>CM070771.1:20833050-21278050 GCA_036346955.1 Dipus sagitta | reverse complement strand
AACACTTGCCATATAAATTAATTGTAATTGTATACAATGTAATGTTTAATAATGATTACCATAACAAGCAATATAGGAAGCTCTTGGGGTTTAATATGCCTTGACAGGTTTTTTTCCAATATGTAATTTATTCATTTATGAGAGAGAGAGAGATGGAGAGAGAGAGAGAATGAACACGCCAGGTCCTTTAGCTACTGCAAACTGACTTCCAGGCCCATGTGCCACCCTATGCATCTAGCTTTATATGGGTACTGGGGAATTGAACCTGGGTCCTTTGGCTTTGTTGGCAAGAACCTTTACTGCTGAGCCATCTCTCCAGCCAATGTCTTGACATTTTTGTCAAGTTTAAGGATTCCCCGCACTACCTGGGATAGCCAGTTGCCCCCTTCACTTCCGGTTCACCTATCTCAGGGCATTTTGATCTACTCCACTAGATTTAACAACAACAACAAAAAGTTCATAGATTATCAGTTGCCAGGTTTAAGTCTCTTCACAGAAACCTCTGCCATATGCATGGCCAGTGACCTCTAGAGTTTTACATGTACTTCAGGCATGGGACAGTCATGAGCTGCCCACTGGCCCACACATATGGTTACCTGTTATGATGTTTTGTCTATTTCTATTCAGGGCAATGACAGACCAAAGAAATGGATACAGCCTAGTAAGGCTTGGTGAACCAATGAATTCACTGGTGCTACTCACATGGTCATAGAGGACTTGGGCTGCTGTTCTTACTGAAAAGCCCAGCCGAACATGTCTGAGGAGTCTTGAAAGTTGCCTCCCTGGAGCTCTGTGTTCAACCTGGAGGCAGCTAGTCTCCTCTCACCCAACATCTGTTCAGCATCCATTAGGAAGGACCTGCCCCTGAGGGCAGTGAATCCTAAGCGTTGTTTCTCATAAGTTTCACAAGCCTCCCTTCTCTTTCCAGCAGGGAATGTTTCGATCCAGAGGAGCTCTTTCCCTGGCAGTGAGGCACCTCCGCCATCCAACTTGTTCCTCACACTTGGGGTCACAATGGATGCTTCGCTCTTCATCTGCATGTCCACAGCAACAAATATCACCAATTTCCCTTCTTTTTTTGCAGGTGTATGTTTGCATGTGTGCCTGTATGTTCATATATAAGTGGCTATGCACGTACATTTGTGTGTGTGTGTGTGTGTGTGTGTGTAGGACAAAGGTCAACACCAGGTTTCTTCCTCAATCTCTTTCCAAGTTATTTTCTGAGACTGAGTATTGTGTTGAACCTGGAGTGCACCAATTCACCTAGGCTAGCCAGAAAGCAATCCCAGGGCTTCCCTGTCTCAGCCTCCTCAGCAACGCAATTATAGGCAGAAATCACTATGCCTGACATTTTATGGAGTTGCAGGGGATCAGAACTCTGGTCTTCATGCTTGTGCAGGAAACAGCTTACCCACGGAGCCATCTCAGTTCTAATGACCAGTCTTATCTGCCAGCTTGGCCCATATTCTGCTGCCATCTCTGAGTGCTACTGGCCTGATAATTCAGAAGTAGTTCACAGTTTGAAGGTTGGGAATTCCAAAGTCAAGGGATGCATGCATCTGGTCAGTCTTCTAGCTGCTGGGGACCCAGTAGAAACCCAAGGCAACAGGGCATCCCATGACAAGAATACTTCTTGGTTTTCAATATTTTATTCGTATTTATTTATCTGAGAGAGAGAGAAAGAGGAAAGGAGGGAGAAAGAGAGGGAGGGGAAAAGAGAGAGAAAGAGAGAGAGAGAATATGAATGGGCACGCCAGGGCCTCTAGCCACTGCAAACAAACTCCAGACGCAAGCACCCCCTTGTGCATCTGGCTAACATGGGCCCTGGGGAATTGAACTGAGGTCCTTTAGCTTTGCACACAAGCACCTTAACCGCTAAGCCATCTCTAGAGCCCCCAAGAATGTTTTTTGATATCAGACCTGAGCTTGTGAATGGATCCACCCATCCCTATGGTGTTCTGTTGGCTCTCACCTGTTCTTACCTCTTCAAACTTCACAGTGGGAGTTATATTTCTTTTATAAATTTTTGTTTATATTTATTTATTTAATTAATTTATTTATTTGAGAATGCCAGAGAGAGAAAGAGAGTGGGTGCACCAGGGCCTCCAGCCACTGCAAACAAACTCCAGATACACGTGCCACCTTGCGCATCTGACTTATGTGGGTCCTGGGGAATCAAGCCGCGAACCGGAGTCCTTAGGCTTCACGGGCAAGTGTTTAACCATTAAGCCATCTCTTCAGCCCAGGGAGTTATATTTCAATAGGCATCTGCAGGGTGTGCTCAGACCCCGGACTGCCTATGTGTCTGTAAACCTTGTCAATACCTACTCTAGCAAGACCCACCACCATGCTCACACACCAGGCTCCCTTCTAAGAGAGGATGTCTGTTCTTATAGGACTTCCACAGTTCCTACTCAGGTCCTGCAGCAAACTTTTCTTTTCTTTTTTTCTCAGCCATCAGACGTACACCTGAGGGCAATGGCTGAGGTGGAGATGAGGTCCTCGCCACCCCTGCCCTTCCCCGCTGAACCCAACCTCAGCCTGTCTTACTTCCATCACCTAAGGGCATTTACATATTTGCTTTTACTTTTCCTCCAAAGTTTGGGGTGCTTTGTGGGAGGACTTGAAGTCCTTCATGTAAGTGTCCGTGCATCCGAATCCGGGAGTCAAGCAGTTCGGAAGTGTTTCCTTCCCCTAGCTGACCTTGTAACAGCTGGGCTTGCAGCGTAAGTCTCCTCTGCATGGACGTCCTGTGGCCCAAGCGAGCTAGTGGTAAACAAACACGGTGCTCCTTGTTGCTGTCAGCTATGGCCCACAAGTCTTCCCTCTTAAGTGATCCCTGACCTTCCTGTGATTAATACGCTTTAAAGCAAGGCGACACCTCTCGATTTAAGCTGGTATTCTTAGGAAGGGCTCTCCAGACTCTTTAATATGCTAATAGGTATTGTGTCCAAGCTTCTGTTTCGCTGCAGAATGTCTATCAGCAGTCCATGACCACTGAAGTCTGGAGTGCAGCGTGGAGAGACAGGCTCGGAGCATGACAGCAGAGTATTTGGACAAATAGCATGGAGGGGCATGGCGGTGGGTCAGCTACTCAAGAGTTGACTTCTTATTGATGGTAAATATTCAGATTGCATGCTCCATAGAGCATATGATTATTTGCTATTGATGACTTGTGAAAATATGACCTGAATCAGTTGTTGGCTGCGTGGATTTGTAAAAGGAGAAAACACACTTCATTTCACAGATAAAAATACTGAGTGCATACGATGTGGCCAGAATGAATGGTTGCCTGCCTGCAGAAACACTTAGGAATCTTGGCTGAATATTAGGGACAGCGTCAAAGAAATTCCATAAACATCATCCAGTGATAGGCCCTACATAGGCGTGTTTCATGTGACAGAGGAACTTGAAATCCAATAATCCAAACCATCAGGGTTCCACAATCGTGCCACACCACACACTGAGGTCTAGGTGTGCAGGAGTACACGATACGGGTGTGTGCCTGCATATTTTGGGAAAGGGAGGTAGATTGAGTGCTATTCTTTTTTGGTTTTTCTGAGACAGCATTTTGGTCTATAGCGAGGCTGTGGAGCTCAGTACATAGCCCAAGGTGACTTCAGATTCATGGCAATCCCTCTGCCTGAGCCTCCCGAGTACTAGGATTTTTGTCATAATAAGCCACGATGCCTGGCTTATTAATGCTTTTAGAGAGATCACAGCATGCAAATGGCCAATTGAAATAGCCTTCCCCAGGCAGCAGGTTCAAGACCCACACAGGGAGCCTGAGGCAAACCACTGGTTTTCCTGAGGCCAGAGGAGAGAGGTCTCCTCATCACCTCTCTGCAGTTTCCAGGGCATTGTCATTTACTTTATTATTATTATTATTATTATTATTATTATTATTATTATTATCTGCAAGTGGAGGGAGATAGAAAGAGACAGAGACAGACAGACAGAGAGAAAGAATGGGTATGCCATGGCCTCCAGCTGCTGCAAATAAACTCAGACACAGGTATCACCTTGTGCATCTGTGGGCACTGGGGAATCAAACTCAGGTCACAAGGCTTTGCAGGCAAGTTCCTTAACCAATGAGCCAGCTCTCCAGCCCTCATTTATCTCTTTTTGTGTCTTATAAAATGGGGCCTCCTTGTGTGACTTCCACTGTGACCATTAAATCCTGGAAAGAGTATAAGCAGAAAAGTCACGTTTCACTCTGCATGTGTATATGAAAACATCTTGACATGCACCTTCAGATATGCTCAATAACAGGAACATATAAGCAAAAGTAAATTATTAAGAATTTTACATCTCAGGAGAAAAACTGGCTTAATTCTTTTTCTTCCTGCCATCATCATTGTTTTGAATGCCCACACAAACAAAAATGAGCTGAAATTTGAAAGAAGGCTAATTTGGGAAAAAGTCAAACATTACGATAAATAGGAAACATACTAAAAAACCGAGATTGTTTTCAGCAAACTCGAGCCAGTTGGGATTTACACATTTAAAAATGTTTTAATACTCTGGTTTGTATATCTAACCCCACCTAAGTGTCTCATTCTTTGTGAATGATTAATATAGAACAATTTTTCAGTAAATGAAGCAAGAGTTTCATAAACACTTTCTCAATTCTTTCTGCTTTTTTTCCCCCTTTTAGTTGCACATTACATCTGGTTCTCTTCTTTTTCTACCATCAAGTTATTCATAATGGCAACATGGAAGATGCATAACAAACACCACATCTTTTCATATAACAGGCTGGGGGAGGGGCTGGACTCCATGCATCTTCTGTGAAAGCTCTGGGACGCTTTCACATGAGCATGGACTTATTTATGCCAGCTCTGTGCCCTGTGTGGCATTTCCTACAAGGTGGGTTTGCTTGGCTCTGTGGCCATCTGTCCTGTTGGAGAAAACAAGGTCCTGGAGAGATTGCTCTCCCTACAACTGAGCAATATGTGCATTTCCTAACCCAGCCAAATCCACAAAGACCACTTATGCCCTTCTTCTTCTCCAGCAAAGAATTACACCAATGAGAAAAACGTTGAGGTCAGAGGCTGGGGAGCTGGCTCTGTTGATCAAGTATTTGTCTTTCAAACATGAAGACCTGAGTTCACATCCCCAACACCTACATAAAAGCTGGGCAAGGTAGCGGGCGTCTATAAGCCCAGTGCTCATGAAGCAGAGCAGAAACAGGAGGATCCTTTAGGCTTGCTGTCTAGCCAGTTTAGCCAAATTGATGAGCTACAGATTCAGTGAGAGAGCCTGTCTCAAAAAATAAGGTGGGAGTGATTGAATAAGACACATTCTGTCAACCTCAGACTGCCACATACGTGTACACTCACACAAATAAGTGCCAATACACATGAACATACACACACACACACACACACACACACACACACACACTCACACACTACATGAATGTTAAGGTCAGAGATATTACCTAGAAACTAATTTTGGTCCTGAACCCATATTCATCATTGGTGAATCACTGTGGGGTTCAGGGATGGATGGACAGGTTATCCAAAGCAAATTCAGTAGGAGCTTGGGGGTCCTCATAGGTCAGATTTAACTCTGAGACAAACTCTATGGCTTTCCTTAGTGTCCAAGGAGCATTTTGGCCAAGATCATAGAAGTTCTAAATGCCATCATTCTTATTTTATCCTTGTTTCCCTGTGTGGAAGTGTGGTGTATGGATATGCTAGGTCCTATGTCATCTGTGCATGGCCAGTGAACCCCTACATTCATGTTTAGCTGGATCAAAGCCCTATGTGACACACAAAAAAAATTCCCAAGTCTGCTAAAGCCCTACCTTGACAGAAGACCATTAATGTGGCAGTTGACAAGAAAGTGTCCAACCCCTAGTGACTCTAAACCATCTTACCTATGGGCACAGCCAGAGTGGGAAGAAACAGACTTCCCATATTGAGCTTTTCTCCCCACCCATTTCACTCCTAGCTCTGGCTGGGTGCTTTTCCACACATGAGGAATCAGTGTCCAGCCCCTGTGCTCAGTGGCTGGGTAGACCCTCTCTCAGTGCAGGGTCTTTCCAGAGGCTGACTTCTACATAAGCCCATTGTCCTGTCTGAAGGTGGATATTACACATCTCTCCTCCCTTCCATCCATCTCATATATTCTAAAACTCCCCAGTCAAACAGACCTCTGAGATAATTACAGGGGACCGAAGAGATGGGTCCATTATCTGTCTCTAAAAGCCACCGTCATTGGCTGGGAAGATGACTCAGTGGATATAAGTGTCTGCCATGTAAGCACATGGACTGGAGTTGGGGTTGCCAGTACCCATGCAAATGCCAGATGAGTGCAGCAGCCTGCCTGTAATCCCAGCACTCAGGAGGTAGAAACAGGTGATCCCCAGAGCAAGCTGGCCAGCTAGACTAGTTGAATGAGTGAGCTCTGCGTCCAGTGAGAGACCTTCCTCAACAAATAAGATGGAGAACAATAGAGACACCTGACATCAACCTCGGGTCTCTACGTGCACATGCATGTGCACAAGCACACACGCACATACACACATGCCCATGCATACTGTAAACATAATATACACAGACATGCACACCACCCATATATACACATGCAAAAAGAATAAAGATCATCATTTATCCAGCCTTAAAAAGGAAAGAATTCGGGGGCTGGAGAGATGGCTTAGTGGTTAAGTGCTTGCCTGTGAAGCCTAAGGACCCCAGTTTGAGGTTCGATTCCTAAGGACCCACGTAAGCCAGATGCACAAGGAGGTACACGCATCTGGAGTTTTGTTTGCAGTGTCTGGAGGCCCTGTTGTGCCCATTCTCTCTAACTCCCTGCCTCTTTCTCTCTCCGTCTGTCGCTCTCAAATAAATGAATAAAAATAAACAATTTTTTAAAAGGAAAGAATTCTACAAATGAGGACAGCAAGCTCAATGAGATTTATTAAAAATACATACACACACACAAACACGTGAGCATGCATGCGCGCGTGCACACCCCCCCACACACACACACATTAAAAGGTGAAACTCAGGGGCTGGAGAGATGGCTTAGCAGTTAAGGTGTTTGCCTGCAAAGCCAAAGGATCCCAGTTTGACTCTCCAGGACCCACATAAGCCAGATGCACAAGGGGTGCATGCATCTGGAGTTCGTTTGCAGTGGCTGGAGGCCCTAGCGCGCCCATTCTCTCTCTCTCTCTCTCTTTCTATTTCTCTCTCTCAAATAAATAAAAACTCAGAAACTCAGCTGGGCTTTTAATCCCAGCACTCAGGAGACAGAAGTAGGAGGATCACTATCAGTTCCAGGCCAACCTAAGACTACATAGTGAATTCCCAGGTCAGCCTGGGTTACAGCGAGACCCTACCATGAAAAACAAACAGACAAACCAAAAAAAAGATAAAATGGGCTGGAGAGATGGCTCAGCTGTTAAAGGCACTTAGTTGCAAGCCTATCAACCTAAGTTCAATTACCCAGTGCCCACTTAAATCCAAATGCACAAACATATTTTTATACAAAAAAATTGAAATCATATGATTCTACTTATGCAAAGTTCTAGAGAGGTCAAGCTCACAGGTATTAACTCACATGATGGTAGCTAGGGCCTGGAGGAAAGAAGAAATGGACAGTTTATTTTCTGGGTCTCAGCTCCAGGTTTATAGGATAAGCAGGTTCTAGAGATTAGTGGTGTTTACATCAGCACAGTGACATAAATGTATTTAGTGTCGCTGTGTTGTACCCTTGATGGTGCCTCAGCTGTGGTGGATAGCAGAAATGTATTCTCCCTAGTTCTAAAGGCTAGAAGTCTAACATCAGCGTCTCAGGATGGTTAAGTTCTCCTGAAGCCAGCTCCAGATCATAGGTGGTGGTGACTCCTTGTACTTTCAACCTGGGAGAAAGAAGGCAGTCAATTTTCCTGTCCTTTTCATTGTTGTTGTTGTTGTTAAATAAGGGAATTACTTCTTTTTTTAATATTTTATTTTTATTTATTTATTTATTTGACAGAGAGAAAGAGAGGGAGGAAGAGAGAATGGGCGCCCCATGGCTCCAGCCACTGCAAACGAACTCCAGACGCATGTGCCCCCTTGTGCATCTGGCTAACATGCCTGCAAATCAAAAGGACCCAAATGCCTTAACTGCTAAGCCATCCCTCCAGCGCTAAGGACACTACTTCTATTTACCAGAGTCCTACCCTCATGCCCAAGTTCCTCCCAAAATATATTCTAGTCTTGGATTTCAACATATAAACTATGAGATGCCATAACACATGTGTCCATAGCAGATGGAAAATTTAATAGCATGACATCACTAAATTATAAAAGCATTCATAACTACATAATAATAAAAGCAGCTATTCTTCTACCAATACACATGTGCAGAATCCTGATTACATCTGTCCTGCCATCCCTATCAATCCAGGGTTACTGGCACAGTCGAAGCCAGAATGGTGTGTCTCACAACATTGTTGTTGTTATAAAAAACATCACTTCAGCAAAAGTATCGTGGTGTGTTTTGATTTTTTTTTTTTTGAGGCAGGGTCTCATTCTAGCCCAAGCTGACCTGGAACTTGCTCGGTAGCCAGGCAGGCCTCAAACTCCTGGCTATCTTCCTACTTCAGCCTCCTCCTGAGTACTGGGATTATATGAGCGGGCCACCACGCTCAGCTAGAAACATGATTTGTGCAAGTCAAAGATAAATTTTCAATTCAAGACACAGCCAAGAGAAGACCTGCAGTCAGATGCTTCAGGTAACTTAAAGGGCAATGTTGAAAAGTGATGCCATGGAAGAAATCCACATTTCTGAGAAGCCATGGCTATCAATGAGTGAAGGGCTGGCCGGGACACCTAGGACCTGACAGGTATGCTGCAGATCCAAAGGGCATGCTGCTCTTCACTCCCCATGCCAGGGCTTCATTTTCCACAAAGAAACAGCTGCAGTAGCACAGATGTGTCTGCGTTGATAAGCAGAGAGCAGAACTACAAGAGCCTGATGTGATGGTCAGAGGATAGTAGCACAGCATTCGATTGTGTCAGAGAAGGCTGTGGACTCACTGGGGACCATTTGAAACACACGAGTATCGGCTCCTACTTTACCAACTCCAGATCTTCTGGTCCCACTGATGTTTGCAGACACCAACAGCTCTTGTCACTGTAGGATTTAAACAATATCAGGGACAACTCTAGACCCAGGAACTGGTGGGACCTCCAGGATGAGAGCAGTGACATCGTCTGTTCACCATGTGGCACCTGTTCTCTACTGTGATGAAGAAAAAAATGATTCTGGGTGTGCTCTGGGTCTTTGGACATTCATTCTGTTTACTATACATGAAGACCCCTGCCTTTCCCCCATTGGATATAACCTGCCTTCCCTGAGCCCTCTGCCCCAGAGAGCTTCAAAGCTATTTATATCCAACAGAAGACGGTAGCTCATACCTATAATCGAGCGGCTGAGGTAGGAGGATGGTAATGAGTTCGAGGCCAGCCTGGGTTCTAGAGTTCCATTTCAGCCTGTCTTACAATGAGACCCGGCATAAAATGAAGGAAAAAAAAAGGTCTATGGGAGTCAACTGCTGTTTCTGGCAAGATAAACTTTGCCTTCAATTAGGATTTCTAACTCTGCTCTTTAAAATGTACCCTGAGGGCTGTAGGAATGCCTTAATGGTTAAGGCATTTGCCCGCAAAACCAACGGTTCCCTAGGACCAACGTTAGCCAGATGCACAAGGGGGTGCATGTGTCTGGAATTTGCTTGCAGTGGCTGGTGGTCCTAACATGCCCATTCTCTCTCTTTCCCTCTTTCTCTGTCAAATAAATAAATAAATGTAAAATATTAAAAAGTATAAAAAATGTAATCTGAATAAATAGTAACCAAGTAACACAAGCAAGACAAGATTTTTTGAAAAAAATGTAACACAGGACATGAAAGAGATGTCAGGCATGACAAACTGACTTCCTGCACTCACTCCTTAGAGACAGTCCCTCCATGGGGACAACAGGGAATACACACATGGATGTCAGGTTCACAAGACCAGGGTTTCTAAAACAATACGGATTTTCTGATCGGAATGTTCTGAAAAATGAATAGGTGAGAGTGGTCCCATCACAATTCCTGACCTGCAAGCTTTTACACTTTTAGGATGTATAGCGCCAATCTTATCTTTGTATATGTGTGTGGGCTCACATGTGTGTAAGGGTGCACATGCACGTGTATGAAATAGAGATCAACCTAAGGTGTCGTCCTTAATTAATTTCCATGTTTTTGTTTCTTTCTTTCTTTTGTTTTTTTCAGAAAGGGTCTCTTAGTGAGCCCAAAGCTCACTGATTCTGCTAGACTGGCTAGTCAGCAAGTCCCAGGGATCTTCCTGTCTCTGCCTTCCCAGTGCCCGGATGATAAATGTATGCTGCGTCGTCCAGTTGTTTTGTGGGTGCTGACCATCTGAACTTAGATCCTGAAGTTTGTATAGCACACTTTACAGAGCCATCTGTCCAGAACCCAATCTTATTTAAAATCAACTATTTGACCCATGAGCCATTGAGTGGTGTGTGTGTGTGTGTGTGTGTGTGTGTGTAATTCCTCAGACATTACTAATTTCATTTTATATGGGCTGTCAACTGATTTCTGTTTCAGTTCACAGACCTCTGCTTCCAGTGAGGACAACTCTTCCCTTTTCAGAGAAGTAAGACCTTTTGCTACATCGGGCTGTGCCCTGGGAGAGGTTAGCTGCTGGTCCCAAGACATCTGCAGATGAGGGAAATCTTCCTTGATGAAAGTGGGAGATGAATGCGGCCACCACTCCCCAGCATCCCTCTTTGTTGTGTAAATAAACATTCCCCTCCATCTCAACTGTTTGCCATTAAGACGGAGGTCCTTAATTTAAGACCTTAAAAAAAAAAAAAAAGAAAGAAAGAAAACTCTAACCCATGCAGACTCCTTTTTTTCCCCCTCCATTTGCTGTCTGTCTCTGCTATATTTTGTGCACAAGTGTTAAATCAAAGAAATTAGAAATAGGGTAAACACTAATAACTGTTTAAACATTTAGACATGGACACACATGCACAATGTTTCCCTCATTTCCTTCACTCAGGGCCTTCGTCTTCCACTGCTGGCAAGAGACATATGCGTGTCAAGGGGCGAATGATGAAGTGAATTCACGTTACCCCACCACTAAGCGGCTGAGGCAACACAACCCAGCTGTGGAGCAAGGTAGTCGTGTATGCGCTGCCCGCGGTAACCAAAGCCTTTGAACTCATCCAAAACAGATCTTGCGCTAGCGAGCGGCTGATTATCAGACGTTCTGTTGACCCACTGTGCAGTAACCTCAGAGGTAGGCCCGCTGCAGCCGGAAAATTTAAAACAGCCTAGAATGAAAGCCGCTTCATTCCAATGACAGCAAATTGGAAACAGGGTCCTTCTCCCACAGCTTAGCAGCCTCCAACCTGGGGTTCCAGGGAGCCCTCCTTGGCTTGGTCTTTTTCTGAGATCTGTTCACCTCTAAGACACTGGCAGAACATCTTTGCAGAACTCTCTATAAAAGTGTTTTATGAACTGGAGAAATAGCGTTAAGAGGTTAAAAGCATTTTCTTACACAGTCTGCTGACTGGGGTTCAATTCCCCGGCACCCATGTAAAGCCTGATATAAAGAGGTATGTGCATCTGTGATTCCCAATGCACCTATCACAATGGGAGCTGGAGTTCATAGACTCTACAACTAACTAACCTGATATTTCCTTACAGGCTGGAAGTTCATTTGCAGCAGCAAGAGACCCTTTCTCAAGGAAAAGTTTCTCAAAGTCGTCCTCTAACGTCCACATTGATTCATATACCCCCCCCCACACACAAATAAATAAAATGTTTTGAAAAATTTATATATATATATATATATATATATATCTGTTCTGAGCATTGTCTGATGGCATATATATATATATATATATATATATATATATATATATATATATGTATATATATCTGGGTAAAGTACACACACATACACTCAGTATGAGTGATGTAATGCAAAAGCCTGGGGCTGTCATGACTTTAGAAGCTGATGAGTGTGACTAGATGCCATCAGACAATGCTCAGAACAGAGCTAAGCATGTCTTACTGGAAGGTCTCACCCCTGCCGTCCTGAGGACTTTAAGGAAGTGGTCGTCATGTGGTTCTGGTCTCCCCAGTACTTGCAATGACATCTTCCCATGGTAGCACCCTGCTCTGCTCCTCTCATTTCTCATTTTCTCATCAAGGTGCAGACTGGCACACGTGTTGAGGGTGATGCCCTGGGCAGAAGGGGTACCCCCCCACACAAGCATATGAAAACAAATTTACTTGATTTACTCCCTATTTGACATCTTTCATTGGCATTTTGTAATGGATTTGTTTACAAATTTTGAGAGATAATCCCCCCCACATCTGAATTCCTCTTTTTTTTTTTTTTTTGCATTTCAAAATTAAAATAAGAAAGACAGCAGTAGAAATCAGAAGAAAAGATTGACAACAGTGCTACCTAGAGATGGATTAGTTATCTGTTTCTGTCTAAACAGTCTGAGATTCAGTTAATTACTAAACATTAATTTGTGGGATAAACTGAAGGAATTAATTAAATGCCTCCAAAAATATTTTAGCTTCCCAGGATGGAGATGATTAATGAAATTATTTACATTGAATTTCCTGTAAGATTACAGAGATTTTCTAAAAATCCCAGCCACCGTCACTGTATATATTTTGTAGCATGAAAAAAAAAAATATCACCCTTCAGATCAATGGTAATTTGTAGTAAAACAGGATCCTTGTGATAAAGTCTGCTTTGATTTGCCAGCCTTGTTGGCTTTGACCAAGTAGCGACTTTATCCTAAAGCTTTTCCAGAGGGAATTGTAAGATACCCACCCATTTCCTGGCTCCATGAGACAGTCTACAGGTCTTCTTTTCAAGGTCTTCCAGCAACCCCCAGGGTGCCAGGCTGGGATCATGATTAAGTCATGGTCCCAGGGCCAGAAATGAACTCAGTCTTACCTTCCAGGACCAAACTGATGGAAGATGGAGATGCCCATTTAAAACTTCTGGATGCAACACAGTGGGTGTGGCCAAACAAAAGCAGAGCCCTTCCGCATTGGTTACTTTCCTCCTTGCGGTGACAAAATACCTGATAAAAAGCAAATTAAGGGAGGAAGGGCTTATGTAGGCTTGCAACTCAATGGTATAGAGACAGACATGGTGGCAGAAACAGGAAGCAGCTGGTCACATGGTATTTGCAGTCAGGAAGCAGAGAAACAGAGATAAATTCTGGTGCTCAGCTTGCTTTCTGCTTTTTATATAGTCCAGAACCCCAGCCCAGGGGATGGGGCTGCCCATAGTCAGGGTGGGTCTTCCCACCTCAATTAACCTAATCTAGAAACTTCCTTACCGACATGCCCCGAGAGTTGTCTCCTAGGTGATTCTAGATTTGGTCAAGTTGATGATCAATATTGACCACCACACCTTCTATGGTAGTTTGGGTGTAAAATATCTCCCACAGCCTCATGAGTTTGTGATTAAGCTGCATACTCGATCTTCAGCTGGTGGGGCCTTTGGGTGGTGGAGCCTTGCTGGAGGAGGACTGTCACTGAAGGCAGGCCTTGAGGTTTATTAATCCAGCCCACTGGGTGTTCAGTGCTAGTTCCTTCTTACTGTTCCCACCCAGCTTTTAATAGGACAAGATAGGATGCCCAGCCTTTACCGTGCTATACTTTTCCTTCCATGATGAAACTTCCCCTCAGGACTCTGAGCTGAAACAAATTCTTGCCTCCCATAAGCTGCTTCTGTCCAGGTGTTTTGTTCCAGCAATGAGAAGGTAACTGCTATACCTCTAAGAAGGAATATGTGCAATGGGCCAGCTCAGGCAACCATCACAAGTCCTGTGACTACTTTTCTTTGTCATGAAGATGCTGAGGACCAGTGTTATACAGTGTAGGGTGCCTGGTCACTAGGGGAACATCTACCCTCCTCCAAGTCCAGCAGCAAATGCTGATGCTCCGCCATTGCCCTCAGCAGAATCAGGAGCCACCCACACAGTCACTGCGCTGGGCTGTGTCTGCTGCCACTGAGACAGCTTGCCATGGGCTCCTGTTCGCTGCTGGGCTCCTGTTCCTCAGCTGCAGCCCAACACCTTCTTCCCAGGGCACACCTTAGAAGGACTCTGACAACCCAATTCTCACTGGAGGCTGCAGATGAGGGCTCTGAAGCTAAGTGATGTTCGTTCATTTGTCAAAAGCTGTCCACACCATGTAAATAGTGAATGACCCATGTGAGGCCAACACTCATGTTGTGGACCAATGGCCTGGTGTCAGGGTGAGTCCCATCTAGATGGTCCTATGCAGGCCCTCCACAATACTGGAGCGCTTTGTAGCTCACACAGAGAAAGAATGCGCTGGTCTCTAGGGCTCATGGGCCCATAGGCTTCCAGCTCCATGGCTGCAAGATTAACTGGGTGATCTCTGTTGTCTGTGCAGTCCAGCGTACTGCCCCTTCCTTTTCTAAAGATCTCTCCCTCCCCTTTGCTTCTTTTGGGACATTGTTTCTTCACAGTGACCTGAGACTTGGTGCTCACATCTGGCTTCAGAGGCAGCTAGAAATCCCTGTCTGCTCTTAGACCCAGAAGAAGCATAGGGTAGCCAGCCACTTGGATTTATACTCTCAGTGATCAGCAAAACTCAGAGCATGGGACTACAGCTGGACCAGGATTGAGTTTCAATAGGTATCAACCTCTCCCTTCTCCACCTCTCTCTAGAGGTATGGCCAGAGGCAAACTCTCCCTCTATATGGACGGGTCCTGGCATTGGGTATGGAGCAGGTGGGGTGTCAGGCAAGAGGAGAAGGGTGGAAATGTGCACGCATACAGCCATGCGTAGGAACATGGAACAGCCTACTACAATACACCAGAGCAACTAATATTCCTCCTCCATCTGCTGAAGTTGCTGCTCCACCTTGTTACCCAGAATGCCACTGGTGTTTGTACCCAGAATCCCAGTGGTGTGAGTCTTCTCGATTTGCTGGTGCTCATGTGAGCTGGGATGTTCTCACCAGCAAGAGATTCATGTCAACTACGTCATTATAGACACAACGCCAAGTGCATGGGTGAAAATGAACATCTGGGTGACACGGTTATTAAATTCGAGATAACTATTCCCGCAGGGGCATGGAAGATATTGGCCACTGACTTGGGTCTGCTCCTCTGGGATGTCACCAGGTTTAAAAATAAAAGCCAGCGCCAGGCATGGTGGCACACGCCTTTAAACCCAGCACTCAGGAGGCAGAGGTAAGAGAATCACCACGAGTTCAAGGCCACCCTGACACTACATAGTGACTTCCAGGTCAGCCTGAGCTAGAGTGAAACCCTATCTCGAAAAACCAAAGCAATAAATAAATAAAATAAGTAAAAGTCATGGTTGAGGAGACAGTCTCTGTGGTGAAAAGCATTTGCTTGCCAATCCTACAGGCCCAATTTCAATTCCCCAGAGCCCACGTAAAGCCAGACGCACAAAGTGGTGGACACACGCTTCTGGAGTTTGTTTGCAGTGTCACGAGGCCTTGGTGTACCCATGCTCATTTGCTAGTGCTGTCTCTGTCTCTGTCTCTCTCTCTCTCTCACACACACACATACACAAATATATAAATAAAAAATATTTTAAAAGTGAAGCCCTGCATCCCAAGAGCACCTTGAGAGAGATAAGCCAGGGCAGAATATTTCCTTCTGGAAACGCTTGTTCTAAAATCTGAAAAGGCTTTTTGCAATTTTTTTAAACTGTCCCTTAAGTTGCTAGACTGATACATCCTCTTGCATAACAGTCTGGTGATGAGGCAAAGCCTTGGGAAACACCGAGGGCTGGTGGTTTCTTTGTCAATCATCACTGATTACGCAACCATTCTGAAAAGGAAGCAGCGTTTCCATTCAAGCTTCGTGCAAGCCTTGGGATGTGGGTATTTCAGTAACATCCTCCTGATTTGCCCCTAACTATTAAGGTAGCTGAGAACGCATGTGGCCCACGGTGAGTTCTGTGGGTTTCCTGGCCGCGGTGGAGCATCCGCCCATGAAGGAGTGTGGTCTCTGCGGCCACAGCACACGGAGCAGGATGGGTACCATGGGTTCTGAGGATATAAGGCGACCATCTGCTGAGCACATGTCTCTTCCACACAGCTGGCAGAGACTATGTGCCCTTCCCTGAGCTTTCATGTTTGGGCAGGGAGAGAGAGAAGCAAAATCTGCGCTACTTTTGAAGTTATTGAGCTTGTCATCTGCGTGGGTTTTTAAGGCATATAACATAATAACGGGATTAATACCAGTATGTTGAAAGATAAACTAATAACCGAACATATCCGCTAATTTTTTTAAGTATTTGTAGTGAAAACATAACTATAATTAGAAACACCCTCACTGAAGAGGAAAAATGATTTTTATGCCCCAAGCAAAACACACACATACACACAAAAATAAAAAGCTGCACATTCCTTTTCTCCAAGAACATCTGGCTTACAGTACACTAAACGCAAATTTGGATTAACCTAGAAATTAACTGTGTGTCATATATAAACCACTGATTAAACTATATTAAAATGTATAGCTCTCATGGAAAAGTAGAATATTTTTTACAGATTTTTATAAGAACGTAAGGAATGTGGGTAAAACAGTTTCTCTGAACCCTATGTGGATAAATTAAAATAAGGCTGTGTGACATACATGCTACTAACCTACCTCTCTGTCCGCCTTGTCATAGAAGTGTGGTGTGTGAGCTGCAACATCTAATAACAGGGTCTTCAGGCTGGAGCAAATGACTTCCCTAGAGTTCTGTTTGCTTGCTGTTATCTTTTGGACAGGATCCTAGCTCTATATCCGCTCTGAACATGCTCTGTGATGGCATCAGAGTCCTAGAAGTAATCCAAGCCACAACCAGAGGAGAATCCACTCCAGGCCACAGAACTCCACCACCTTCCTGCCCATACACTGGGTTCCCTCTTTCCAGCTGGTTGTGCCAGGGATGCCTACTTCTAACCAGTGTGTACTCACACTGTCCCAGAAGGACCACACAGCACTGAACACTCTCCCTTTCTGTATTGGTGAGCACATGACCATGACCCAGTGAGATGCTGTCCCTCGGAAAGAGCTGCAGGCCACTGCAATGAGGTCACCCTCTCGGAAGCACAGGGAGAAAAAGATCAAGTTTGGGTTCCGTCACTGTCATAAAAGTGCAATACAGGGTATGGCCTTGCTCTTCCCTTAAAAATAAAAATCTGTAATTAACAATGGGCATGTTATACCCCTTACCTGCTCTTACATCACAATGTCATAATGCTAGTTACAAACTTTTTTTTTTTTTTTTTTTTTGTAGCAGAGCTGGGGGTGAATAGAGTGAATGGAGCCCAAGGCTTCGCACAGCCTCTCTTGTTTTTTGTAAGACAGGGTCCTGCTATGTAGTCCAGGCTGGCTTTGAATTCACCATCCTCCTCCCTCTGCTTCAAAAATGCCAGAATTAGAAGCCTGTACCACCACATTGGCTCAACTTTGTTTCTTATAATATTCATTTGCTCAGGGAACAACAGTGATAGGCAAGCCCCACCTAATTACATGATCTGAAGTATACACAAGTGCTCGTCTACATAGACCCAAAGAGGAAACAGAGGTGTGCATCCAGAACACAGCTAAGGTTTTGTTACTGAAGCTATACTGCACTGCATTGTTTTCTGACAAGGGCAATGTACTGCAAAATGGATGGGATATAATTATTTTTTTTTTCTAATTCCAGAAAATTTGCTTGATGTTCATAAATAATCTATTTGATCACTTTAGCGAAAGGGAAATGTTAAATGATGGAAAATCCTGCTCACCTGGACTCGTTGGAGGTCTTTAAATCATTCTCCACTCCATCCCTCTTGCTGACATTCAGAGATGATTTTAATTAAGGGCCCTTGACAAGGCACCATAGTCATTTAAAATTACTGGCTCAGGAAAATCTTTATAAAGATGGCTTTAAAGAGTCAGAAGTCCCAATAGTTCCCTGTATCAGGAGGGCGCACTATAAAATTGTAAATGAGTGCATGCACTCATGAGGTGATGAAGTGCTGTTGTTTTTCTGCGTTGACATTTCATGGATTCCGAGTGGGCCTAGCTTAGTGGCATGACATAAATCACGGGGCAGACTTGGACATTGTAAAACTCAAATATAGAAGCATTTCGGAGGCTGTGAAGTTAACAGTCATCCGTAAGTATTCTAATGGTATGAGTTACTGCGAACATCATAATTACAGCACAAAATAGTAATTTTTATAATGCTAGAGAAACACCCCCAAAACTAATTGCCAGGGAGATTATAATAGCTATGTATAAATGGATCAATGGAAATCATGATGACTATTTTAACAGGGAGATAGAGGATCTTTTGTGTTGAAAGACGTCTAAAAGCATAATCAGTGTCCCTTTCGTCATGAAGAAACAATTCCTTTGGCTTTCAATAGCTGAAGCACTCCCTGGCTTGCGCGGTCGTCATTCCTCTCCCTCCTCAGAAGTCACCTCCAGCCTCGGGAGTGCTTACGTCACCATGTATCCTGGACTCCTGTGTCATAAGTGCCTTCCAAACCAGAAAATAAGCTCCTCCAAGGTGAGAGCTCTCTAGGTCGGCCTGTAAATATCCTTATTTTCCCCAAGTGTATGGAAGTCAGCAACTCCCCCCCCCCCCCACTGTGCCTTTACTGGTGGGACTTAAACTGCTTAGAGTGAAGTTGCGGGCACTATGGGTAGACACAGAAAGGGACGGGAGCCACGGCACGACCCGTTTCCAACTGAGGCTTGAACAAAGCTATGCCCTGGAAACTGCAAAGCTGGTTTATGAGTAGGGTGGAAATGCCTGAGTCACTGCCAAATGGATTATGGCTCAAACTCATTTTGCAAAGAATTTATTAAATCAATTTTTACGATGACATTCACAGATTTAGAAATTGCTATGTCAATTGGTTTGAATGAAGAATTTTCGGTGAAAACTGCACAGTAGCCTTCATTTTACAAGCCTTAATTAATTTATGTTCTTTTGTTTAAAGATCAAAGGCACTCAGAGGCAAGCAGTCTCATACACTGGGGACATCAAGAGGAAAGACGCGGAACCTTTTGAGATAATACTTTTTTCACTCTTCCAAAGGAATGGTCTGTAATCTTGGGATTGGAATTTTTTGTTGCATTGAATTTTTAAATGACAGTTTAAATTTTTTAATAATTTACTTGTGGGGGATGTGGAGATAAGATAGAGTATCAGTCTATACCCAGGATGCCCTCAAATTTACAGCAAATTTCCTATGTTAGCCTCACAAATGCTAATATTACAGATTTGACTCACCTCTCCCAGCTCAATTTACTAGTATTTTTTGTTTATTGGCTTATTTGCTTTTTTTAAAGAAAATCACATAAGGGCTAGAGAGATGGCTTAGTGGTTAAGCGGCTCTCCTGCAAAGCCTAAAAACCCAGTTTCAATTCCCCAATACTCACAGAAAGCCAGATGCACAAAGTGGCACATGAATCTGGAGTTTGTTTGCAGTGGCTAGAGGCCCTTGGTGTGCTCATTCTCTCACACACTCCTTCCTCCCTCTCGCTCTCTCTCTCTCTTTTCCCCTGTCTCTCTGCTTGCAAATAAATAAATAATTTCTTTAAAGAAACCCCACGAAAATCGCTTGAATGCTTGCTAAGCCACTCACAAAGCTGAAACCTCTCTGGAGAAAGGAAACCGTGTCAGCAGTAGCACACGTGATGCTTTGGTGAGGCTTGGAAGTGGCTGGTGAGGAGGCTCATGCCGAGGCTCTTCTGATTTAGCAGTGCAACAGTGAGGTGGCTCACCACTGGGAGTTCAGGGAACGCATAGGGGCCCAACCCCCAGTGTGCTTCCAGCTGTTTCCAGATTCTTGGCATCGTACTCAAAGAAATGGAGAAAGGTGGCTCATAAGTAGTGAAGCAGCATGGGACTTTACTATGAGCAAAGGGATAGCGAAGGTTTGGTAACACGCTTCCCAAGGGGCAGTGGGCCACTAGAGTGGAGAGTACTCAAGGGCACGGTGATAATTTGAATGTATGTCCCCCAATAGACTCAGGTGTTTTATTAAAGCTTGTAATTTGGATTTCCAGCTGCCTGGCCAGAGGTGGTGTCACTGTGGGAGGATGCTGGTCCAGCCCTAAGGTGTTACTGGGAGCAGATCTGATCTGATTCGTAGCCTAAGGTCCGCAGAGTGCTTGAGCTCTGCCTGCGGCTCCCGGAGCGTACTTGCTTGTGGTGCTGGTGGTGGGTTTTCTTTCTGCGTGGATTTGGTAAAGGGAGCCAGCTTCTCCCATCACTATGGAACATGCCCTGGATCTGTAAGCCTAAAATACAACCCGTTCCTCCCCTAAACTGTGTCTGGTTTGGAGAGTCATCCCAGCTGTGTGGAGTTATCACGGGCACCAAGAATTGGATGTGGCTTCTCTACGTAGAATTTGTAGGGGAGGATAGATAAGTTGCTAGTGGTGTAGTATGGGTGGTCCTATGGTCTGGGTTATGTATTTTCTCTACTGTGCATGCTCCTTCCCATGATGCATCTCATTTTAATCATATGGACACCCACTTGTCCATGAGCATAAGATGGTAAATAGGACATTCTCCTCTAAATATTCACTTTCTTAGAGGACACAGTGTATCTGACTGTGCATGTACTCCAAACCAGCTCAGACTGGATGACTTCCTACTGCTCTGACCCAGACCTATCTAAGAAGCCATTTGAATGGGTACTGATCATGAAAAATGGGAGAAGAAAAGCAAGGCGAGGAGAAAAGTCGCTCACTGAAAGACAGTACAGTGCAGCTGAGTCCACGGGGGACTTCCAGTTTCCCACAGGTTGCTAGGTTTAGGAAGAAGGCTTTGTTAACTACCCAAGCCAAACAGTGTTCCAAGTGACTAGTGTATTCTCTATGCTTGCCTGCCTCACTTCAAAGTGTGGATGGTGATAAGCCATGGCCTAGGAAGGGTGCTGAGGTGCTCAGGACACGACAGTTGGGTTTAGTCACCCCACAGGTCCCCATGCAAGAGCTTAACTCACCATGCAACGTCATCTGCAGAGCCTCTCCTAGGCTTCACTTGCTGTTTGCTACATTCCCCAAACAATTCCATCATAGTGAAGCCGGGCCCTCGCCAAGTTTCTTCTTGAGATCAAAGCTGTTTATATCACAAGAGAGTAAACAAGTAGAGAGCCTGAGTCCCCCTGATGGGATACATTCATTTGGTTGGGCTTCATTCGTACGGGTATTGTCAACAAGCCTGCTCAGAGATTCAGATGGCAAAAGAAGTGTGTGATAATGCAGAATGCTTAGTAGAGGAAAGAATTAAAAGGTGACATGCATCCTTCAGACCTCTTCCCTCTACCTAGCCCCACAGGGACTGCAAACTACTTCATATTACACATGTTCCCTCATTAATACACTGTTCTCTCTCTCTCTCTCTCTCAACTTACTGATCTGTCCCATATTTTCTTGTCACACTCCTCAGACCACATTCAGATGTTTTCTAAGGACACTGAACTATGTATTTTATACCAAAGCTTAAAGCCGGGTGTGGTGGCACACGCCTTTAATCCCAGCACTCCAGAGGCAGAGGTAGGAGGATCGCAGTGAGTTCGAGGCCACCCTGAGACTACATAGTTAATTCCAGGTCAGCCTGGACCAGAGTGAGACCCTACCTTGAAAAACAAAAACAAAAACAAAGCTTAAGGCCCTCATTCCTTTTTTTATTGTTGTTGTTCCATTTTAAGTCCTTGAGCCTTTCCATGGCTCAGAGAATCATATCATTGGAGAGGTCACGGGAAACCAGTGACATTCCATCCCACTTCCTCATTTCACAGCTATCTCAAGCCCTCGCCCATAGCCCTGTTAAGCTACTGAGGGACGAGTTGGGTTTCTGGGCCACGGGCCATTCTCCTCTGACCACTTTTGCCCTGTACTGCTCTCCAACTGGCTCAGAGCTGGTGCATGCACACAGCCCACCATCAGCCAAAACGCAGGCAACACGTGAGCCATCTTTTGCTTCTCCTTATTAAAAGGTAGGAGAAAATAAAAGGTCTCTAGGACTCAGAAGTGCCATTAATGCCACACCAATAGAAGCTCGCGCAGAGCCATTTGATATCTCCTGGAGGCTGTGCGCTGTCTCAGATCTGTTTCCTTTGCTTGCCTTTGGGCAAACAAGCTGCTAATGCGCTCCTAATCTCTGGCAGGCATTCTGCATGGTCCTATAGGGAGCAATACACTGATTTTTTCAGCTTTGCAGTGAATTCCTCCAAATATGGTTTAGTGTCAAAGAAAATTCCTCCTTTTTTGAGAACTAGAGAGACAGAGATTTTAAGAACTCAGAAACAAAAGAATCTTGTCTCTGAACCTCTGGTTTTCTTTCTTTCCTTTTTTCTTTCTTCTTATTTTTTTTTTTTTTTTTTTGTACTGTAGGGTCTATGTTGCTTTATTCCATCTTAGATTTTAACTGATACCACAAAATAAATGTTACGCATCATGTCAAAACCATGAAGGAACAAAGATCGACATTGCTCATCATGTTGTATGTCCTGAGGTTGCCAGAACCCAGTTATGTTCTGACATTGCTTTGATTTGTCCGTTTGAAAGAGGCAGGCGACATTCACTTTCACCTCTGAACCCCTGAGTGTGTCCAGAGGTTGCGCCCAAATTCATTTGTTTCTAAGACATACTTATTGGTTGCATTTCTTCTATGGTTTGATGGATTTGGGTGAAAGTAAGTATAGTTATTTGGATAGCTAAAACCAGCCAGCGCATATAGTCTAAAAGATGTCACTGGAAGGCCACAATAAGATCTAAGCACTAAAACTGTAACTGTTAGGATTGAAAGCATGCCACTTAGGGTATGTTCACATGCAGGAAACAGCCTCCTTTAATATCAACAGCGCTACTTTAAATACAAAAAATCCCCTCCATGTTCTCCCTAATACTGACCTATAGCTATATCATACACTGTTAGTGATATGACTCTCATAACATAATTTCAGATTAACCTAGCACATAATCCCCTAAATGATAAATATTCCTCCACATTAGTTTTAAAATGATGAAAACAGAATTTGAGAGAACAAAATTTGCCTGCAGTACCTAGTGAAATTAGAGGATTAGATGCTTTTTGAAACTTAACAATAAATCAAACAACTGTGCTTTAACAGCTAACTAGTGCTAACAACAGGAGATGATTGGAAACCAGGGTCCAGGTAAGGTGCACACTTGCATTCTCTTTCCTTAAAGTGTGTGTGCACATATGTGTGTTGTATATTCACATGTGTGTATGTTCTTTTGGACGGCCCTATGACTTCATGCATGTGCACATGTGTGTGGAGGCCAGAGCAATCATAGAATTGCATCCTCGGGAATGTTATCTACCTCCATTGAGACAGAGTATCTTGTTGACCTGGAAATCACCCGTTAGTCTAGACTAGCTGACCAGCAAGCCCCGGGGGTCCTTCTGTCTCTGCCACCACAGCACAGGGATTGCAGACACACATCACGACCTCCATGCTCAGCGTTCTTACATGGGTTTTAAGGACCTCATGCTTGCCAGGCAAGCATTTTACCAACCAAGCCATCTCACCAGCCCCTAGACATGGATTCTCTGATGAAATCTGTACAAGTTAACTCAAATGTAGCTCTCTTTCCCTGTGTAGCAGTCAGGTTCGCATTACTGGCAGTAAACACCTGATCAAAAGCAGCTTGTGGAGAAAAAAAGATTTATTTTTGGCTTACAGACTTGAGGGGAAGGAAGCTCCATGATGGCAGGGAAAGTAATAGCATGGGCAGAGGGTGGACATCACCTCCTGGCCAAGATTAGATGGACAACAGCAACAAGAGAATATGCCAAGCCCTGGCAAAAAGAAACTGGCTATAACACCCATAAGCCCACCCCTAATAATACACTGCTTCTAGGAGGCTTTAATTCCCAAATTGCCATCATCTGGGAACCTATTATTCAGAACACCTAAGTTTATGGGGGACACCTGAATCAAAGCACCACCCATAAGTGGGCAACCACCCATAGTCCCGTTCTCCTGGTCTCGGTCAGAGTAAAAGGCACAGCGCTCCTGCCTGCCACGCAGAAAAAACTTTGCAAGCATGGTCACATTGTGTGTGAGGATGCTCCATGCTCTTAGCTACACTTGACCCTGTCCCTGCTCCGTGGGACATGAGAGAGAGTACAGCCACCATGAGAGCCTTCTGAATCCAGGAGGGCCTATGCTCGAGTAAATGGTTCTGGTCTTAGAAACTAAGTCAGATACCATCTGCCTTAGTCACAAGAGAATGGGGGGAAATAGAAGGCCTTTACTCCAATGGGGCTTCTTTCAAAAATTGGAAGTGGAATGTATTAAGGGAGATATACAATGGAGTGAGTGTTTGAAAAACACGCATGATACTGAAGAGATTTCTGAGCAGCGTCTTGACCTCTTCTAGCAAATGGTCCCTCAGGTGACATTCCATCCAGACATGTCAGAGTTGCAGATGCCATCATCACCCTCTCCCGTTCAGTTGTCTCAGTGCCCACGCCTCAGCGCTGTTGGCTGGGTGGCTGCTTGATGGGTTTCTTCCACACGGTGATGATTTTCCACTAGACTGGGATGTTTATGGGCTCCATAAAGGGCAGGTTCTAAAAAGATTATAGGCACTGAAAAAGGAAATACAACCTTTTCTTCGGGAGAATGGAGCAAAACAGACTAAACATTTTTGGAATTTCTTGCCTGCCACGAGGAGGTGATGGCTCCCCATTGCCACCCGTGGTTGTTTATGTCCCCAACAAAAGTCTTCAAGGGGTAGAATAAAAATTCCAGAGATGAGGCAAATGATCTGCTCTCTTCTCCCGGGACCTGATGTGTCTTGTCAGGCGCACTCCGTGAAGAAGATGCTCCCTGGCGGACACGCAGTTAGAGATCGACTCACCGCGAATTGACCTGGAGTCCACGAACATCACTCTCTGACAGCACCCACATCCTCTTTATTTTTAAGCTCTTATTTTTCTAAAATCCTGCAAACTTTTATAGAATCACATAAAAGGCTTGTTTACAATTCAATTTGTCTCAGAAATCCAGAAAGGAGACTTATGCAGAGGGTTGAGATTGTCCCCCCAGCCCCCCGCATAAGCCACTCCCCATCCCAGCAGATCAGAGTAGTCATGGCTCTCTCACTTTGAAAAAACATTTGGGAAGCACTCTTGGAGGAACTCAATAGTGAAAAAGACAAATGCATTCATGAATGTTCTCATGTTGGTGTTGGGGGTTTAAGAAACTACCGAGGATTTGATTCGGAAGATTTGTGTGGGCTGGGAGATAGCTCAGTGGGTAATATGCTTATCTTAGAGTCATGAGGTCTTCAGTTTGATTACCATCACCCAGGTCAAAAAAAAAAAAAAAAGTACAAGGCCAGGCATGACAGTATATGCTTCTAATCCAAGCACTGGGAATGTGGGGACAAGTGGCTTCTTGGGGTTCTCTGGCCAGCAAGTCTAACATAATTGATGAGAACACTTGTCTCAAAGAAAAGCAAGTGGAGGGATGGATGGATGGCTTAGTGGTTAAGGCATTTGCCTGCCAAGCCAAAGGACCTAGGTTCAATTCCTCAGGACCCACTTTAGCTAGATGCACAAGGTGGCGCACACGTCTGGAGCTCGTTTGCAGTGGCTGGAGGCCCTGGTGCGCCCATTCTCTCTTTCTCCTCCCTCTTTCTCTGTCAAATAAGTAAATAAATAAAAATAAAATATTTTTTTAAAAAAGCAAGTGGACAGCGACTGAGGAACAACACATGAGATTGTCCTCTTGCCACCACGTATGCAAGGGAACACACACACACACACACAGGAGAGCTGTGTGGTTGGACTTCATCTTATTTTCCATTATTACATCTGTCCCAGGCTGTGGATTGGTGATAATCCCTGTAGAAGACTTTCCTCATACCTGGCTATAGGAGTCCCTGCAATCACACTGATCTTCCTAGAAATACAAAGGAGCCTGCAGTGCCCTGGGGGCTGTGGCTGCAGTATCTTCCCGCGTGGCTTGATAAAAGAGCAACCATCAGGGGATGTGAATAGGTGGGAACCATGCTCTGTTCTCTGTAGAAAATCATGGTGTGTTAGCATGGCTGATTCCCGAGTGGAGTCCTGGCTTCAGGTAGTGACTGGCTATGGCAGGTAATCTCTGTATCAAGTAACTGGGTTGTTCCCACTTCTGCCTGTCTTTACCCAGCTTTCTCTTGTGCATCTCAGTGGTCCCTCCTCTCCTCAGTAAGGACATTGTTCCCTGTATTAGGAGCCAATATACTTCAGCAAAACTTACGTAATGTGGCAAATGGCATGTGAAAAATGAGTATTTCCAAAGTCACATTCTGAGTCTCGAGGGGTACACGTGTTTTGAGGCCATGACTTTGTTCCTGAGCTATGGAGAGCCCCTGCCTGTGATCCCAGTCCTCTTTTGGGAGCCCCAGGATGCTTTGGCCTGTGTAGGAATGCACAGCAGAGACCAGCATGCCTTGGGTTCTACACCATCATCCTCTACTAGGGTGCTTGAGAACCTTGGAGGGTAGGATCCTACAGTCAGGTTAAATTCCATGCCTTCTCTCTTGCCCTGTGTGATACTTTCCCCCTCACACAGAGCCCTGGCCTCAGACTTCTTTCACACACCCCCACTCTTCCTTCTGCTCTCCCTTGGGGTTCCCTCTAATCCTATCTTCACACACTCTTGCCTCCTCATGCTTGCCCCATACGGGACTGGGGCTCCTGAGTCATGGACACCAAGAGCTCTGGGTCCAATGAACCATAAGCCAGCCAATGCACAAAGATATCCCCTTAGGACTGGGGGATCACAAGCCATCCAATGTACAAGACTGTTAGCCCAAAGAATTGGGGACTCACATGACAGCCCAGCACACATGGATGTTACCCTGGTCAGGAAATGACTCTGATCTAATGTTAGAAGGGTGATAAAGGGTTCAGGTAACTGAAGGGTGAGGGGGTTTGAACACTTTCTTTTGCCTATTTCAGAATGGCCTTAAAAAGACACTGCTGTCTATGTCACAGTTTTCTCTGCCACCAGAAGACGCTGCTACTCACCCCCCATGAGTCAACGTGAGAAGAGCCCAAAGGAGAGAAACTGACACTAAACTCAGTAGACAGAGTGATCAGGTTGATTCACTCCATCAGATGCCATCCAGCCTGTTCACACCAGAAAGGATCAGGGCAAGGCCCACAGGGAAGCATCACTCAGCCCCTGTCCCCCACACACAGGAATCCAGGTGGCCCCAGCAAGCACAGTGCTTCCCTGAAGAGCTGTGACTTCCTGTGCAATAACTCATCCCTCCCTGGAGCACAGATGTGGACATTGGCATCTCCACTGTATTCCTCTGAACTGAATTCCTCTGAATTGAAATATCCCCTCCTGGAGGGAGAATGGAGACAAAGAGTTCACCAAGCCTCATAGAGATGAAATTTGAAAGGTCACAGGATCACTACCTAGGGTTATAAGTGTGATTAAAAGAAAACTATTGAGGGGTAGACTCTGACGGATATTGTATGGCAATCTTGCCTGGATTAAAGTATTTTATCCCGATGTGAAAAAGGAGTCAGGATGTCAACAAGTGTAGAGAAAAGGTTGCAAGACCCTCCCTAAAGTTAGATAAAGGTTAAACAACTGCTTGGGGAAAGACTTTCCTACCTGCCCTGCAGAGCTGTTTGCAAGTCTTGTACTGGGCAAGTCCATGAGTCATCCCTTGAGCGGGGATAGGCTTTTGTGTGATACAGCTGCCTTCGAGTCATTCACACCCCTGTAGGCAACCCCTCACCCTGCTCTGTAAGTGTGGTGCTTTGATTAGGTATCCCCATAAACTTAGGTATCCTGAATGCTAGGTCACCAGCTGATGGAGATTTGGGAATTAATGTCTCCTGGAGGCGGTGTAATGTTGGGGGTGGGCTTATGGGTATTATACCCAGTATCCCCATGCCAGTGTTTGGCACACTCTCCTGTTGCTATTGTCCACCTTATGTTGGCCAGGGGGTGATATCCACCCTCTGCTCATGCCATCGTTTCCCCCTGCCATCATGGAGCTTCCCCTCGAGCCTGTACGCCAAAATAAACCTCTTTTTCCCATGAGCTGTTCTTAGTTGGATGACTTCTACCAGCAATGCGAACCTGACTGCAACAGTAAGTAACCCCAATAAACTCGTAGATTCACCAAACTGGTATTGGTGTAATTGTTCTCTGGTCTCTCCTCTGAGCCCTAACTAGGATGAATAGATTAGATGTGTGTTCATGTCACCCCCTGGGGGCAAAAGTTTCCCATGACAATCTCCCTCAGGGGGTAGGTGGCATGTCCCACTAGTACAGAGAAAGACAAGTGGTGGGGAGGTGTCAGCATGCAGCTTGTCATGCAGACCAAATAAAGCCCTGGGTCCAGTGAACCATAAGCAAGCCACTAGCACTGACACTATCTAACGGTCAGTTCGAATGTTCTAAAACAAAGCTAGTATTGAAAGACATTTCTGCTTTCCCCAACACATTGGACTGCAGAACTCCGTGCATGCTATCTGCACAGGTGCTCCCCCAGGACCCTTCCCCAATGCTTTGCCTTCCCCTGTGACCTACCACCCACACACCCCTATCCAAGCAGGATATTTTGGCTTATTTCCTCAGTCTGACCAGGCCTGTGTGAAAGCCCAGAAAGGAGCCGCTGTTTCTTCCCCTAAAACAGTCCTATGGGGAGGATGGAGAGATGGCTCGGAAGTTAAAGGCATTTGTCTGCAAATCCTAATGGCCCAGGTTGGATTTGTCAGAACTAGATGCACAAAAGGGTGCGTGCATCTGGAATTCATTAGCAGTGGCTAGAGGCCCTGGCATGCCCAATCTCATTCTCATTTGCCTTCTCTCCCTTGCTCTCTCTCTCTCTCACTCTCTTTAAGAGCCACAGAGTGGAAAGAAGTAACCACAGGCATTCCCTCACTCCCCCCCAACACACACAATGACTGACTGATCCTCTCATAACTCATAACCCACAACCACATGGTGAACACCAGCAACCCCACTGAGGAGGGCCCTCAGTGGAATGGAGGCCGGGAGGAAGGAAACAGACTATTTGTCTGTTCGACAAAGTTTCTAATTAATAAAGGTAAAAATCTAGGGGCCGGGTGTGGGGATGCACACCTTTAATCCCATCACTCAGCAATCAGAGGTAGGAGGATCACTGTGAGTTCGAGGCCACCCTGAGACTACATAGTGAATCCCAGGTCAGTCTGGGCTAGAGTGAGACCCTACCTTGAAAATCCAAGAAAATAATATCTAAAAGTAAGGAAATACAAATATTAAAAACCATCCTGCAGTCAGAGACTGAAACGAGTTGGATCCGTTGCACAGATGGGTTCCTTCTCATAAAGCATTGACGGATTCACGCCCCTCCCCCGAATGAATCCAAGCCCACAGGCAGGCACTCAGCACCACCTCCTCCTCTTCCCAGGAAGGGTCCATGTACCTGTCCCACAAGCCCCGGGAACCACCTGTGGACCAGCCCCAGGCAGAGCTCTCTATCCCTTGTCACGGAGCATAATCTCCAAGAATGCCCTAATTTCTCTCATTCCCTAAGCCTGTCATCAGGGCTGAGACAGGCTTATCCCTCTGAACAGATGAGATTAGTCGATCATGTTAGAGTCAAAAGGGGGATTATGATGCCTGTAATACATGAGTCAAATTAAATACGTTTTGTTTGTACATCAGAGAATCCTGTTGCGGGACTTCTCTATCTTGTGCTGCGTATAATAAATTGCCAATAAAACACAAGTGTATGGAGAAAACCCCTCCAGCAGAGAAGAAGAACAAAGTCATGATGGCTTATTTGTTTTTTCTTGTCTTTTCAACCCAGTAAATGGGATATTTAATTCCAGCGGTGCCTCTTATTTTTAATATCCAGTGGGGACCAAACGCCAGAGAGCTCTGTTCCGAGTGGTTAGCCGTGGCTTTTGTCTAGTGAGACTCCAGATATGGCATCCGGTCTATATATAGTGTGCATGGTGTTTGGCAAGGAGTGGGGACATCTCTGGGCCGGAGAGAATAGCAGTATGTCCTGGAATACTGGAACTCATTCTCTGCTCTTAGCTATCTCCATCTCTCAGTGCTTGCCCCCCCCCCCCGGCACCGTGTGATTTGCGTTTGTCAAAATGCACATCTCATTTGAAAATTCCAGTAATAATTCCCAGGAAGGTCTGGGAAGTAGCTTACTTGATAAAGTGCTTGCCTCATTAGCATGAGGACCTGTGTTCTATTCCCAGTACTAACATAAGAGAAAAAAAAAAAAGTCTAACTTATTGGTGCACACCTGGAACCCCTATAACCCAGCACTGGGGTGATGGAGACAGGATGATCTCTGGAGCTCACTGATCAGCCAGTCAAGCCTAATTGGTAAGCTCTAGGCCAGTAAGAGGCCCTGTCTCAAAAAGAAATAGATAACATCAAATGTGGTCCTTTGGCCTCCACACGCACACACATCCACACACATATCTACACACAGATGCACCCATATGCATTCAAACATGTATATATGCACACACACACACACACACCAGGGAATATCAAGAGGCAGAGGCAAGAGAGACACATTTGCAATGACTTGCCTGTCACTGAAGAGACTTTTTGGTAGCAGTGAACTTAGGTAAAATCTCTCCTAGAGATGTGTTAGTAAGTTCCCTATCTGTGATCCTTCACATGTGAATACATGGTTATCTGCATGAACATGTGGGGTCCTGCTCAGGTGCCTCATGGAACCCCACTACATTCCCTGTAACTTAAAAGTCTTCCCCCTAGCCAAGTGTGAACAATCCCTTGTACCAGAGGCTGAGTATATTGTTACCTTTTAGGCTATGAAGTCACGTGTCCTTTCCGGGGTAGTATTGTGAGGTGGGAACCCCAAGTTCTCTGCTCTCAGGATGCTATGGGATAGTACCACACACAGTTAGGGTGAGTCTTCCCTCTTCAGTTAAACCTTCTTGGAAATGCCCTCACAGTTAACACCCAGAAACATACACAAGTATGTTTCCATGGTGATTCCAAATCCAGTAAGGTTGACAATGAAAATAACCATCGCGAACACAAATAAATTACATGATAAAGAAAATAACACAAGGGCCAATGAGAGCAGCCATAGGCATAAGTGGAAAAATCTGAGGTCAACCTATGAGGCAGTGGATATGCTGTGTGAAGGCAATAAGCACTAGAGCAAATAAAAAATGTTATAAAATGTATTTTAGCCAACCACATTGATAATTGGTGTTGTAATTACCTTCTTGTTGCTGGGACAAACACCTGACCAGAAACATCTTATGGGAGGAAAGGGTTTATTTCAGGCCTACAGATTCCAGGGAAAGCTTCATCATAGCAGAGGAAACTGGCTCACTTCATCATACATCCATAGACGAGAGACAACTAGACAACTGTAGGGCAAGCAAGCAAGAGCTGACTCTGAACACAGAGGGCTGGACGTGTTCCAGCAGGCCTCGACTTCCCAAATGCCCCAAGCTGAGGACTAAGTATAAAACATAATCACAAACACCTAAGGCTATGAGGGCAATTTTTTTAAACATTCAAACCACCAGCACAATTAGCTCTCAGGTAATTAATGCAGTTAATGATTACCAGAAATTAATGCAATTTATGATTACCTATCATATTGGACTAAGACCAAAGCCCAACTATATGCTAATCATAGGAACATCACTTTAAATAAAAGGCAAACATAGGTTAAAAGTAAAGTCAATTGGGTGTGGTGGCACACACCTTTAATCCCAGCACTTGGGAGGCAGAGATAGGAAGATCAACTATGAGTTTGAGGCCAGCCTGAGAATACAGAGTGAATTTCAGGTCAGCCTGGCCTAGAGAGAGAACCTATTTCAAAAAATCTTTTTTTTTTAAGTAAAGTTATATTCCGTGCAAACAATAATCCAAAGAGATCCAGGATATGTACATGGATATCAATGTCACAAAGGATCCCCTATCAAGTAAACTGGACCTGAGCAAGCCTGTGTGGTCATTCCACTGAACAGCCACATGCATATTGGGCAAGCGTGTTGGTTACATTGCTTCTTGCTGTGACCCGAACACCTGACTAGAAGTCACTTGAGAGAGGAAGCCTTTGTTTTGGCTCACAGTCTGGCGGGAAAGCACGGTGGTGGAAGCAGCTCACAGATGTGTCAGCAGGAATGCAGGGCTGCCTTCTCGCATCTCAGTGGACAGGGAAGGACAGGAAGGAGAATGGCGGGCGTTCAGCTGCCTTCCTCCTATCCCCCTTTTGACTTGGTCCACGCTTGCCAGCCAATGGCAAGGGTGCTGCTCACATGCTGGGTGGATCTTGGTACCTCACTTAATCCTCTCCAGAAACACCCTCACAGATGTGCCCAAAGATTTGCCTCATTAATACCCTGTATAATTCTTAATCCAGTTAAGTTGACAATCAAAACCATCACCACAAAGCCCGAGAAACCAAGCACACTGCCCATAATAAATCACCACATCAGTAGACTGCACTCAGGTTACCAGGTCTTAGGGATTTTTTTTTTTTAAACTTCATCCATTAAGACATTTGTATACCAAAACTATGCTTTAAAAAAAAAAGCAATCTGCCTTCAGAGCAGAGAGTAAACATAAGCATTATATATCACTGCCAAGCTGAATAAACACCACCCTGATGTGCCGAGAGTTGCTAATGAGCAGAGAGGCCATTGGCTAAACATGCTTCTTAGAAGACATCTTGCAGTCATAGGAAGAGAGTGAGGCTTTGTGCGAGGCCAACAACTGCGTTCGGGCTTCTTATTCCTAACTGAAACCAAAAGCTTCCTTAGCTGGGGAGATGCCTCTGTGGGTAAGCAATAAGAGCCTGATTCCCCCCTGGGTTCAATTCCTCAGCACTCACATAAATCGCTGGGCGTGGTCCCACATTCCTGTAACCACAGTGCTGTTGCCAATGGAAAAGCAAGAGGACAACTGAGGCTCTCTTCTTAGCCAGTCTGACCGAAGAATGGCATTTCAGGGTTCAGTGACAGAATCTGTTTCAAGGAACCAGGACGGGAGTGATAAGAGAATGTCCAACCTTCTCCTCTGGGTTCCATATTCTTCTGCACACACACATGCATAGGCCACAAACACCACACACACACACACACACACACACACACACACACACACAAAATTCCCAACAGGGCTCTTGGCGTTGTAAACAGAATTCCCATGAAATGAGACTCAAGGCTACTCTTGGTTTTGTGGGGGATATTGTGGGTATATACCTGGTTGTGTCACACAGAAGAAACCTACTTCAAAGAAGCTACGTATGTAAGTCTAGAAAGTACCAGTTAGGGCTTTGGAGATAGCTCAGTGAGTAAGGTGTCCACGTCACAAGAATGAGGACCTGAGTTTAATCCCCAGGACCCACATGAAAATTTAAAAGCCAGGTATGTCAGCATGTGTCTATAACCCCAGCGTTTGGGAGGTGGACACAGGAGGATGCCTGGAGCTCAAGGGCCAGCGAGGCGAGCCTATTTGGTGAGCCCCAGGCCACCGAGGTGGATGATGTTTCCGAGGATGCTAACCGAGGCTTTCTTACTTGCCTCCACACTCTGGCACACGCATGCTTATGCACACACACACATGCATGCATGCATGCATACACATGCAAAAACTAGAAAGGTTACCAAATTGGGAATCACCATTTGCTTTACAAAAGGACTTTTATACACATTTTTGATCACACATCATTAAAGCATGATCGGATTGTGCATGCATGAAATTCCCTGGATCAGGGGAATTCATATACTTCAAAGGTCCTTGCATCTGCTCATCACTCAGCAACCCGCTCTACAGGCAGAGGTAAGTTAGAATATGTGTGGATGGATTTAAAGTCTGCACTGACAGAGCACTATCCTCAGACCATCATTATTACCGTCATCATCACCCAGAACGTTCCGACAAGACCTCTTCTCAGATAATTCAGTGCTTGAGAAAAGTAACAATTTCCCCTTGACCCTCGGCAACTGCTGTGGTCACTGAGTACCATGGATACAGTGCAGGTAGCGTATGGCACAGGTAATGTATAGGTAATGTGTCATTGCTCCTACTCCCCTAGCCAGCAGAGGATACAACTTTCACTTCAGGTTGCACTGAATCCACTTAAAATGCAGTGAGAAAAATCGCAGTTGCATTCGCTGGAAATGAACATTCTTTAGGGCATAGCTTCCTAAATTGTGGGCCACAATCCCATATGGAGTTGCATGACTGAATGTAGGGGTCATACTAAATTGAACAAAGAGGAAGGTTTCAGAATGTGCAACTACAGAAATTAATTAAAAAATCAAGTGTATCATGAATTTGAGGTGACTGTGGCAGCGCTCATCCATGTTGGATCACGGGGCTTCACTGTGGCCCTGAGTCTGAACTCCCGGTACGTACTGGCCATGCCGTCACCTCATGCAGTGCCGACGCCTGCCGCCTGAAACGCCTCAGCTCAGATTCAAGACCATCGTGTGTCATGAATTGTGTTTACTGTACAAAGATTTCTGCTCTCTACACAAACCTGCGAGTTTTATTATGGAAAACAAAGATTTTGATATTTTCCTACCCTCTTCCCTCAGCATTTGAGCATTAAATGAGTATAACTTTGGATTGGAATATGTTAGAAAGTTTGATTTTTCTTTCATTGCTGTCTGATTTGCCGACTGGAGTTTCATAACAATTGTGAAGTGAGATTTTTCAGGGCGGAATTATGACAGACTTTTCCACAACCTCAGAAATGGCCCTATACATACTCTGCCATTTTGTACTATGCATTTATATGAATCACAGTTCTCAGTATTGATAATTCTAAAACCAAACCATCGGTCAACTCTGAAAAAACATTGAAGATGCTCTAATCCTATGGTATCAAATCAATCATCAGCCAGAATTTAATTCATTATGTAAAAAAATAAGCAATCGCATCCATCTCAGTATGCAAATTTGCTTCATTTATTTTAATTGAGAACTTTATCATATGAACATATTGCATATTGGTCATATTCCCATCAGGTTACACTCTTGTGTCCTCTCTCCCCCACCCCCATTCCATTGAGGGCCCTTCTCTGTGGGATTACCACTATTCATTGTGGGGTCATGAAAGTCTTGTGTCGTAAGGGGGGGACAATGCTTCACAGTACCCCTTACACCCTGTGCCCCTTAAATTCCTACTGCCATGTGTATCCCAAAGAAATTGTTTCAAACTAAATTTCTTTTTTTTTCTTTTTTTTTTCTTTATTTATTTGAAAGTGACAGAAAGAGGCAGATATAGAGAGAGAATGGGTGCACCAGGGCCTCCAGCCACTGCAAATGAACTCCAGACGCATGCGCCCCCTTGTGCATCTGGCTAACATGGGTCCTGGGGAGTCGAGCCTCGAACCGGGGTCCTTAGGCTTCACAGGCAAGCGCTTAACCACTAAGCCATCTCTCTAGCCCTCAAACTAAATTTCTTTTATGATTTATTCTCAGTGAATGTTTCATACATGTACCTATTTTATAACCATACATGCCTAAGGTAGTATGGAAATTTCAGGGGCAGAAAGAGGTAGGGAGTAGAAACAGTTTACGAAGCCCTATCCCAGGGCATGTTTTGGTAAACTGTACTCTAGGGAATAGCAGAATGCAGCTTGCAGTGCAATAGCCTCTTGAATTTTGTCATGGACCTGCTTGTGAATACAGCCCCAGGCTGCATGCCATCCACCCCACCCTTAGCACTCACCCCGAAGGAAGGATACCCTCTTTCCTACACTTCCTAGAGGGGAAGAACAGGTGCCTATTGCTAAGATGAACTTACCCAAGACAGGGAAAGGCAAGAGTGGAGAAAACCCTGGAAGTTATGTCCTTCCAAGTCCTTTTGGGTTTGACAGGGTTACCAAGATGCTTAGCATGACTGGCTCACTGTCCTGAAGCAGATGTGCAGTCCCCACCCCCTCTCACTACAGGTGGATCCGGATCTGGTGGCGGAAGACTCAGCTCTAACCAGCAGTGAGCTTTCCTGACAACCCATGAATCGTTGACTTCAGTCAAAAAGGGGATACGATGAAAGATCGTGAGGTGGAGGGACAAGCAAGCCTTCTCTGGCTGAAGAATGACCACTGGCAATGTAACTGGTGTCCTGTGACAGGGACAGCCCCAGTGGAGACAGAATCTGCACCAGTTGGGTCGTCACGCTTCACCGTCTAAATGAGCCACATGTGCTGGCATGGAGGTGTCTGGGCCCCATAACTCCACCTCATCTCTTCCCTGAGCAGGAAGGTCATATTGAGCAAGAAGGTCAGTGGAAAGACAGAAATATAATTTTATTTCGTAGGAGCTTGAAATCAAGTTAGAAAAGAGAGAATTTCCAGAGGGAATTCAAGGGTCACTTCTGCTTAACGCATTCATCCATGGGCTTGAAGTTTTGAAAACTCCTCTTTCAAAAATCTCATTTGCATCACTCCAAAATGTTCTGAACTCCAGTATCTCTAGTGTATAACCATGAGTAAGACCCTTCCTTACAGTGTCCATGGTATGTAGTGTTCCTACATAACACTCTCCCTTTACAAATATGAGTGTGAGTAACTTCAGGTGGCAATAACTACCTGTCATAGATACTTCATGCAGACTGCTGTCTCTGGTGGTTTTCACACATGACTCAAATATGGTGACTGTTGGTCAGATACATCAAACGTCATTGTTGTCATAAGACTTTCAATGAAAAATTACTCCACACATGTAACTCTCTTTTTAAAAATGTATTATTATTTTATTAACAATGTATTTTGTATGGATCCATCATGTGTTGGAACCCTCTTTTCCCTCATCCCTGTCCCCATTCTACTGGGGACTCTCCTCAGTGGGGTTGCAGTTATACCCCATAGGGTTGTAGTTTATGTGTTGTGGGAGCAGCAGTCAGTTATTTGGGGGGGGCAGGGAATGCCTCTGGGCATGTTGTCTCAACCACTGGCTTTTACACTCTTTCTGCCCCCTCTTCTGCAAAATTCCCTGAGCCGTGGTGGGTGAGTTTTAAGTCTACTTCAGTGATGAGTTCTTAGGAGCCTCTGGACCTCTGTTTTGGTATGTGTTAAGTATCCTCAGGGTCTGTCTCCTTCACCCTGGTGCTGATTATCAGGTTCAGCATGGAAGCAGCACTCTTGCTTATCTCCACAATTCCTCTGTGCTTTCAGCTGTGGCTTGGCTGAAGTGTGAGCGGTAGTTTACCTCCTCTGGTCTCGCTACCTTCTGAGAAAGAACAGACTCTCAATGGAGAGTGAAGTCAGCACAGTTTAAATGGAATACGCTTTTTTAAATTTAGGGATAATTTAATGTATGTAACCCCTCTTTTAGTCAAAGACCAGTGAGAGCTTGACACTGGAGAACATAATCTTTGTCTCCATAGGATTCTGATCTGGTTCCCAATTCAGGTATGGGTTTCCTTACACTGAGTGGATCTTTTAGCCAGTCAGAAAGCTATTGCTCACCCACTGAGGCTGTGTGCCACTATTACATTTGTGTGTACATCCTGTCAGGGTGTTTGCTTATAATTAGCTTAGACCTCTGGTTGCTCAGACTGTTGTTGGCCACTTTTTCCCAGTAGCTCGTGTAGCAGCTTTCCAGTACTAGATAGGCTAACTGTCTGGGGACTGGCTCGCTTCTAGATTCCAGTCAGGTCTCTCCATGTTCTATGTCAGCAGCATATGGTGTCTTCAGCAATAGGGTCGTAGCTTTTGCCTCATGTGGGTAATCAAGTGCTTTGACAGAAACCTGTCTTGTTTGGGGGCTCTCGCAGGTCTCTCTGATCAGTAGCTCATTATGGGTAGTAACCAATTTCTGGTTCTGGGAGTTACAGGCCAGAGACCAAAAACTTTTTGTGTTCTTTTGTTGTTGTTGTTTTGATTTTTTTTTTTTTTGTTTGTTTTTTTTGAGGTAGGGTCTCACTCTAGCCCAGGCTGACCTGGAATTCACTCTGTATTCTCAGGGTGGCTTCGAACTCACAGAGATCTCCTACCTTTGCCTCCCAAGTGCTGGGATTAAAGGTGTGCACCACCACGCCTGGCCAAAAATGCTTAGGCTTCATCTCACCCTCTCCATGTGCTCCCCTCTTACTCTTGTCGAGGATTATATCTTTTAGTCTATCTCCAAGGATAAAGGTTTTTATGGTACCAGTTAATTTTGGATTTAGTTTCGTGTTTGTTTTTCCCCATCCTTCCCTCCCACCCCCAAACTTTTCCATCCCTATTGTCTGGGCCTTGAGTTGCCCATCGAATATATCAGCACCTCCAGCTGGTTCAGGTTGGGAACCACAGATAAGTGAGACCATGCAGCACTTGCCTTTCTGTGATCGTGTGAGGTGAGTTCTCTGAGTATGATCTGTTCCAGGTCTGTCCATTTTTCTTCAAATTTCATTGTATCATTTTTTTCACTTACTGCTGAGTAGAATTCCATTGTGTAAATGTACCACAACTTCGTTTTCCATTCATCCAATCATGGGCACATGGGTTGATCCCAGTTCTTAGCTATAATGAATTGAGCAGCTATAAACATGGATGAGCAAATATCTCTGTAGTGATGCATGGAGCACTTAGGGTAAATACCCAGTAAGGGAATAACGGGGTCTGTTGGTAACTTTCTGTTCATCCATTTCATAAATCTACATATTAATCACCATAGTGGCTGTACAAATTTGCATTCCCACCAACAGTGAGTGAGGGTCCCTCCTTCCGCACATCCTCACCAACATTTGTTAATTTTTGGTTTTAATGATTGCCAACCTTACTTGAGTAAGGTGTAATCTCATAGTTGTTTTAATTTGCATTTCCCTAATGGTTAGGAATGTTGAACATTATTCTTAAGTGTATGTGAGTCATTTGTATGTCTTCCTCTGAGAACTCCCTATTCACTTCTCTGCCCCATTTTTGGAGTGGGTTGTTTGATTTTTGATTGTTTAGTTCCTTTGAGTTCTTTGTAGATTCTAGATATTAGGCTTCTGTCAGTACTATACATGATGAAAATTTTATCCTATGCCATGGGTAATCTATTGGCTCTGCTTATGGTATGACCTGATGTAGCATTCTTTAAAAAAAAAAAAAACATTTCATTTGTTTATTTGTAAGCACAGAGAGATACTGGGAAATAAGAGACAGAAAAGGGTGTGCCAGAGCATCCAGCAACTGCAAACAAACTTCAGACACATGTGCCACTTTGTGCATCTGGGTTTACATGGGTACTGGGGAACTGAACTCAGGTCTTTAGGCTTTGCAGGCAAGTGCCTTAACCATTGAGCTATCCCTTCATCCCACATGCAACACTCTTTAAGTGACAATTGAATTAATAAAACTTCATATTATATGAAACATAAATTCAATGACAAAACAATTATATCATCCTTTCACTACGTTTTTATGGAGTACAGACTGGGTGCTTCCATCCACAAGGTCCTGAGTGAGACACATGGATTCATTGCCACCTTTTAAAAACATTTTATTTTTATCGATTTATTGGAAAAGGCAGGAGAGAATGGGCATGACAGGGCTCCCAGCCACTACAAACAAATTCCAGACATATGCGCCACCATGTCCATCTGGCTTATGTGGGTTCTGAGGAATCAAACCTGTGTCCTTAGGCTTCACAGGTGAACGCTTTAACCGTTAAGCCATCTCTCTAGCCCTTATTGCCAGTTTTTGAAATGACAAAGTTGATGAGAAATGTTAACCTGCTGCAGAACCTCTATGAGTCTTATAGGAAGCACCACCCCACAGCACAGCTGACAACCTGCACCTACATGCCCTGGAACCATAAGGTGTGCTGGCAGAGCCTGGCATCTTTAACATGATCCAGAGCATGGTGACATGTATGCATGGCATCTGTGTCCAGGCATATGGGTGGCATTCATGTTTGTATATGGATGTGGTATGACTTTGTGTGCATGTTAGGATGTGAAGGGGGGTGAGGTGTCGTGTATGTGTGTGGCATGTGTGTATATGTGAGAGTGTATGAAGTTTATGAGTATCTCTATATATGACTGTGTGTATGTGTGGCACATGTAGGGTCTGCAAGTTTGTACATTTGCACATGTGTGTTTATGCTCATTGTATGCATCCATGTACCTGTGTGTGCTATGTGTGTTCGTGTGTGTTTATATGTGTGCACGTACTCACATGTGTGGCATGTGTGTAAAGGAGCCTCTAGCATCTGGGACCATGTCAAGCCCAGCAGAGTCTGAAGGCAGATGAAGCATCTAGGGTCCCTGCCAGGAGATGGTGTTTCTGGAAGGCCTAGGCGAGTACTTCTTCCCACCTGCATACAAATAGTCTGCACCTGTGTGGCTCAGGTATGTCACTTGGAAGGTGTGGGCCTCAGAATCTTGAGGTCACTTTCTGATGAGACAGTCCTCTTGTCACAGAGGATGTAGGGAATAGCCAACTGTACTGAGAACTCAGGACCCAGAAGGACAATCAGACTATTTTTTTTTAAGAGGTAGGGTCTCACTCTAGCCCAGGCTGACCCCTTGAATTCACTATGTAGTCTCAGGGTGGCCTTGAACTCATGGCTATCCTCCTACCTCTGCCTCCCAAGTGCTGGAATTAAAGGCTTGCATCACCAGGCCCAGGTCTGGACTATGTTTTTGGAGGGCTGAGTCAGGGGACCTGAGAAGAGGATAGATGAGTGAAGACCCGAGCCCAACAGTGGACGAGGCAAGGCGAAGCTTTGACACCTACAGCCATGTGGTGCCCATCTTCAACTGTGGAAGAGCAGGGTGGACATGGGAACTCGGTGAGAAGTAGAGCTTCACATTGGAAGGGGAAGGAGGGAAGGGAATCTTATGATGATCTAACAACAACCCGGTCATGTAGCTGGGAGAGCAATGCATCTGCAGGATATGCCCAGGAAACAGAGTGATCTGGGTATGGAAAGAGTGTCCTCCTGAGTTTCTGGGGAGAATGGAAGGCGGGACCCCTCAGCTGCAGAGGAAACGGAAATGCAAGAATCTGAGGCGTTGCAGGGTGAATCCCACACTGTGTCCAGCCCCGCACCAGTCCCCTCTGGTGTTAGAAAAGCCTCTCTGACTCAGACATTAAACCCTTCTGGAAATGTAAAGACCTCTGGGTAGTGCATGGAGGCAAGTCTGATTGCTATGTCAGCATTACCAGTGAGCAAGAGCTCACCAGGTTGTCTCACAAAGGATGAAATACAGAGACACGGACACATATCTGAACTCAAAGTTTAACGTCACACCCTGCAACTCCCAGCACAACTACCACCTAGCTTGGTTTCGGCAGACTCATTTGATAAAAGAAAGGGTTTTATAGTTTCCAGAAAGGGCTCATTGGATACAAAGTGCCATACAGTAAGCCCATTATTACTAGCACATTTTTTTTTCCCCTTGAAGAACTGTGTGGTGGTGCTGGCATGGAGTCCTCATGTGTGGCCGGCCAAGTACCCATCCAGGAGTCTCAGAGGCTGATGACAAATCTGAATGACGCCCTTTCTCCCTGGGGTCTTCCTCTGCATGCAGGCTTACAGCACTGAGGCCAGGAAACTCCTGACATGAGTTTCTGGATTAAGAACTGATGGTGGGTGAAAGCCTCAACATGAACTAATGAGACTCTGGCACACAAAAGGTTATGTTTCTTTAAGCTTCAAAGTAAAGCTGAAAGTGGAAATCAGTCTTCAAGAATATATTTTACTCTTACTCCAAAGTACGAGTTGGAAGGAAGAAGGGGTTCTGTGGAAGGAGGTGGGTGAAGAGAACAAAAGAAAGTAAGCGGGAAGAGATTTTAATCAAAATGCACGACATACGTGTATGAAATTTTTTTCAATAAAAAAGTGTTCTGTGAGGGGGTAAAAAAAAAAAAAACGAAGCAAGAAGCATGAATTAAAGAAATTTTCTCCCAATTTGAAAGTTTACCTTGGGGGTAAGGAGGTTTATAAAACTGCCACAGATTCCAGAAAGGTGCCAAAGATAAAGACAGAAATGACCTGATAAGTAATACACACCTGTGATCCCATCACCTGGGAGTAGAAGCAGAAGGATCAGGATTTCGAATTCATCCTCAGTTGCACAGCCAGTTCAAGGACAATCCAGGCAACATTAAGATTTTGTCTCAGAAAAAGTATATGTATATGTATGTGTTTGTATCTTTGCATCTTTTTATTTTTTTTTAATTTCTGATTTGTAACCAAGTAATTAGATTTTATTCCAGAAAACGAGATCTCCTCCAACCAGCCCTGAGACCTAGGTTATTTCCATACACAAAGTGGTACCTTCATTAGGAGTTCATTTACACTGACAGGAGACCCTGGCATGCCCATTTCTCCCAACCCCTCATTCTCTTCCTGGCTCATGTTCTTCCTCTCTGCTTGCAAATAAATAAATAATATTTTTTTAAAAAAAGAAAAAAAAACCTTCATATCTTTTCTGTGCCCTTCTCTTCATGTTCCAAGTGTTAGAAAATGATCCTGATCCCAGCCTCAACAGGTTATGTGAAGTGCTGGTGAGGAAAAAGAAAATAGTCTCTTTAAGAAATAAGAAAGCCAGAGTACAAACATGGAAGGTAACATTCATCATCCAAGCGTGCTTTCATTTTTTCTTCTTTCACTGGCTATCAACATACATTGTTTGAATGCTACATAGTAAAAGTTCACAAATGATTGAACTCATATGGCTGTAATCAAGTTATGGTTTCGTCTTTTCTGTATATTCCATAGAGAAGACGTTCTACTGTACATTCTATACTTTGAGCAAGGAAATGCATCTGATTGTGAATTAAATACTGAGATATCAGATCATGCTGAGCCAATTCAGCTCCATTTTAGCATCTAGATCTCCAGCGTGAGGCCTGGCTCTGCTGTTACAAGGACACCAGAGACTCCAGGCTGCGGGCACAGCCCTTTTCCAGTGGAAACCTCCCTCCCTTCTCTTTTGTTTCATGGACTGCGAAGACCTCTAATGGAAGCCATAGAAGTCAAAAGTACATTTGTCTTTAGCTGAATGAAATGTCACAAGGGTAATCAATACCACACACACAGAGTTCACTTGAGCGCCCTGTCAGCATCTGGAGGTAGGACATCTGGAGTTGGGGCAGGTACCCGCCACTGTCCACGAGGCCCATGCCCCCTCCCTTTGCGACCAACCTATCCCCAAAGCTGAAGTTTGCCAAAGACATCCTCCTCTCTGCTTCTGCAGTGCCACACTGAACGTTCCGAATATGCACAAAGCAGCTAGGATGGTCTGGCACAGACCACAAAGGCATCTGCTGGCAGCGTGGACACCTTCTGCATGCCCAGAGGGTGACAACAGAGCGAGGCTCCGGAGCTGAAGAGTCTCCTTCTTCCTGCTCTTTTATTCTTATTTTATGTGGAATTTTGTCTTTCATAAAAGGCCCTAAGTGCCTTTTTTAAAAAAAAAAAAGCACTGTTAAAAATGTGTGTGAAACATCTCTTATTTTCAGCAGTTGTGTCTTCTTGGTCTGCTCTGTACAACAGTTCAATTATTTTGCTGCTGGCCGACAAGACAGCTCAGAGACCTGCATCTGCACTAGAGAACCCAGAGCTGCAGACTTCCTGGTACTTCTGAGCAGAGACACTGTAGCAACGGGACCTGTTCTCCTAGTCATGATGCTGAGGGACAGTCCTCAGACATGCCGGAGCCTCCCCAGCCCCAACCTGCAAGCTCACTTCAGGAATTCACTGCCACGATTTATTTGTCTTTTAAACATTTCAGATCTGATTTTTGATCCATCTTCTCTATCCCCACCAAACTCAGAAAACAATCATATGGATGATCTCTGAAAATAAGGCAGTGCTCAAACCTGGTAATGTGAAAATTATTTGTTGAGAACTACAGGATTACAACTGGGTCTGTTGCAGGTAATGTGTATGGGGGAGGGTTCTTTATTCTTGTCTCTTTTTTTCTTCTTCAATCTATTTTTCACCTCTGTTAAATTGCCTCATGTTTAATTTGATTGTTAATATTTTCATTCCTTCTCTAAATAATCAGATGTGATATTTCCTTAAGAAAATAAAAATAAAAATTAAAAGCAAGTGGATTCCATTGTAGGGGAACAGTAGGACTTGCCCTGCAAGATTTCCAGTCAAAGAGCTGGGCTCCCACACTTCTGGCTCTGCTTGGTTTTCACAAACACATTTGTAAGGTGATTAACTCGGAATTCACGCTGCTTCCAGTAACAGAAATGGCGAGTGTTTGGGCCATTTTGAAGCAGAAATGTAGGAAAGCTCCCACCAGAATCAGGGACAGGGCCCTGTGGTCCCAGGTTAGCTCTGTGCGGGGGGGCCGTAAAGCTGTGGAAGGCTGTAAAAACAGTTGATTTACAGAAAGGCAAGTGTGTGGGCGCAGCTGGTATTTTAAAATCTGACATTATTTTCAGTATTTATTTTAAATCTCAATGCTTAAATTGATTTAGGAAGGTCAAAGAATGTGTTCTTTTCCCCTCGCCTGTAGAGAATTAGGTTGACCCTCAAAAAAAAAAAAATGGAAAACAGGCTGTATTGCCATAGGCTGACTTTTTAAAGGAGAAGAAAAGTTACCTGCAGGACCCCAGAGGAAGCAGCAGTGAGGGGAACACTGACATGCATGTGGTGTCTGCTCTGTTTCTCCTCGGTCTGCTCCAGAGCCTGGTGCCCAGCCGGTGTCTGTCAGCCCGACAGGCGCTGCTCTCCAAGGGCTGCTCAAACCTCTCAGATCTCCACTCCGCACTATATGTAAACTGAGGTGCACATTTCCACCGCTTGTCAAAACAATCCTGAAATCCCATTTTCCTTTAATAAAGTATAGTTTTGTCTTCCAGATGTATGCTTGAATAAGATGTCATACTCTGTTTTTGTTCCCGATTACACCCCGCTGATGTTCTTAGGCAGGGAGAAAATTACCTTATTGAAACATATTGCTGGTAGTGACTACCCTGCCAAATTTTGCATCGGTATTACACACATGACATATTCAGAGACCTTTGAGTAAAACTATGAATATCAAGTGATTGAAAAGATTATGCGGGCTCGGGTCTCCTTCTTGGGGGATAAAAGGTTGTGGTTCCAGATGAGTGTATTTCAGATCAATATAATTATGTCATAAAAACATGTCACAAAATAGTTTACTTCAGAGCCTGTCCACTCAACCGCCTCCACCCAGCTCTCTTCTTCCGTATGCATTTGCCTCTGGTGGATGCCAGGGTCCTGTGGGGTTGTGTGTTTGTATTCCTGGTTTCCCGTGCACACACCAGACATTCTGTGTACTGTGCACATGCAGAGATGTGCACACCTCACTGTGGCAAACAGCTGGCTGTGATTCCCAGCACCCCATGCTCAGTTGAAGTGTGAGTTGTGAACCCCTGACACACACCTCATGGATGCACACAGGGAATGTGTCCATCTGGGGCTCTATTTTGGTGGAAAGAATTCTGAAGTTGCTAGAAGGGCGAGTGAGAGGTGGAAGCGGTGTGGCATTTGGAGGTGCTGGTGTCTATCTCCTTGTTGAACTTGGCTTTGCACATGCTGAGAGAAGGTGATCTTACTGCACTTAGAAAACCACAGAGGGGTTCGAGTGCCCTGGTGGCCTCAGAACCAAAAAGGGGGCAGCTAGTGACTTCAAGAGAGAATAAAGTCCTATTGAAGGGACCCATGAGATTAAGAAACAGAAGACTAGAGTCTCCATACTGGTGGTTTCTTATGGTCACTGGCTGAAGGTATGCTTTCAAAAGGGTCAGTATTGACATCCTTCATGTCAGTTACTCAGTCCCACAGGGCACTTTTATATGGACACAGACCACTTTAATTAAAAACTACTTCTGGGGATCTGGAGAGATGCCTCAGTGGCTAAAGGTGCTTGCTAGCAAAGCCTGAAGGTCCAGGTTGGATTCCAAAGTACCCACATAGAACCAAATGCACAAAGTTACAAATGCATCTGGACTTGGTTTGCAGTGGCAAGAGGCCCTAATGTGACCATACTGACTCGGTCTGTCTCTTTCTCTCTCTGTCTCTCTCTCTCTGTCTCTCTCTCTCTCTCTGTCTCTCTCTCTCTCTCAAATAAATGAGTAAAACAAAGCAATCTACTCCTGTGTAAATACTTTCATTCAGAACAGGAAAAATCAGAGGAGTGACTTTTTAAAAAAAATTATTTCACAGGAAACAAAGTCAAATTATCCAACAAAATACCCAATTTCTTCATTCATCTGAGCAGCATTTGTCTTGTTAATTGTCAGAGGAGAAAAGGAAAACATTTAGCACACAGGCTCTATACTGTGCCAGGCTGCCATGGCCCTTGGCAGCCTGCCCGCACTCGGAACGCTCATCCTATGGCATCTAACACTCCATGCTTGGAAAGCAATAAAGGAACACAGCCTTCCAGGACTGGCAATCTCCTCACTTTAAGGAGGGGATAATGCTTCAAAAAACAGTCCTCCAATTGTGTTTTCACAGTGTATATGTGCGTGTGTGTGCGCATGTGTGTGTGTGTGTGTGTGTGCGTCTGAGTGCACGTGTCTCTGGATGTCAGAGGACAGCCCAAGTGTCACCTTCAGGTATGCAGTCTACCTTTACTGAGACAGGGACTCTCGCTGGCCAGAAGCTCATCAAGTAGGCTAGACTGACTGGCCAGAGAGCCCCAGGGAGCCTCATGTCTGTGCCTCCCCAGCATTGGGACTACAAGTTGTGCATGACTCTTCCCAGCTTGGCCTTTTCTTTTAATGTGGGTTCTGAGTATCCACTCAGGTCCTTGTCCTTGCAAGATAAGCACTTCATCAACTGAGCTATCTCCCCAACCCTGATTATGTTTCTTTTGGAAGGAGCCCTACATTTTCTCTTTTATTCTCTCAGCTATGATACTTTGTCTTTCCTTCTCCAAGCTGAAGCTCATTTCATCCACACGCATCATTTTCCAAGCACAAAGACAAGGGGCTCTGAACCCCTTTAGTAGTAGCCCTTGCAGAGAGCAGAGGGGGGAAACCGGGGCCACGGGGTCAGAAACAGATGACCAGAACCCAGAGCCAGCATCTCAGGAGGGCACAGTACCATGAGTGTGAATTTGGAGATGAACACCCAAGTGTCCTTTGAAGAAGATAACCAGAATATGGGATGTGTTTAAAATGTTCTATTCTGCTTTTGTTCTGTGCTTATTTACTTGACTAACTGGTGACAGAGAAAGGCTAGCTACTAGCAATACAGAGGTGTCCCATGAACCCCAGCTCCCACAGAGCCACCACATCCACTCTGGAGCCCTCTGGGGATGCCTGCATTAGGAGCTCACCTGCACAGGACGGAATGAGGGCTCAGAAGCTCCTGTGCTTTGTTCTTTTACAAGCAGCTGCGTATGAGCCTTCGGGTGCTGTGGACACATTCCTAGGAGGGTCATGGCATTTAGGAAGTTCAAGCCTCCTGGTGATTCTGGAAACCCACCCCTTTTCTCAGTATCAGGTTTTATGTGTCCCGGAGCAAATTGTAGCAGGAGAATCCAAGTACCACCACCCAACCCATTCATTGCAACGGAGGGCTCACACCCCCCTCTTCTGGGAACCCGCCCCTTGTAAACACACAGCCTCTTAGCGTTTGCTCCCTTGTAAATGTCCACAGTGAGGGGCAATATATGCCCCCCCCATGTGCTCATTATTTCATCCTGTGCCCTTTATAGAAAGGGAAGTCCTCTCCCTCGCTTCCTCTGCTTCTGAGAGATGAATGCACTGCCCGGTGATTTTATGACATCAGTGTTGACAAAGGTAAATCATTCTAGCATATTCCCTCCTCCAGAGGATGTGACTGCACACCATGCATTGTGTCAGGCTGGTACAGTGATGGTATCTCGTAGCTTGCTTCCTCCTCTGTGGGTGTTGGAGAGTGTCCAGGGCCACATACACAGGGGAGGTAGCTTTTGTTCCCAGTTGACACAGAGCTGACGGAGGGAAGCCAGCCCCTGTGAGTTTCTTGGTCTTCTCATCTTTACCTTTCCTGTGGTTTAAACGCAAACCTTGTGGTTATTATCAAGATGTCATTAAACGTGTGATTGCAGTATTTATCCAGCCTGTGTCGGATACCCCATTCATGGGCGCTCCTCACAAGGCGCAGTCATGTCCACAGATGCCCACCTGTGTCTCTGCTTTTAAATGGTGCCCCACTGTCATCGGACCTCTCTGCCTCAGGACTGGGTCATAAATCACTAGTTGAGACCATCCCCGCCTCTTCACTTCCAGTCCTGCAAAGCAGTATGAAGACCCTCAAGGCAGGCCTGGCCTCATATGAGCCCCAGCAATGCAGCTTCAGAGAGTCAGCACAGAATGAGTACAGCAGAGGCAGAAGGACCCAGCAGATCTGGGTTGCTGATCCCCCTCCCCCAAGAGCACTGAAGATGAGCCTTGGGTGCAGCCTTGTGTGCGGGGTGGGGACTGGGAAGGAGCAAGGAGGGAAACTGGAAAGACAGAATGTGGAGACAAGATGAGATTCTGGAATAGCAGTCACCATCCAAGGTTGGCGGCATCGAAATCCAGCCTCATTTGGGTAAATAAAATGCAAAGGGCTAGAGAGAAACTAGTGTAGGGCATTGGAGAGAGGAGGAGTTCTCCCTGTGACAATGGCCCCTCAGAAGCCACCAGAGATCCCCCCCCTCCTCTCCCCAACTCAGCAGTGGTCTCCCAGGAACAGGAATGAAAGTTCAAGCACCAGGGCCCGCACAGTAGGAGACCCCGTCACATGGGCGCATCATGAAATTTTACTGCAAAATATCCTCTTTTTTTCTTATTTGAAAAGACAAATTATTAGCATTTTTAAACAATTTCAATATGTTTAATGGCTGAAAGTTAAGCTGAAGCTGTTCTGCTTACTGAATAAAGTACCAGGTCTGTAAACAGGAGTCTTAAGTTACCCCAAGAGTACACTCATTTTAAATTTTACTTGAAAGCGGGATGTACGTTTATTACAATTTCAAACAAAATGCTAATGCCATTAAACAAATGAGGTTTAGGCAAATTAACTGCATTTTAATATTCTGAAAGCCTATGATATAGGACATTGTGTTACGAAACATTGGCTAGAAGCATCGCTTGCAAGTGGGGATCTTCATTGCTGTGAATCTCAGGAGAATATTTGTAATTAGTATCATTTGCCTAATACTTCAGGTTAATTAGAATATTTAATTGAATAGCTGTAATCTTCAGAGATGACTATATTATGATCAAATTAGCACCATCCCGACGCACGCTGATCACAGGACGGCAGCCTGCCTCACTTCTGCTAACTATTCAGCCCTCTGGAGCGTTCAGCAACATAAGAAAAAATCTGTTTCTTACACTTTTGAATTTTAATGATCCATTTGAACTCTGCCATCAACATTTAATTATTCTAGAAAAAAAAAAAGTCCCAGCCATGACTCCCATATGGCACGTTGGCAAATGTGCTTGCCCACGGTGGCGCCTGCACCTCCCCAACAGCTCGGAGGAGGATGGAGCTGTGTTTCCTCTCAATGCAAGGCCTTTTCCTAACCGTGTTTGCAAATACAGACCAGACGAAGCTTGGCGGAAGAGGTTACTAGGATACTATTGAAACACCATTAAGAACAGATGAATTGAGTTTCAGAATGCTACAATAGGCTTAATCCTGTAATGTCACTACTGGACACTGTATTGTACTCAGAAGGTCTGCAGAATCAGGTGCCCAGGGAAGCTAAATCTTGCAAGCCAGAAATACAATTTTTTTTTGAAGACACGGAGGGTGGGGGCTGGCTTGGAAAGGCATCTGTAAAACAAAAAAAAAAAAACAAAAAAAAAAATCTTCATCCTGATGGGGAGGGAAAGGTTCTGATACTTAAATGATAGGAAGAGATACATGGCTATCAATAGATGTAAAGGGAGCTTCCTCACAAATGTTGCATGCTCCTAACATCCTGAGGGCTAGATGATCATTATGAAATAATTAGGAGCTATGGAGAGACATTTGGGAAGACAACAGTATGTCCCAAATCATTCCCAGATCTGCTCATACCTTCCTGGCTTTTGGACTATTCCCGGGCACATGATAGAAGCAAGGAAGAGAACCTCAGTACCTCTTAGGTCACAATGGGTCAGGAGGCTGCCATGCTAATTCCAAGAAGGTCTCCCCAAGGCCATCTAGCAGGGTTTCTTCAAGGACGGGGTACAGAAGGTCATTCCGTAGAGCAAGCCAAACAAGTTCGGAAGGAAGCGGCTTCCAGGAGCGCAGCAGCTCCCCGCTATATCAATGGATGTCGATGTCACGCCTTGCAAATGACTTACATCATAAACACTAACTCTATTTACTCAAGGGACGGCCAGAAAAATATTGGGGAGGGGAACAAAGGTAAAGAAAGGTGGTGGAACAAAGTGCCACTTCACAGAACAATTAATTAAGGAGGGTCCCCCCGCCCCCGCCGGGAAAATCTCTTTCATCTTTGCAAGAAATGTGTATCTTTGGAGCATTCTAGAGAAACACACACACACACACACACACACACACACACACACAAGATAAACATGTACAAGTTAGCTTTTAAACATAGATATTCTATTTGGCCTTGAAGTTGATGGATGAGCTGAAGCAGGGAACTGATGGTAGCTGTACTCATAAATATAACAGGAGGAGAGCTAAGCCCAGGTAAATGTCATATTGAGACTTGCATTTTGATTTGTTAACAAGAGTTAACATTGCGAGCTGAAAATTCAGAGCACAGGCAAAAACCAAGCTCGCTGGCTACAAGGACAACAGGCAGTTGTGGAAGGGTCTGAGGCGCGACCGTTCACAAACATTGAATGATGCGTTTGGCTAAATTCTCCAGAATGTACTTCAGGGAGATGGTTGTGAAACCTGAAGTGTCTTTAATGAACAAGGAGGAATAGCACGACATGAGTCAGCAGAAATCACCCTGCAAATCAAGCACTCTCGAGTTGAGCCGAGTTAGAGTACCCTTTCCCAAGGGGCACGCTAGGTCCCCGGGGGAGACAGGGCTGAGAGAGATCAGACCTTGCTCTGCGCTCACTGACCACGTGGACTTCTGAGCACGCAGCATGCTCCCAGTGTAGAATTAGAGCAGTGAGCTCCCACCATGGCTGCCTTACCACCAATTTTATTTTCAAATCGCTTCCCAATGATGATTTTAAAAAAAAAAATCCTCTCTTCGGCAGCACTTAAAAGCACCTTGAGAATTCATTTTGATGGCTAGCATGCTGCATAATTGAAGCTTTCTCATATGAAATCTTGAAAAAAAAAAATTGCTGAGCACGGAAATCGCCTGTGTCGGGAGCTACGGCTTTGTGTTATCTATAAATCTAGGCTTCAAATTGTTTTGTGCAAAATCAGATCTGCTTTCTGTGAGCTAGTGTTATATCCGTGTAGATATATCAAGTATCCATGGGTATCTTTTTCCAAAGCGTGTCTCCATTCCTGCATCTGGGAGCATCTGCTGGAACGCGTTCGGGGCCCACTCCTCGCACTCCTCCCGGGTAGCAGGGCTGTGATGTACTGTCTTCTTAGCGGAGGTGCTCCCCACACAAGCAAAATCCTTCCAGAATTAAAAATCTGCTCCGCTAATTGTGAAACAAATTTTCAGCAACCCTCTTTGAGAATCCAGCCCTAAGTATTCTCTCATCTATTAGACAGATGGCAGATAAGATTGTAAACATACTTGCTTCATATTGAATAGATAGTTTCTGGCATAATACTAATTAACAAATTAAATGACTGACTTTCTGCTTCACATTAGAATAGAAACCACTTTGTAAGTTTGTCTTGGGTAGTTATTTACTTTGACAATAGCACGCAGTGAAAAACTGTTAAAATGTTGTTTTTTTTTTTTTTTCCCTCCCTGGCGACATTATGCATGGAGTAGTTTTCGGTTTTAAAACTCCATATTTTATTATAATTCATTTGACTTTCATTACAGTCACTCATTACAAAATGTATGTGCATTTAATCCGTTTCCGAAGGCTGCTTGTTTCCAGCAGCCCGTTTGCTGTCATTGTGGTTGTGTCTCTGGGAGCCTGAGTGGTACCAGCCATGATTTTTCCGGATCTCATATTTCAGGGGGGAACCATTCAGGAGAGAGGACTGCCGATGTACTTACTACATGGCGGTGGCCAAGTTGCTGAGAACGGCTTCTGCCGAGCCCACTTAAAAGAGCTTGCTCCTTGCCATTCTGCTGCCTTGTGGATGCCAGCAAGCCCATCCCATCCCCCTGGCCCAGCAATGATGCCCCGTGCTACTCAAAAAAAAAAAAAAAAATCTGGGGGACTTCTCTACCTGCTAATTGTCTCAGCTGCTGTGAGGTCATCTCTAAAATGGGAGCAAAGCAGTCCCCATCTCATCACTAAATGCATTGTGACTGTCAAATGGAAAAAAACAAAAAATTAGGAAGGAACCCACAAGACTCTGTGTGTAAGGAACCAGTGGCTCAGAGTGTACCCTGAGGGATGTTCAAAATTTTATTTAGGTGAAAAAATGACAAATTACCTATACCAGTCTGTATACATCAGTGCCTACATATTTTGTGGAAAATTAATTTAGCTGGAATTACCCTGGCCTCCAAATAAATTCTTTACGTCTCTTTCTCCCTCTCTCTTTCTCTATTCCTCCTTCCCTCCCTTCCTCCTATTTTCTTTCTTTTTCTTATACTATACTCTTACAATGAATAATAAAGGCATTCTTTTCCAGGAAATAAACTTTAAAGTTTTATGCCAAAATATAGGCCAAGCAGAGAATAATCTGAAACAGTAATATTGAGGTATGATTTATGGAAAATAGCCACATCCTTATAATATCTTATCATTTCTGCTGGACTTGGCAAAGTTTGCTGAACCAATTGAATCTTTATGTGAATGATCAGTAGGGATTGCTGTCAGTCAATGACTTGCATATAGGGTTATCTAGTTTCTTCTATGAAGAGCAAACATAACCCACTTGAAAGTAGAGTTAGGATCACAGCATTTCCAAAGAAGAGTGCAAACATCTCTCTTCCGAGGTGGCTGGTATTATGTCATGGTTGCCAGCAGTGTAAACAAGTGGGAATTGATCATGAATAGTTAAATGGCAAAAGTAGGGGGGCAAGCTCCAAGTGGGCTCAATGACCTAACTTACTTTAATTTCTTAATTGTCTTAAAATTCTGATTAATATTATATTTAAGACTTCTTCAAAAATAGTGTATATATATATATAGTATTATATATATGTAATTATATATAAATATATATAATATAAATGGTTCCAATAATCATATTTAGGGCAAATTTGGCAGATTCAAAGATAATCTTTGTGAGTTTGCAATTTCCTTTTTCCATTTTCAAAAGTGTAAGACTTTTCATAATATTGCTTCATATTGTGCTTAAAGCTGAAGCAATTGTTCAAAATAATATAAACTCATACACTCCGATGGGAGCATGAAATACAACTTAGGCATAAAGGGCATCATAGATCCTCTCATATCAGATGACTCTACAATACAGAAAAGTCACACTGTGGGCTAGAAAGTCACTGTCTCTCCACAGCCCCATGGAAAGGAAGGGTTCACTCTGGAACTCGAGATGAGCCTGAACTGGGCAACATGAACTTTTATGATTCATTGTATATAGTGAGTCCTGGCAGTCTTGAATATCATGTAGAAGACAAGAGCTTTCGTGTGAAGTCGGTCGCTGAAGTTTCCTAGTAAGGCTGTGCCTGATAAAGAAATTATGGCTTCTCCCATTTCCTTGATGCCAGTACCCTGTGAGGACACCTCAAAGATGGTCACAGTAAGTCATGTCAGGTCTCTGCACCACGGACATCATTCTACATTTGACGTTAATAAGTGTGCTTAGGGAACCAAATATTCATTTCCATGAACACAAAACTTTTAGCACATAAACATCCTTGATTAACTAAGTCAAATATCCATATCTAACATCTATCTACATATCATCTATCCACTTGTCTCTTATCTATCTACTTACCAATCATCTATCTACCTATCATCTATCATTTTATCATCTAACAATCATCTATCTATACATGTATCCTCTATCTTTCTGTCATATATTATCTATCAATCACCTAGCATCAATCTGTTATCTATTGATCTATCACAATCCACTCATCTATTCATGCCATCAATTAATTTATATTCCAAACACTAAAACTGTCTGAATATATATTATTTTTAATAATTTCCTCAGCTTCAAGTACCACATGAAACCCTAGGAAAAGTCTTATGCTTTGAAAACAATGTAAAAACAATTATAAAGTTAAAAAGATTAGTTTTAAATCCTTCCAAATATCCATAGCTGTGGACTGTCAGGAATGTAGGAATATGCATGCATGCAGATGTGAATCTACATATAAACACACATACATGTATGCACATAGGTTTATGAATATATCTTTAATGCACCCCAGATATTCAATCAATAATATGATTCCTATTATTCTGTAACAATGGCTCTGTAATAATTTGTGAAGAAAGTGATAAAAATACAGATTCATAAATGAGCAGAGGATTTTAAATTGTACTTTAAATAATATCACTATTATGAACAAGGTTTCTGGTTATTTTGTCTTCCTCAGGGTATGATGAAGTGTTTATAGCTTATTAGATTTTCAAAAAATGATAACAAGACAGATGAGATGCTACCTTTGGGGAAATAATTGACAGGTAATCAAAACTCCTAGGGAAAAACCCAAGTAGAAAACGTCTATCAAGTTAATAAGTCACTGTCTGTTCATAACACACTGTGATTCCTTCCTGCTGTTGGTACAAGAGGGCCTGGCATCAGGACTGATTGTGGGATCAAAAATGACACTTGGCTCCTAGGCACATGAGCATAACCTGGGGTGACTAACTACACAAGATTTCTCCCCACACAATCAGATCTGGAACCCAAATGAAGGAAGAATGTGAATGAATATTTATAGGAGAGATAAACATGTATAATAGTCTACAAATATTCCCCATTTAAAAGGGAGGGTGACTGATTCTTATCACAAAGTCATCAGAACAACAGTTATCTTATTATTTATACCATGAAGTTTTAGATAAGTAAAATGGAAATACAAATAAGGAATAAAATATAATTTTATCATGTCAAACATTAACATCAGGATTTATAGAAATGAGATGATTTGTTGTTTGGGACTATTCTTTTAGCTGAAAAGACTGCTTTCCTGAGCAGATTTATCCAGTGAACCAGGCTGATTTTCCAAATAAGTTTCAAACATGAATTGAGTATGTTTTCTCCTCAATTGTTCTCTGAAGCTCATGGTGAGTCCATAACATTTGCATAAATAAGTAAATAAATAAATAAATATGTGCCTAAAACTTACAGAAACAAAATGGCTAGGTTTTTGTTTGTTTGTTTGTTTGTTTTTATAATGGGCAAATTTGGCTCATCAATCTAGCCATTCAGATCCAGGGCACAGTATGCAATTACAAAGTCAGTACCCTGCTCAAGCCAGGCTGGGGACAGGATTTCTTAGAGTTACTAAGGACACACAACCATTTGAGGGTTTGCCATTAAAGTTGACATGTGTGAAACATGGGGGCATGAGTTGTCTTATGATTGCAGAAACAGAGGAAGCAGTAAGAGGCTTTCTGCAGACCAGGGTGCCCATGGGCTCCATAGCCTCCCATGTGCCATTTCAGTAAGACTTACTTTCAATTCCTTTCTTTTGCACCTTTGCTCTAGTCCTCTTACTCCCAAACTGTCAACATTGTCAGCAACGGGTCGTAGAAGGCCCTGAACTTGTAATTGAGAGAGCCCAATGGCATATCCTGGGTAGTTTTGGCCCTTGGCCACCTGGTCTGTGAAATAAATTAATAGTACATGGCTTGTGAAGATTCCTTTCAGGACAGAAGAGTTAACATGCTGTTTAATTCACATTTTGTGCCTTAATATCCCATGTATAAGTTATATAGCTATTTCATAGGGCAATGGGCCTACCGCTGTTCATTTTCTTTTTTTTTTTTTCATTTTTTTTTCTTTATTAGTTAGTTTTGTATTCAGCAAATACAGTCAGTTTGGTACCATAATTAGGCTCATCTGTGACCTACCCCCTCCCCTTGGGCCCTCCTTGTTGAGGTATACGGGTCATGCATTGTGGAGTTAGCACACAGTTATGGGTAAGCTAAATGTCTCTGCATATCATGACCCAACATGTGGCTCTGACATTCTTTCCGCCCCCCCTTCCGCAAAATTTCCCTGAGCCATGTTGGGTTCATTTTTGGTCTGCTTCAGTGATGAGGTGTTGGGGGCCTCTGGGTCTCTGGCTCTCTGATTTGGTAGGAGTTGATTTTTCTCTGTGCTGATCTCCTTCCCCCTTGTGCTGGTATCCGGTTCATCAGGATATCTTATTTTGTTTCTCCTCAAGAGTTTCAGACTGCCTCTGTAGTATGTGGACCTCATAGCCTATGGCCTATGAGAGGGGCAGGACTCAAATCCAGGTCTATACCTTCAGCAGTCTACATGTCTACATTCCTGTAGTAGTATTTGGGTGTGCAAGTAGAGATTCTCTGACATCCATTATGGTATAAAAACTTTATTTTAGAGATTAGAAAACAGCTCAGTAAGTAAGGTGTTTGCTTTGCAAACATGTGGACCTGAGTTCAAGATATAAAATGCTTGGTTGTAGCGGCACAGGCCTGTAATTCCAGCTCCAATGAGATGGAGACAAGAGGATCTCTGGGGCTCACAGTCTAAATTTCTTGGTGAATTCCAAGCCAGTGAGGACTCTGTCTCTAAAAGAGGAGGAAGACACTTCTGAAGAATGACACCTGAGGTTGTCCTCTGAACCTCTGCCTGCACGCATGCTCATATGCACTTGTATACACAAATATATCCACACACACTGATTTGTACACTAACAGATACACACACACACATACACACAATGAGGCACATTTTTCAAGCCTCTCCTAACTGCATATAACCAAATTTATGAGGCTATTGTGAATTGCATAATTTTTGACAAATGTTAATATTGATTATGAAGTGCTTTGCTTCATGGTAAAAATACACATGCCAATCTTAATGAAACATTCTAATAGTAAAAATTGTATGATACCTTTCTATCAGTGACATGTCTATGACAGATTGTACTCACAGAACTGAAGCCATAGCTGGAAAAATTTGGTATTTCATGTCACACACAATAGCTGAAGTATATTTTGGGGATGACATTAGCTTTTGGTTTGGCATGGTGTTTCAGTGTCAGGGTGTCATTAAAGTCTTTTTTGCATATAAACTAAAACATCCCCTAACAAAATCCAATATTTACAACAATTTCTAAATTTATATTGTTTTTTGTACAGAAATCTTTAGGAATACCAAACCAAGTTATTTAATCAAGTCTTTGCCAAAAATGGCAACTTTTGAAGTTTTAATAAAGCACATTAATGCTCAGGTCTAGCCATTCCACTGTGTAGCCAGGAGATCTTATAGAACTATAAAGTATTCCTCTATCACTTCCATAAAGCAAGGCAAAAACCCAACAGCTTAAATATGGGGACCTCACATAATATGTTAGATTTCATTTTGAAATTAAATAATTGCATTGGTAATGTGTCATCATGTTGAAAGTTCTATTATCATTAAATTTAATCTTGCTGTACATTTGGATTCTTTGGTGTTTGTTCATCTGTGACAGTTCTGGGGATGAAATCAGGGTCTTGAACATGCTAGGCAAACATGCTACCAGGAACTGTATCCTCAGCCCTGCACTTGTTTATATTCTGCATGCAGAAAGAATGAGATTAAGGGGATGTAAGGTTTTATATCCTCTAAATATGGTGAACTTTATAAGGAAATCATAAACAGATAAACTTAGTTTTATAGAATTCACGATATTTTTACTGTATTTATAATTTCTGTTTTGCTCCTGACTTGAAGGAAAAAGAAATATCGAGGCTGTGAAATGTGCATATGTCAACATAAAAACATAGATGTAAGACCATCTTCCATAGTGTTGGAGTTTCTCTGAGCCAACAAATACTTCAGCTTTTATTCAGACTCCTTCCTAAAAAGAGAGAGAGAGGGAGAGAGAAGAAAGAAAATATGGTTATGCAATGTTCATTTCATACTTTCAAACTTAAAATATCAGTAATTTCAAGTTTATTAATCATAACATTCAACTTTTTAAGAATGAATAAAGTGATTATATTAGGAGTTCAAAGGAACAAGAAAATTTGAAAACATTTCCAGAATAATATAAAGACTTTGTTATATAGACAGCTACTCCCTTGAGACTCAGTGGAATGGCTGTGTCAAAATTAAAAAAAAAAATAGTATCACCATACTTACTATAGAAATAATCATATAAAGAGGAACTGTGAAGTCATACAAAATCTGTGTATTTTAAAAATAATTTTGATTTTAAAATAGCTTTTGAATAACTCTCAAATATTCTATGTTCTTATAGACATATCTATAAAATTAAGCCAAACCATCATTCAATAATTCATTATGTTATTATAGGCAATTTTATCATTTCCATTCACCCTAAAAAAACATCATTGCGCTCTACAACAGCCCCAAATGCCACAGAGAATTCATCACTGGACTTCTCTTTGTTTTAAACTGGATCTTTTCAAAGCCAAAGACTTACTGGCATCTTAAGCTTTGATTGACCCTTGAAGAAGTCATGAAACCATCATTCCAATACCCATCAGAGAGCCCAAGATGCAGAGAGGACCACAGAACCTACATAGAGAAATTAATGAGTCCTTTTTTAGCAGGAGGATGATTTTTTTAATATTTTTTATGTAGTAATGGAGTGAAAAATACCTTGCATATTTAGGAACTAAGGAGAAACTAATGACATTTTAAAAGACTTCTACTGGTCAAGTATGGCTGGAATAAAAGTTCAGAACCCCAAGTTACCTAGTATAAATGGTTCACTTTTATTATCAATTTGACTGGATTTAGAAATCGCCTAAGAGCCGCATCTCTGAGGAGGGAAGACCCACCTACCCTAAAGGTGGGCAGCACTGTCCTTTGGGCTGGGGTTCCAGCCTGAATCAAAATAAGAAACAGAGCTGAGCACCAGCACGCATCTCTCTCTACTATCAGAACCAAAAATACATTGAATCCCTTAAAAGCAAAATAATAATAAATGAAATTGTCTTAATAAAATTAGTAATGTCGAAAAGAAGGTATTAGCTAGATTAATGAATGAGCCAGGCATGGTGGGGCACGCCTTTAATCACAGCACTTGGGAGACAGAGGTAGGAGGATCACCATGAGTTTGAGGCCACCCTGAGATTACATAGTGAATTCCAGGTCAGGCTGGGCTAGAGTGAAACTCTACCTCAAAATAAATAAATAAATAAATAAATAAATAAATAATAAAATAAAAATAAATTAATTAAAATAAATAAATAAAAATAAGTGGAAACTCTCATGCCAGAATTTTACAAGTGCCAAAATGTCCTTCAAAAATGTAATTTTGGGGGCTGGAGGGATGGCTTAGCATTTAAAGCATTAGCCTGCAAAGCCAAAGAACTCAGGTTCAATTCCCCAGGACCCACATTAGTCAGATGCACAAGGGGGCACACATGTCTGGAGTTCGTTTGCAGTGGCTGGAAGCCCTGGTGCACCCATTCTCTCTCTTTCTCTCTCTCTCTCTCTTTCTCTCTCTCTCTGTCTCTCCCTCTTTCTCTGTCAAATAAATAAAAATAAATAAATAAATAAATAAATTTTTAAAAAATATACTTTGTCAGGTCTGGAGAGATTGCTTAGTGATTAAGGCACTTGCCTGAAAAGCCTAAAGACCCAGGTTTGTTTCCCCGGTACCCACTTAAGCCAGCTGCTAGAGGCTCTGGCATGCCCATTCTGTCTCTCTCTCTCTCATAAATAAATAAATAAAATAAAATAATTTTTAAAAATGTACTTTTACAGATAAAGAACATTCTGGTTAAAATTCAAATTAAGAATCAAAACGTACAACTAGCTGGGCATGATGGTGCAAGCCTTTAATCCCAGCACTTAGGAGGCAGAGATAGGAGGATCGCGGTGAGTTCAGGGCCACCTGGAGACTACATAGTGATTTCCAGGTCAGCCTGAGCTAGAGTGAGACCCTAACTCAAAAACAAAACAAACCAACAACAACAAAAAAGACTAAACTAAAAAAACAGCAATTCTATCAAAGGAAACAGTGAAGATAAAAAGATAGATCACATTAATAGTAAACAAATGCTACTATGGTCAATGTAAACAAAATTGTACCACACTAAATGTATGTGGGCAACAAACATCAATTAAAAGGCAGAGAGCCATACTGCTCTCTACAACTCACTGTGAGTTGTTCTGGAGATGAAAAACATAGATGCCTCTAGGTAATTTCGAGGTTGATTATAGAGCCTAGAGCGCTCCTGATTAACTCCCATAGTGACTACAACACCACTGAAATAGAGGAATGCAGTGTGCTTGTTTGATACATCACCCAAACCCCATAGTTAACTCCTGAGTTAACTAACTCCTTAGAATTTAGACATACACACACTTTTTGCTCTCAATCATATGAAATTATAGTGATATAGGTTACTAATAATAGGATATGGGCTAGGGAGATGGCTCAGTAAAGTGTTTGCCATGCAAGCATGAGGAACTGAGTTTGGATCCCTGATAACCATGGAAAATTCCATGGTTGTATGTGCCTGTAGTCCTGGACCGACCTGGAGAAGCAGACAGTAGAACATCTGGTACTGGACGGCTAGCTTGTCTAGCCAAATTGGTGAGCTACTTTCATCAAGAAACCCCATCTCAAAGAATAAGGTGGAGAGCAGCAAAGAAAGACACTGGACCTTGACCTTTGGCCTAACAACACACACATGCACACACACACACACACACACACACACACACACACACACATATCTGCACTCACAGATACAAATGCATTTACACACATTGAAAAACAGGTACACACATGTAAACCACAGACGCACACATACGAACATGCATGCGCATCTGCACCCACACATACAGATGTATTCACACACATACTCTGACTGTGGTAGTTAGAATGGATGTTCCCCAACAGATTCAGGAGTTTATTTATTTATTTTTTTTTAGGGCCAGGCATGGTGGCACACACCTTTAAATATTTTTTTGTTTATTTTTATGTATTTATTTGAGAGTGACAGAGAGAGAGAGAGAATGGGCGCGCCAGGGCCTCCAGCCACTGCAAACGAACTCCAGATGTATGTGCCCCCTTATGCATCTGACTAACGTGGGTCCTGGGGAACCGAGCCTTGAACCGGGGTCCTTAGGCTTCACAGGCAAGCACTTAACTGCTAAGCCATCTCTCCAGCCCTCAGGAGTTTATTAAAGCGTGTACTTTAGATCTCCAGCTGCCTGGCTAGAGGAGGTGTCATTGTGGGCAGATCCTGGGATCCAGCCCTGAGGTGTTACTGGGGGTGGATCTGCATTCCAGCCCAAGGTATGCAGAGTACTTGAGCTCTCTGCCTGGGGTTCCTGAAGTGCTGGTGGCATTTCTCCCTGCGTGGACCTGTGAAAGGGGGCCAGCTTCTTCTGCCATTATGGCACTTCCCCTAGATCTGTAAGCTTCAATACACCCCTTCCTCCCATAAGCTGTGCCTGGTTTGGAATTTCATCCCAGTGACATGAAGCTGACTCTAACACTGATGCACATATACACAGTTGCAAACCACAAACACACACACACACGCATGTGCACTTGCATCCACATATACAAGTGCAATCATACACACTGACACGCATACACAAATAAAACAGTATGGACTAAAATACATTTATACTGTTCATTCCAAATTCTCTATCGATTATGCACCTGTCATGGCTCACAACTGTAGCGGGTGGCTCCCTATCTCCCTTTCTGTCTCTCAGCATTCTCCCCTTACATGGGTTGCATTTCCAGCTGAAGCTCTGTGTGGCTGCCATTGGTCAGTATGGAGAAGTTCGTTTCTGTCCTGGATTCTGAAAGTTTAGCATGAGCAGGTGTTGAATTTCATCAAGTGACCTGGGGCTTTTGGGTATTACAGCCCAGTTCCCCTTTGCCATGTCATCTCACTGTTGATGCCACCACCAAGCTGCTGTGGTAAGGAATGATGCCCAGTCTGTGCTCCGTCATGCTATGATTAAACATCCACACAAAAATGATAAGGCTGAAATAAAGCCTTTCCTTCCATAAACTGCTTTATGGGCACGTGTTTTGTTCCAGCAATAAGATGGTCACTACAATATCTCCATAGCCTAGAATATGACTGTACTTGGAATTTCAACCCTTAAAGTGATTATTAAAGCTAAATGAGGTGATAAGAGTGAGATCCAAACCTAACATAAACTAGAGAGAGAAAAAGTGGGCTGGAGAGATGGCTTAGTGGTTAAGGTGCTTGCCTGCAAAGCCAAAGGACCTTGGTTCTATTCCCCAGGACCCACGTAAGCCAGATGTACAAGGTGGCACATACATCTAGAGTGCTCTCTCTCTCTCTCTCTCTCTCTCTCCCTCTCTCTCCCAAATAAATAAAAAAATAAAATTTAAAAACAGAGAGAGAACGAACATAGGGCTGCATGTGCACAGAGGAAAGGCCCTGTGAACTTACATGGAGAAAGCACCAGTCTGCTTGTCTCAAGCCAAAGAGAGACATCAGAAGAAACTGGCCCTTCAAGTACTCCATCCTAAGGAAGCAAGCACTTTCTGATTTAAGACCCCCACTCTATGTGTTTGGTTAAAGCCACTACAGTGCTGAGCAACTGGAACTGCTGAGAACAGCTAGAGGGAAAGTGAGTGACTTGGAGCATGATGAACTGTTGGGCAGCTGATCTTGGAGTTAAGCATCCAGCCTGTGCTTAGCCACTCTGCTCTACAAAAATGCACCTATCCAGTGGAAGGGCACATACATGTCAGGCAGTGGCATGGGAAGCAGGTTCTTGATATGTACAATGACATAGTAAAGAGGTGCCTTTAATAGGTGACTAGCAGGGCTGGAGGGATGGTTTAATGGTTAAGGCACTAGCCTGCAAAGCTAAAGGACCCAGGTTTGATTCCCCAGGACCCACATCAGCCCGATGCACAAGGCAACACATGCTTCTGAAGTTAGTTTACAGCAGTTGAATGCCCTGGCATGCCCATTTTCTCTCTCTCTCCTTCTTTCACTCTCAAATATCTCAAATACAAATAAAAATAAAATGTAAAAAATAGGTGATTAGCAGACTGGAGCAGAGACAGATGGGGCTAGGGTATGAAAGGGAAGAATTAGAAGTTGTATGCTGGTTGAATGACATATAGGAATAAACTGGGGTGATGGCTCTAGTGGACAAAGCACTGGCTGAGGGTATTAGTCAACTTCACAAAGCTGGGGGAAAATACCTGCAATAAAACAACTTAGGGGAGGGTTTGTTTCAGCTTACACTTCCAGGTTTTATTGCATCAGGGTAGGAGTCATGGTGGCAGGAGTTTGAGGTAGCTGGTCACACTCAGGTGAGTGAGGAGGCAGAGAGTTATGAACGCTGCTGCTCAGCCAGCTTTTCTTTCCTTTTCAATTAAATTTATTTGATTTATATTCTTATTTGTGATAGAGAGAAAGAGAGACAGAGAGAATGGGTACGCCAGGACATCCAGCCACTGCAAACAAACTCAAGATGCATGCACCACTTTGTGCATCTGGCTTACTTGGATCCTGGGGGGACTGAACCAAGGTTCTTAGGCTCCACAGACAAGTGTCTTAACCACTGAGCAATCTCTCCAGATTTCTTTCCTTTTTACACAGTCTGGGACCCCAGCCCATGAGTTGGTGCTGCCTATAGTTAAGGTGGGTTTTCCCACTTCAGTTAGCCTAAGCAAGATAATCCCTTACAGCCTTGCTTGGAGGCTAACCTAATAGAGGGAATCTCTCACAGGTACTTCTAGGTCCTGTCAAATTGACGATTAATATAAGCCTCTATCCTCTAAGTGTGAGGACCAGAGTTTGGATGCCCAGAATCCATGTAAATGTTGGGCACTTGTGTCAGTTGCTTGTAATTGCAGCACTGAGGAGGCAGAGGCGTGTGATCCTAGGGACAAGCTCGCTAGCTAGACTAGCTGAATTGGTGAGCTCTGGGTTCCAGTGAGAACCCTCCCTCCATAAACAAAATGGAGAGAGATAAAGGTAGTCATTTCACAACAATCTCTGGCTTCCACTCACATGTGCACCCATACACATGCTATTGCACCCCTATACATGGGAACAGGTATACACCACACATACGTACACACATCATAAAAGAAGAAAGAAACTTAGACAGGCACTGACATTTTGTGATTGATTGGATAAAGAAGGCCCACTTCTCATTATACCCGCATTTCTCAGAAGTGTGAAAAGTGCTGGGAGCACGTGGGCCGGTGGAAATTACCGCCACCGGTGTTTGCTCAATCACATCAATGGAAAAATGAGTGCGCGAGCCAGGCCAGGAATCTGCCTTCGTTCTTGCTGGATCCCAACAACCTTTGAGTGGAAGCCCTCCACAGTTGTGGCTTAACTCTATACTGGGACCCTCCTAGGTGGGTCCTGACTGACTCATGAGAGAAAACACAAACAGAAGAGTTTCTTAGCACCAAACTAGGAAAGCGAGTGGAGCGCTTCAGTGCTGTGGGGTGACCTGAGCGCTGTCATGGGCCTGAGAGTTCTTTAGGGGTTCCTTATGGGGGGGAAGCTATTTTGAGCAAAGTGACCTGGCTCCTTGCAGCTGACATTGACCTCTGCCCAGAGGTCAGTAGTAATCAGCTAGTAATCAGCCCAGAGAAGATTTATAGGGAAGGGCATCTTAGATTTGCACCTGAAACACACACATGTCTTGCAGAGTGTGCACGAGGTTTTTGGATAGCACATCACAGAGATGTAGAACACAGAACTGACTTCTAACCTCTCCTAAAGTTTGTAAATCTCCTCTTATTTTTTTTTTCTGATCTTCAGGGAGGCAAGGTGGTGAGTGTGACGGGTACCCCAGACACCCCTCCACCAGCCATCTTCCCTGTGACCTCACTGCAGGCTGGCTGTGCGCACAGCTCCGGGATGTAGCCTGCACCTCCCAAAGACCTCACCTCCCTCAGGTAGTAGCCACTGTCTCTGGCTCTTGCCTGCGTCAGGTCAGGAGATGCGAGAGCCCCTCCCCCCCAGCTCTGCCACCATATTGATCTGGATCTCCTCGTTTCCCTGGACACCAGGTGGCTCCTCGTGGTGTCTGGCCCTGGCTGTTCCCCGGGGCAGGGATGGCAGAGCAGCGGGGATCCAGCTGCCTTGGTCAGAGTGCGTGAGGTCTGGACTTTGGAGGCCCCAGACTGCGCTGGGATCAATGCAACAGCAGGGACCCCTAACTATGCAGCCCTCTCCTTTATTAACAGTGGGGCCCTCGGAGGAGGAACAGGGAGGAGGAACAGCAAATGTTCGGATGCACAGTAGAGAAGAGTTTCACTGGCGAGGAAACCCAGGAAAGCTTGGGGATAGTGGCTTCCAGGCCTCCTTTGCCCTGGCCCACCTGGCACCAAGAGCCACCAGTGCTAAAAACCAGGCCACGGTTTCTGCATGTCAGAAGTGCAGCTGGCAATGGAGGAGGCATGGAGTGTCTGCAGCCCCCTCGGTGAACCATAAGCCGAGCCTCCAGCTCTCCCCTGATGCTCCCGTTTGCACAACGACTCAGTGTGCTCTGAACTCAGCCCAGCGCTGCGGTGTAGACAGCGCATGCCAGCGCGGAGGGTGTGTGCCATTTAATCAGCTCTGGCACATCTGTCTTCACACAGTTGGACTCCTTCACGAGTCACCCTAACTACCTTAACATATGTAGAGCCAAATTAAAATTACTTTATCAATCTTGCATTTTCAGCTTCCCCATCTTTGGGTTATTTCCCACCCATGTGTTTCATTATTTCAGCATAGCTGTCTCAGCCAGGAGAAGTGAGTTGCAGGGAAGGGCTGGGAGGGTAGAGGAGAGAGAGAGAAGGAACGCAAGATACATCAACATCCCAGGTGTCCACATTCGAAGGCTGATGATTTACACCGCTTAAATGGTCCATTTTCCTTTCTCTTTTATGGGACACTATGTCTTCCCTGGGTTGATTCTTTTCAATAAATTACTTTTTGAGTTAAAGTAGGGTTGGAGTACATATGTGAAACCCAGTAGAGGCTGGGGAAATGGCTCAGCAGGTAAGAGTGCTTGCTGTGCAAACATGGGGACCTGCGTTTGGTCTCCAGCACTCACAAGTAAACGCCATGTGTGGCCACAGGGCCTGTAACCCCGCTGCTGAGAGGGCAGAGACAGGGATTGCTGGGGGTCCCATCTAACAAAAGCAAAGGTGGGAAGCTTCAGGTTTAGTGAGAAACCTTGTCTCAGGAAAGTAAAACAGGGGAGCAGTAAAGAAACACTTGGTGTCTTTCTGGCCTCTACATGCATGTGCATGAGGCACACACATATACATATACAGCATACACACACATATATACACACACATATATATACGTACATATATACATATATAGGGGATATACACACATGTATATATATATATATATATACATATACATGTACTGCATATACACACATATATGTACATATATACATATATAAGGTATATATACAGACATATTATATATATATACATATACATGTACTGCATACAAACATATATATGTACATATAGACATATATATAAGGGATATATATACACACACACATATATATATATATACACATATATACCTGCACTGCATATATACACACACATATATGTACATATATATATACATATATAAGGGGTACACACATATATAATATGTTATATAATATATAATAACTCCTTTGAAACATCATGAATCATGTTTGCAAAGCAGCAACACACCCCCAGATTACTTTGTTAACCATTTCCATGGTACACTCCTGAACATTGTTTTGAAGCTGCCCAGTAGAACCATGTTCCAATCCCGAGCGGTTGGAGGCAGCAGGGGCTGAGCAAGGGAGAGCAAGATAGGAAACAAAGCGCGGGAGGAAGGTGATTCTTAAAAACACAATGAACAAATAGCACAGAGTCTAGAAGAGACCCCTGGCTCGCACAAGATGGGAGCTTGCCTCTCCGGTTTTCATGACTCACTTCTGTGTATCTTAAGCATGTCACCTCCAGTGTCACAGAAGGAAGTCCATTATTATTCTCCTTTCAAATTTTTCACGCGAACATGAAATGTTTCTCATTCCCTGTCCCCTCTCCTCCTTCATCATATCCACACACTTCTTGGATGGCAATAAAAGCATAAATAAGTCAGATACAAAGGTCTGTCGATATATTGACACATGTAGTCATGACACTCGGAACACATGGATTTTATTCCTTTGACATTGGAGTTTTCTTATCTCTCAGAGCATCTGTTAAGACACTCAGAAAATGTGCTAGCTGGTTGAGGTATAATTAACCCTTTCCAGGGCGAAACAATAAGCTTCACCTTTTCCATATTAAAAGGATCAATACGAAAGGAAAAATAAGTTGGAACATATTTTTTTCTTTCCTCACAAGGAATATTAATCGACAACAAACAAATTCTCCAAATGCATTTTCTACTGCTGACCTGATATGTCCAAAATTCAGCAATTATTTCAAGATATTCAGAAAAGGGGACCTCTCATTTCAATTTGGCTTGTGTGAGTCAAGTCCAGGTACAAGTGGTCACCACCTGTCTCTCCACTGTTCAGTGTTGGACTGGTGGTCATGTTCCTTGTGCATGGAAATCCCCTGGGTTCTGTAATCCCCTATGTAACAATTAAGCTTTGGGGATTGTTTTATTTCAGGTAACACTGCTCATTTACACAGTCTGGCATGGCTACGCAGGTATTTCTCCAGAAGATGTAGTCAGAGCAGGGGCTACATGGCTCAGAGAAGGGGGTTACGTGACCCCACCACCCTTTCAAAGTACTCACCACTGTCATTTGCACCAATGAGGCCAGGGTTCCCTCATGGATCCATCCTCGCCAACAAGTAGGATTGTCAGACTTCGGAACTTTTGCCAATCTGGCGGGTGCAAATGGTATCTCATTATTGTTTTAATTTGCATTTCTCAGATTACTAATGAGGTTAAGCATCTGTTCCTTGTGTTTTTTTTTTTTTTTTCTGGCCATATTCTTTCTTCTGCAGTGCAGTGAACCTATTAGGTTGTTTGCCTTCTTATTACGGATTTGAGAAGTTTTCTTTCTTTTTTTTTTTTTTGAAATATGTATTTCCACGATTCATTCTTTGTTAGGTAAGTTTGTTACAAATATGGCCCCCCCAGCTTGTGATTTGTCTTGGCTGCTTTATTTTGAGTCCAGGGGCTTCTACTTTAATGTGATTGGATGTCAGGGTTGGCTTTCCTTGTTGCTTCCTTTGAGGTGAATGTTTTCTGTGCCCACCTTAATAATTTTTCCCCACTTCAAGATTGTGCAGTTGCCAGACTGACTTTCCCTTTGGAGGGTTTTTAAGTTGTGCGTTTCGTATTGATATTTTCCATACACTAGGATTGATCAGTACTCATGGAGCAATAGGCTGGGATGGCGTTTCACCCCCAGGGATAACGGAGTCTCCAGCACCATTTATTAAGTACTCCATCTATCCTTGACTTCCTTGTCCTCTCTCCTTCTTTTACATTAATGGACACTTTCCACAAAGCTAAAGGCAATTCTTATACAACTCTATGGTCAACATTTGTCAAAGATGTAGTAAATCTTTAATGAGGAAATCTTCAGTGACTCAGAGGTCAGGCTAATTTAAAGGAAGACACAAGAACAGAAGCAGAAGTAGTTACACGCATAAGCCAGTGTGAAATGACCAAGTTAGAAGCAGAACTGGTTAACATCTTCTAGAACATAGAATGGGGTTTCTTTCCTTTATTTTGTTTGTTTATTTACTTATGATAAAGAGAAAGAGGCAGATGAAAGAGAGAGAGGGAGAGAACGGGCATGTACCAGGGCTTCTAGCCACTGTAAACAAACCCCAGATGCATGCACCACCTTGTGCATCTGACTTCACTTGGGTACTGGGGAATTGAACTCGAGTCTTTAGTCTTGGTAGGCAAGTGCCTTAACCACTGAGCCCTCTCTCCAGCCCAGAACGGGGTCTCTTAAACCTGTGACCTACCTTTTTGCAGAAGAATTTGTGACTCTGTGCATATAGAATAGGCATACAAATCAAACATTTACTGATAATATTTCACGAAGAAATTTATGTTAAAACAATTAAGTGGACTGGAGAGATAGCTCAGTGATTAAAAGTGCTTGCTTGCAAAGTCTACTGGCTCAGGCTCAATCCCCCAGCACCCATGTAAAGCCAGATGCAAAAGGTGGCACATGTGTCTGAAGTGCAGTGGCAAGAGGACCCTGGCGTGTCCCTCATACATACAAAGAAATTTTTAAAAGAAAAGCAATTGTTTGGGATACATATAATTTTACCATTTAGTAATAACCAAATAAAATTTGCATACTAATGAGATGGATGTGCTTGTTTGTTTTTACAAACAGAATTAAATCTTGGCTGAATACTTGATATTGTGGGGCATGGCACATCTTCAGTGATTTTCAGATTTGATGGATATTTTGGTTTTGTAAGCATCAATGGTGAGAACCCTTGGCATAAATACATACTACACAATGGCAGAAGCATGTGTTGGGTAATTCTTTGAAAGTCTGTCCTAATCCCAAGCCAAAATTCATTTCACAGGGTTTTTTATTTATTTATTTATTTTTTGGTCTGAAATTCAAGTAAGCGACTGAAACATCAATGTTAAAGAATCAGGCATTTTAATACAATACAACACACAATTTGGTATGTGGTAAGGAAGGATGGTAAGAAAATATGAAGTCTTTGCTTTCCCTGATTAGACCATGTTATTCCTGCAAGAACAGAAATGTTTGTACATTGTACATTGCTCAAGGAGAACCAAGGCTGAAGTGAAGTCTTGTGGTGTAAACAGGCGAGCTCTGCCCAGACACCTCAGGTTCAGTGGGGTCGTGACCTAACTTGACAGAAATCATCTCCATTTGTGTTACGTGTTCCACTTGGAATGACGTGGGTCTTCATTAAGAGAGTCAAATGGGATTACATCCCCACGAGATTCACAGGTGGCCTGTTTGATGGTAGGTTTTCTGGGCCAGAGGTTCTTAAACATAGCCAGCGTGACGATCACTCAGAGGCTGCTGGAAGCAGTGCCCATCCTCACCACACGATCCACACGTGGAGCCCAAGACTATGCTTTTCTAGCAAATCTCCACGCGGGACTGCTACTGTCCAGGAGCCCTATTGAGATGGCTGGCTTGTGGTGAGCGTGATAAGATAAGGTAATCTTTCGCCCTGTGTCTAATTCGTGTTATGTGAGTGCAAGACTTTCCGATGTCAGTGCTCACCTTCCACCTCACACGAGGTGAGGTCTCTCGTGTGTTGTTCACCCCTGAGTTCACTGGACTAGCTGACCCACAAGCTTCCAGGAGAGTCTCCTGTCTGCATCTCCCATCTCACCATCAGCATGCTGGGATGGCAGAAGCTCACCGCGGCTCCTAGCTGTTATATGAGGTATGGGGTCAGCCATCACCTCAGCCATCTAGAGTTATTTCAAAGATTATCTTATAAAAAGGCTCACTGGAATATTCATTTCATTTCTGTGTGTTGTGAGAACTAGAATGTTTCAATTTACATTTAACATTTTAGTGATTTTTACCTCCTTTCATTTATTTTTACATAATTTTCATTTGTTGATTTCTTGAGTTATCTCCTTTTTTCATAATATGAAAGTTATACAATCCATTTCTTTTCTCTGAAGAGCAATTTTAGATAATTACAGTAAATTCAACACTGCAAAACATAAAGCTATTTTGCTTTCCCCTCATTTTGAATAGTACAAGAATCTAAGAATTTATTTGCTACTGTTCAGCACAATATTTCAATCAGTTGGATAATCATTCAAATTAAACATTTATCATTTTATATCACCAAAGTATGGTAGCCATATTCACATCATTACTGTAGTGTCTCACTTATCTTTCTTTGTGAGTTTTTGTTGGCAGTAAATTCTTAAGTTTATGGTTTGTTAAAAAATGTATGAAACCTGCTTTGTTTATAAAAGAAATATTTTCACTGGATGGGCAATTCTAGGTTGCTATTTTTTCTTTTTAAAATATTTTATTTATTTATTTATTTATTTATTTATTTATTTATTTTCAAGCAGAGTGAAAGGAGAGAAAGAGAAAGAGAGAGAGAGAGAGAGAGAGAGAATGGGCACACCAGAGCCTTTAGCTGCTGCAAATGAATTCCAGATGCATGCACCACCTTGTAGATCTGGCTTTACGTGGGTGCTGGGGAACAAACCCTAGTCATTAGGCTTTGAAGACAGATACCTTAACCTCTCAGAAATCTCTTCAGCCTCTATATTTTTCTTTAATGCTTTAAAGATATCTAGTTTCTTTGTGCCTTTGACACAAGGCTACCCTCCTACTGGTGTATCTAGAGTAGACTTCTTATTTATCCTTCTAGACACATGTTGGGCATCTTGAATCAGAGGAGTTGTGGTTTTTGTCAATTTTGACAAAGTGCTAGCTCTGGTTCCTATTTCAAACTAATCAACAATCAGCTATCTCCATTATTTCTGCACTAATGGCATCTTAGGTTTTTCCATCTTTCTGCGTCTATGGTATAGCCTGGGTGATGTCTTCAACCCTATATTTCACTCACTCATTCCCTGTCCAGTTGGGTCTCATGTACGATATAACCCCACCACCACAGTTTTAATTTTAATTCAAGTATGGTATCATTATTTAATGTAATTGTTTGCTATTTCTCAAATATCTCTGTTTCAGCTCTTATTTCCATACACAGCTTTTGACACGACCTTCAGCATTTGTAGTATAGGCACTTTATTTTGTGGAGCAGGATTAGGGTCAGAGAGATCTGAACAGGAAGTCTGAAATCACCCTGTGTGCTCTTCCACTTCTGGATTTCCCTGGAATTTGCACCTTGTGATGGTGTAGTCACATTTGTGCCATTGATGAGCCAATGTTGACACAACAGTGTGCCCACAGTTTTGATTGGGGTTCTGAGTTCGTGGTGCACAGTCTGTGGGCTCTGGCAGATGCGTAGTGATGTCTGCCCATTGTCCCACTATAAGACAGAGTGCTTCTCCCCCTCCCAGGAAGCTTCTGTACCGCTCTGCATCCACCTTTCGCTTGACAGCCACTACTGTTTCCACTGTCTCAAGCGTTGCCTCTTCCAGAACTCTCGAGGGATAAGCAAGGCGATGGAGTACTTTAAAGTCATGTTTTTTGTCATAAAGTAGAATTCTGATTTTGCTTTAAGCAAACAGAACATTACAAAAGCCACTTGTGGGCTGGAGAGATGGCTCCATGGTTAAGGTGCTTGCCTACAAAGCCTAATGACCTGGGTTTGATTCCCCAGTACCCACGTAAAGCCAGATGCGCAAAAGTGGTGCATGCATATGGAGTTCATTTGCAGTGGATGAAGGCTCTGATATGCCCATACTGTCTGCCTTTCTTCTCTCTATCTCTCTCTGCTTAAAAATGAATGAAAATATTTTTAAAAAGCCACTTGTACATATTTGCCTCATTATTTATTTATTTATTTATTTATGTGCAAACATAAAGAGATATAGAGAAGAGAGACAAAATGAGCCTGTCAGGGCCTCCAGCCACTACGAATGAACTCCAGATGCATGTGCCACCCTGTGCATCAGTACATGGGCACTGAGGAATCAGACCTGGGTCATTAGGTTTCACAGGCAAGTGCCTTAATTGCTGAGCCATTTCTCCACCCTAACTTTTTTTTCTTTTTCTTTTTGCTTTCTTTTGAAGCATTGCCTTACTTTCCTGCACTGCAAGATACTCTAGGCTCATCTTTTATCTTTCTTGTCCTGGTTATAGCATCAGTTATTCATCCAAGGAGCCCTATTCCTTTTATTTGAGAACAGTATTAGAAACCAAGAACTGGGCTCCAGGTAGTTTGGTGCCTTTTTGACTAGTATAGTGGTGAATTAATTGTCAATTTGAAGGGATCTAGAACCCGCTAGGAGACAAATCTTAGGGCATGACTGTGAGAGATTTTCTGGATTGGGTTGAGGTGGGAAGACCCAGCCTGAAGGTAGAGGCATCATCATCCCATGACTGTGGGTGCACTGTGATGAGCTGCTGCCCACTCCACGCTCCTGCTCCCATGCCTTCCCCGTGGTGATGGGCCGGATTCTCAAACTGTAAGCCAGAATCAACTCTTCCTTCCTGAAGTTGCTATTATCAGAAACTTTGTTACGGCAACAAGAAAAATAACTAACACAATTGAAGGTATGACTCCTAAGCCCCCTCAGCAGATAAAACTGCAAATGCACACATATATGTTGACCCTCGAGTTGATGTCTATACCTGAACATTTCTATATGTTCCCAACTGCATAAATACTGAGCAGAGCTAGGGGTCATGATCACATCTCTGTTTCCAGTGGATAGTAGATGGGTCATTCTGGACTTGGCTCCATTGTAAGCTCTGACCCCACTAGTGAGAATCCTGGCTCCACTTTTCTCTTTGATGAATGGTTTGGTTCCAGTGGTCATGCCCACCAGTGTTAAGGTTGTGGAACCACAGTTCTGGAGAAATCTATGTGAGCAAGACACTATCTTTCATGCAGGTCCCTTGCCTTAGGCCACTAAATTCCTCTCAGTGGCTTTTGCTACTAATTGTGGCTATAAGTAACAAGCTAGTCTTCTTTTGTAGGTTGTTAGTTAGAAAGAAACACTAGGCCAGAAGAACACAGACAGCAGCCTGCCCTGGAAAGACCAGAATAATTCCCTTCTGAACCTGAATCTGCTTTGTCAAGATGGTACTCAGAGGAAGCCCTCTGCTCTACCTCCTTATTCTTCCTCCTAGGAATGTTTCACACTGGTGGGCTCATTCTGAGTCAGTGCTCTTTTCCCTGACCCACCATCCAATCAAGAACCTAAGTACACATTTAAACTTAACCAGTAAAGTTCATCCTACCCAGATGCCTAATTTATATGTCCAAAGTTATAGGAAAACCTTACTCACGTCATCAGGTGGGTTACCCAATCAAGAGCCCTTCCCATCTTAGGAGTTTTTACTTCATTTTCTTTGCTAAGATAAGTCTTTCTCAGCTTGCTCTTCTGCTGAACCTGCACTTGTCAATTCTCTGCAAGTTGCAAGACATGAACTCAGAACCACTGGTTTAGAGAGTCTCTGCGGCTCTCGGTATCAGTGAAAGTATCTTGTGGTTAGATAGTTGCACATATTGACAAAAGGGTTCAATCATTTTTGTATAATCTTCATTTGTTCCTAATATCCTAGATGAATTGTTTTTAACCTTTGCACACTGCACTTGTTTATGCTTTTTGCTAGAAAGCTGTATGGTTTAATAAATGTGTACAGATTTTCACCATTACAGATCTTCAACAATGGTCTCCTTCCCCTAGACTATGATCTGGGTTTCATCTTTTCTGCCCTACCCTGCTGGCCCCCTTTCCCTGGAAACTATCTTTTTTTTTTTTCTTTTTCATCATTTTTACACTTGTGCCTTTTTCAGAATTTCTTATAATTTTTACACTATATTGTGTTTTCATGGTTTTGCATTGGCTTATTGCACCTGCCAATACAAATGCACTCTTCACCCGGGTCTTTTTGACTTCATTACTTTCTCACCTTCTCATCAGGTCTCAGAAGCTTTATCTGCCAAATGAGATGATCTCAGAGTGACTCCTGGGATTGTCTCTTGGGACAGTTGTTTTTTTCTGTGTCCAAATTCTGTTTTTTGTTGTTTTTTTTTTTAATAATAGAAGTCTGTCTGGATAGGGCTGGAGAGATGGCTTACCAGTTAACCGCTTGCCTGTGAAGCCTAAGGACCCTGGTTTAAGGCTCAATTCACCAGGACCCACATAAGCCAGATGCACAAGGTAGCACATGCATCTACAGTTCGTTTGCAGTGGCTGGAGGCCCTGGTGCACCCATTCTATCTATCTGCCTCTGTGGCACATGCATCTGGAGTTTGTTTTCAGTGGCTAGAGGCCCTGGTGCTCTCTCTCTCTCTCTCTCTCTCTCTCTCTCTATCTCTGTCTTTTATGTCTCTCTGCTCACAAATAAATACAGTTTAAAAATCTGTTAATTTTCTGTTACCTTTTTTTTCCCAGCATTTGCTTTGTCTTGGGAGAATGATGGTGAAGCACTAATTTTAATTGTTGGAGCTGATATGGAAAGTCCCATGTGTTTCAACAGAAAGAGTTAAAAGGGGGCTGAGGACATGGCGCACTGGGTAAAGCACTTGATGCATGAACATGAGGACCTGAGTTTGAATCCCCAGCACCATGTGAAATGTAGGCATGGCAGTGCAAGCACATAACACCACCACTGGGGAGGCAGAGAGAGGAGAATTCTTGGGGCTTGTTGACTAACTCGTCTAGATAAATTGGTAGGTCCTGGGTTCAGTAAGAGATCCTGTCTCAAAAAACAGGTGAAAAGCAACTGAGGAAGATACCAAACAAAGACCTTTGACCTCCACACATACACACATATATGTTCATATGCACCCTCCTTCACACATACTCACCCACACCCATATGAACACGCACACACACCATATGAACATATACAGAAACAAAACAGTAGCAAAGAGATGATGTGTTCATTTCAAAAACTGAAAAGAATTACAAATAAATAGGTTTTTTTGGCTCCAATGCTTTGTTAGTTTTATTTTTTTACTAGATGTGCACATATTTAGTATGTAAACAACACATATTGGTGCCATCCTTCCCTCCCCACTGACCCATTTTGAAGAGGCCTTCCTCATTTAGAATGCAGGTCAAGCCCGTAGGGATTGTTGCAGTCAGGTTCACGTTGCTGGTAGAACTCACCCAATGAGGAGCAGCTTATGGGGAAAAGAGGCTTGTTTTGGCTTACAGGCTCAATGGGAAGCCCCACAATGGCAGAGGAAAACGATGGCATGAGCAGAGGGTGGACATCACCCCCTGGCCAAAATACGGTGGACAACAGCAACAGGAGAGTATGCCAAACACTGGCATGGGGAAACTGGCTATAATACCAATAAGCCTGCCCAAAATAATACACTGCCTCCAGGAGGCTTTAATTTCCAAGGGTCATCAGCTGGGGAACCTAGCATTCAGAACACCTAAGTTTATGGGGACACCTGAATCAAACCACCACAGAGATTGTGGGTCATACATTATGGGGTAGGGATGCAATGTCTCTGTGCAAAATGTCCCAACTAGTGGCTCTTTCTGCCCCTTCTTTTGCAGAATTCCCTGAGCCACGTTGGACACATTTTAAGTCTACTTCAGTTATGGGAACTTAAGAGCCTCTGGGTCTCTGGTTTGGTAGGTATTGAGTCCTCAGTGTCTATCTCCATCACCCTCATGCTGATACCAGATTCACTAAGAAAGCAGCACTCTTTCTCATTTCCCCAATTCCTCTGTGGTTTCAGCTGGGGCCTGGGTGGAGTGTGCTGGGTTGTTTATCTCCTCAGGTCCAGCTCCCATCTGAAAAAAAGAAGCAGATTATCCAAAAGGACTGAAGTCAGAACTGGTTAAATGGGAAAATATTATTAACTTAGAGAGAATTAAACAGGTGTAGACCCTCTTATAGTCCAAGGTTAGTAGGAGCATGACAATGGAAAGCAGAATCACTATGTGGAAATGATTCTGACTTATTTACCAGTTCCAGATTTGGTTTCCTTTTCACGGAGTGGATTTGTTAGCAATTCCAAGAGCAGTTGGTTACCCACCATGGCTGTGTGCCTCTATTGCACTTGTGTGAGCATCATGCCAGGTTGTTTGCTTCTGAGTTGCTTAGACTTTGAGTTATTTAGACCAATAGATTACCTACTGAAGGGGGGTGGTAGTCTGATTCAGGTGCTCCTCTCCTCTGATGAGGACAATGCTCCTCTCCTCTGACGAGGACAATGCTCCTCTCCTCTGACGAGGACAATGCTCCTCTGCTCTGACGAGGACAATGCTCCTCTCCTCTGACGAGGACAATGCTCCTCTCCTCTGATGAGGATGATGCTCCACCCATCTGATGAACATGCTCCTCTCCTCTGATGAGGATGATGCTCCTCTCCTCTGATGAGGATGCTGCTCCTCTCCTCTGATGAGGATGATGCTCCTCTCCTCTGATGAGGATGATGCTCCCCTCCTCTGATGAGGATGATGCTCCCCTCCTCTGATGAGGATGATGCTCCTCTCCTCTGATGAGGATGATGCTCCTCTCCTCTGATGAGGATGATGCTCCCCTCCTCTGATGAGGATGATGCTCCCTCCTCTGATGAGGATGATGCTCCCTCTCCTCTGATGAGGATGATGCTCCTCTCCTCTGATGAGGATGATGCTCCTCTCCTCTGATGAGGATGATGCTCCTCTCCTCTGATGAGGATGCTGCTCCTCTCCTCTGATGAGGATGATGCTCCCCTCCTCTGATGAGGATGATGCTCCTCTCCTCTGATGAGGATGATGCTCCCTCCTCTGATGAGGATGATGCTCCCTCTCCTCTGATGAGGATGATGCTCCTCTCCTCTGATGAGGATGATGCTCCTCTCCTCTGATGAGGATGATGCTCCTCTCCTCTGATGAGGATGCTGCTCCCCTCCTCTGATGAGGATGATGCTCCTCTCCTCTGATGAGGATGATGCTCCTCTCCTCTGATGAGGATGATGCTCCCCTCCTCTGATGAGGATGCTGCTCCTCTCCTCTGATGAGCAGGCTGCTCCTCTCCTCTGATGAGGATGATGCTCCTCTCCTCTGATGAGGATGATGCTCCTCTCCTCTGATGAGGATGATGCTCCTCTCCTCTGATGAGGATGATGCTCCTCTCCTCTGATGAGGATGATGCTCCTCTCCTCTGATGAGGATGCTGCTCCTCTCCTCTGATGAGGATGATGCTCCTCTCCTCTGATGAGGATGATGCTCCTCTCCTCTGGTGAGGATGCTGCTCCTCTCCTCTGATGAGGATGCTGCTCCTCTCCTCTGATGAGGAGGCTGCTCCTCTCCTCTGATGAGGATGCTGCTCCTCTCCTCTGATGAGGATGATGCTCCTCTCCTCTGATGAGGATGATGCTCCTCTCCTCTGATGAGGATGCTGCTCCTCTCCTCTGATGAGGAGGCTGCTCCTCTCCTCTGATGAGGATGCTGCTCCTCTCCTCTGATGAGGATGATGCTCCCCTCCTCTGATGAGGATGCTGCTCCTCTCCTCTGATGAGGATGATGCTCCTCTCCTCTGATGAGGATGATGCTCCCCTCCTCTGATGAGGATGATGCTCCCCTCCTCTGATGAGGATGATGCTCCTCTCCTCTGATGAGGATGATGCTCCTCTCCTCTGATGAGGATGATGCTCCTCTCCTCTGATGAGGATGATGCTCCTCTCCTCTGATGAGGATGCTACTCCTCTCCTCTGATGAGGATGATGCTCCTCTCCTCTGATGAGGATGATGCTCCTCTCCTCTGATGAGGATGATGCTCCTCTCCTCTGATGAGGATGATGCTCCCCTCCTCTGATGAGGATGATGCTCCTCTCCTCTGATGAGGATGATGCTCCTCTCCTCTGATGAGGATGCTGCTCCTCTCCTCTGATGAGGATGCTGCTCCCCTCCTCTGATGAGGATGCTGCTCCTCTCCTCTGATGAGGATGCTGCTCCCCTCCTCTGATGAGGATGATGCTCCTCTCCTCTGATGAGGATGCTACTCCTCTCCTCTGATGAGGAGGCTGCTCCTCTCCTCTGATGAGGATGCTGCTCCTCTCCTCTGATGAGGATGATGCTCCTCTCCTCTGATGAGGATGATGCTCCTCTCCTCTGATGAGGATGATGCTCCTCTCCTCTGATGAGGATGCTGCTCCTCTCCTCTGATAAGGATGCTGCTCCTCTCCTCTGATGAGGATGCTGCTCCTCTCCTCTGATGAGGATGCTGCTCCTCTCCTCTGATGAGGATGCTACTCCTCTCCTCTGATGAGGATATGCTCCTCTCCTCTGATGAGGATGATGCTCCTCTCCTCTGATGAGGATGATGCTCCCCTCCTCTGATGAGGATGATGCTCCCCTCCTCTGATGAGGATGATGCTCCCCTCCTCTGATGAGGATGATGCTCCTCTCCTCTGATGAGGATGATGCTCCTCTCCTCTGATGAGGATGATGCTCCTCTCCTCTGATGAGGATGATGCTCCTCTCCTCTGATGAGGAGATGCTCCTCTCTCTCTGATGAGGATGCTACTCCTCTCCTCTGATGAGGATGATGCTCCTCTCCTCTGATGCGGATGATGCTCCCTCCTCTGATGAGGATGATGCTCCTCTCCTCTGATGAGGATGTGCTCCTCTCCTCTGATGAGGATGTGCTCCTCTCCTCTGATGAGGATGATGCTCCCCTCCTCTGATGAGATGATGCTCCCCTCCTCTGATGAGGATGCTACTCCTCTCCTCTGATGAGGATGATGCTCCTCTCCTCTGATGCGGATGATGCTCCCCTCCTCTGATGAGGATGATGCTCCTCTCCTCTGATGAGGATGATGCTCCCCTCCTCTGATGAGGATGATGCTCCTCTCCTCTGATGAGGATGATGCTCCCCTCCTCTGATGAGGATGATGCTCCCCTCCTCTGATGAGGATGATGCTCCTCTCCTCTGATGAGGATGATGCTCCCCTCCTCTGATGGGGATGCTACTCCTCTCCTCTGATGAGGATGATGCTCCCCTCCTCTGATGAGGATGATGCTCCCCTCCTCTGATGAGGATGATGCTCCTCTCCTCTGATGAGGATGATGCTCCTCTCCTCTGATGAGGATGATGCTCCTCTCCTCTGATGAGGATGATGCTCCTCTCCTCTGATGAGGATGCTGCTCCTCTCCTCTGATGAGGATGATGCTCCTCTCCTCTGATGAGGATGATGCTCCTCTCCTCTGATGAGGATGATGCTCCTCTCCTCTGATGAGGATGATGCTCCTCTCCTCTGATGAGGATGATGCTCCCCTCCTCTGATGAGGATGATGCTCCTCTCCTCTGATGAGGATGCTGCTCCTCCCATCTGATGAAGATGCTGGTTTTCCCCTCGGAATTCGATCGTGCTCCTCTCCTCTGATGAGGATGCTAGTCCTCCTCTCCAATGAGAATGCTGTTTCTGAGTATGTGGACCACCTTGACAACCTCATGTAACCCGCATTATTTCCTTACAATGCTGTCTCCACACACAGACTTCAGGGTGATAGTTCCAACCCATGTCTTTTGAGAGGCCTAATTCAGTTCCTAATTCTAGTCAAAACTTGTGACATTAGGACAAGGCCAGAAGCAATGCAACTTTGAGGATTGAGGAAAGAAGACCGAAAGTGCCTGGCGTCCCGTTGGAGAGGGCTAGATATGGAAGTGCGGTGGAACAATACTTCTGCAGTGCTCTATGGGATGGTAAGGAAGGCTCATTGCTATGCTTCTAACTCCAGAGGACTTCCGCTCAGGTGCCTGGGTATCACGAGGCTTTCGTTTCTGGGTAGCATGAGCCTGCTTCCCTGGCTCACCTGTCAGACACTAAAAACCTTACTCGTGGCACAGCTGTGTGTTGAAGATTTCACCTTTTCTAAAAATGAATTTGGACAAGTTCCCAGATTATGCATCTGGGCCTGTAATTTACAGCTCCAAAGATCAGAACGGTGGGTAAACTTCTGTCCCATTCTGCCTGCTCTGAAACACCCTCGGGCGATTCTAGCCCTAGCCACCTGCTAGCTGACAATCAGTGGGGCTGTGCCTTGGATGCACACTAGAGGCCTGGCTCTTATTCCATGTCCACGTGACAGTCTCAGATTTGTCCAGTGATTCACCAGGTATGGTGCCTTGATTCCAAAGATTGTAATACACCATTCAGTAAGTTCCTTATCCTACTTCTTCTATCAGTGACTGCTGGAAAATGTGCCTCTGTCACATGCGCTAATAAAGGTATGTCTGTGGATGCAGTCCTCTAAGTATGGTTCTGATATTTACAAACCTGTCATCACAAGGGAAAGACACCTCAAAGTATACCAAGGAGCTGGAAGAGATCTGGAAGAAGCCCATGGGTTGACAGCTCCAAGCTTGGACTGTCACATTATTTTTATCTTTGAGAAGTGTATCAGTTCTCCTTGCTAGTAAGGATCATCTTTGGAGGTGTAAAATCATGAGTCCACAGTCCTCAACTCAGAACAACTGGATTCAAGTTCTTCGTGGGGTTTCCCTCATACACTGTTCATTATCAAAACACTCCCCAGGACTGGAACGTGTAGTGATGTTTGAAGGTCACAGGAGACCAGCAAAGCGATAATTGGACAAGCAATTCTTGGGGCTGGGGAGATGGCTCAGTGGGTAAGAGGTCAAGCATGAGGCCCTGAGACTGCCTGATTTCAACTCCCATTCTCCACACACAAAGCTGAGGGTAGTCACCCCCATCTGTAACCCCAGTTCATAGGGGATAGAGACTGGGGTTCACGGAGTCTTGCTGGTCAGCCAGTCTCACCGAAAGGAACAGCAGTTCCATTTCTGTTGCAAGGAAACAGTGAGGAGGAACAATTCAAGAAGGACCTCTGAAGTTTTCCCCTGGCCTCTTGTATCAGTTCTTTCCTCGTTGCTGGAACAAAATACCCACCAAACGCAATTGGAGGAAGGAAAGGGTACATTTTTGGCTTATGGTTTTAAGGGGAAGTTCACTGCGGTAGGGAAAACATGACAACGGTAGGAAACCCGAATTTAATTGTCACATTGTTAAGGAGGAAATCAAGAAATGAACGCTGCTACTCAGCTAGCCTTTTCTTTTTTTATACAGTCCAGGACCCTCAGCACATGGGATTGGGTTACCCACAGTTAGGGTGGGTCTTCCTTCCCACATCAGTTAATATAATCTAGAGAATCCCTCACAAACATGACCAGAGATTTATCTCCATGGTAATTTAAAATCATGTCAAGATGACTGCCAGAGATTAACAATCACATGACTGCACGCATGCACATGAGACAGGAATGTCTTCACACTCCCACTTCTTACTACACACAAACACACACACACACACACACACACACCCCACATGTATGCCATACCCCAAACACACACAAATACACAGACATACCACACACACACAAATATACACACATACCACATGTATGCCATACCACACACACACACACCCCACACATGCCAAAGTAAAGTGTAATCATATAAACAAATTGCATGAAAAGAAAGAAAGACAACGAAAGAAAGAAAGAAAAACAGACCTTACACCAAGGTGGATCTAAGCCAAAAAGCACATGGGCTAATTTGGGATTGTAGATTGCTTGGCAAATGGGGTGGATTTTTTTTTTTTTCAGCCTGGGAAGACATGCCGATTATTAGGGCAATTTCAGAGCAAAGATCTCACCTGGTGAACAGTGCCAACACTTGTCATCATTTAGCGGTCACAGTTCCGTGCAAACAGCTCACATGCTGATTAAACTTACCTGTTTCTGCTGGCAGGGCTCCCCATAGGATGAGCTAGCCTCATTTTGTGTTACCATTGGAGCTTAAAATGCTAAAAGGACACTGTTTTAAAAATATTTTGACTCTTCACTAATGGCAATCATGGAAACATTGCTGAACAATTTACGTCGCTGCCGGATATGTTCCTTATTAATAAAATCAAATTCCCTCGTCTGTGTTACACTATAGCGTTTGCACTTCTAATGAAACCAATACACAGTGCTTGCCTGGGCTACATTCAATGGAATTCAATGCACTTCTTTCCCACTAATCCCCATCTTACTTTCTTTCATGTCTTTTCTTATCTTTTTGAATTTCACAATTATAGTTAAATAATTTCTCACCAGTACTTTGTAGCAAAGCCCACAGTGTCTTAGAGAGATGACTAAACCAGAAGGCACACTGGCAGGCCAGTTAAAATAACTTCATTTTTGCTTTCTGAAAAAGGTCTCAGAGGTTGGTAAGTCACTGGCACCTAAACACTGTGGATTCATTGCACCAAGATGTGGAGTGTCCCTGCATAGCCCAGAGGTCACCTCTCCAGGCCTCACAGATAATGGAGGACAACAGAGACATGAGCTACTTTAGCACTCAGATACCTGCCTTCCTCTTCCTTTCTCTCCCTCCTTTTCATCTTCTTTTTTTTTTTTTGTAAAATTATTTTATTCACTTTTTTTTCACATTGACATTTTTCATACAAGCATATAATGGATTTGGATCTTATTAACTCCAGTAACACCCCTGTTCTGAGGTAGGGTCTCGCTCCAGGCTGACCTGCAATTCACTATGTAGTTTCAGGCTGGCCTTGAACTCACAGAGAGCCTCCTACATCAGCTTCCAAGTGCTGGGATTAAAAGTGTGCACCCCCATGCCCAGCCCGGCAACCCTCTTTTATCCATCCACCCCATTCATGCACTTCTTTCCCACTAATCCCCATCTTACTTTCTTTCATGTCTTTTCTTATCTTTTTTTAAAGCCCATTGAATTGCATTAGGGTTGCTTCCACGATTATGGGTGGAAGGACATTTGCTGCAGAATGTGCAGTTTAGCATTTGCTACACCACTGCTGAACCTGAGTCCACCCCCCCCCCACCTCCCAGCAACTATTAACTCCTATTATATACTCTGTGAGGTTTGGGGTGCCTAGGCTGCGTCAAAAAAATGAGAGAATAACATAAATTTCTCTTCTTTTTAAATATCTTATTTATTTTTATTTTTTATGAGGGGCAGAGAGAGGGTAAGAATTGGTCTACCAGGACCTTTAGCTGCTGCAAACAAACCCCAAACTCCAGATGCACGTGCCACCTTGTGCATCTGGCTCATGTGGGTACTGGGGAATCAAACCTGGGCCCTTAAGCTCCACGGGCGAGTGCGTTAAATGCTAAGCCATCTCTCCAGCCCTCCTCTTCTTTTTAAGAGGCTTATTGGAGGCAACACATCCAATGTAGATTAATGCCATTAGCTGTGTTTAGCGCAGTTAGGTGGCATTATTTATTCTTTTTAACATCATGCATCCTTCACTATCATCTATCTCTAGAACTTTCTCCTCTTGCTAAACTGAAACCCTGTCCTCAGTAAACACTAAGGAAGGTCCATATCCCCTCACCCAACCACTGAGGGCCAACATCCCACCTTGTGTCTCGGCTCTGTAACTGACCAGGATTCTGCTTAGAGCAAGAAGAATGTTTATCCTTTGGTCCAGGCTTGGTTTACTCAGCATCATGTCTTCAAGGGTAATTCATAGCCTAGCTGTAGCAATGAGCTTGTTGTAAGGATGGAGAGCGTCCCACTGTATGGATAGCCTGTGTTCCATCTGCCCGGTCTTTGACCTTGAGCACAACTCTGCTATGAGCACTGCTGGGCAGTCGCATTCATTCCAATGCACTTGGGCCAAACATGAACATTGGACTTTCTGGGTCACAGTGTCATCCTGACTGACATCCTGCAGCTACTTGGATCACATTCCCAGCACCAAGCACAAGGGTTCCAATTTCTTCATACCCTCATCAACAACATTGTTGTATTCTGATTTTTTTTCTAAGTTTCTAAATAAGCACCCCGATGGGTATGAAATGGCATCTCCTTGCAGTTTTATTTTTGTTTTTTGTTTGTTTGCTTGTCTAGTGTTTTGTTTCATTTTTTGAGGTATGATTTTGCTCTAGCCCAGGCTGACCTGGAATTCACTATGTAGTCTCAGGGTGGCCTTGAACTCACAGCGATCCTCCTACCTCTACCTCCTGAGTGCTGGGATTAAAGGCTTTTAAAAATATATTTTTTTCTCTTATTGAAGTTTTAAGTTACATTCCCCTGATTATTAATGATGGCATCATTTCGTGTGCTTATCGATTATCTGTATATATTCTCTGAAGAAATGTCTCTTCATGTTCTTCCTCCATTTGAAAATGGGTTGTTTGGTGTTAGTTGTTCAGTGTTTTGGATTCATTATCTATTCTGGCTGTTAAACCTCTATCAGGAATATGATTTGCTAGTATTCTCACCCATTTTGTGGGTCTCATTTCCCCATCTTGATATAACATCTTGCCCTTTTGGTGCAACAAGGTTTCAAATTTTGAGCAATCCTAATTAGTCTGGGGCTTGTATGTATATGAAGTATACGTACATGTTAATGTATATCTACATGTGTGTTCATGATTGTGGAGGTCAGCGGTCAACAATGGCTGTCTTCCTCAATGGCTCTCTCTCTCCCTTATTTAAAGAAATATATTTTATTTATTTATTTGAGAGACAGAGAGGGGTAGACAGAGAGAGAAGAAGAGAGAATGGGGCCACCAGGACCTCCAGCTACTGCATACGAACTCCAGACCCATGTGTCCCTTTGTGCATCTGGCTTATGTGGGTCCTGAGGAATTGAACCTGGGTCATTAGGCTTGGCAGGCAAGTGTCTTAACTGCTAAGCCATCTCTCCGGCCGTACCTTACTTTATTTGAAACATTGTCTCTCACTGAACCTGGGCCTCGCTGGTTCAGTTAGACTAGCTAGCCAGCAGGCCCCAGTGACTCCCCTGTCTCCAGGGATTGCAGGCATGCACTCTGGCGCCTGGCTTTTATATGGGTGCTGGGGATCTAGATCAGGTCCTCGTGCTTACATGATGAGCAGACTACCCACTGTGCCGTCTCTCCAGCCCCTAATCTGGTTCTGTTGTAATTGGTCTGTGTTTTGGGTATCATGCGCCATGCCACGAAGCTTCAGAAACTGCATTTTTGTCTAAGATCTTCATAGCTTTAGCTCTTACATTTGTGACTGGGCTAGGCTATTCACTGTAAGACTGCTTAATCCACTAGCTTCTTCTGTGGCATGCTGCATTTTATATAACGTGCCCCAGTGCTGGACAAACAGGTAGTAGATTAGGGTGGACCAAATGTCAGTCTGTCCAAACATGCTTGCCTCGCTAAAGCAGCAAGTACCTCTCTTGAAGAAATTACTTCATCTCTCTGCTCATGTTTGCATCGAGAAACACAGTGCTTGTAAATTTACCTCTTTTCTTTCAAGATAATTTAGAGATGCAAAAAATAACTTACTTTTCTGAACCCCTGGAGAATAAAAAGAAAAAGATCAAATTAGTGGACAGTGTGACAGAGTAAGATTGCCCACCAAGGTATCATGGAAGCTCACTGCCACACTCTGGTTCTGATGCCCTGACACACACCGGGTATTTCAAAGGTCTCTTCGATGTACCCTGGGTACAGTGGGGCTATTTCCTGGTGACTGGGGATGTTGCCATACGTCTGCCCTGCTGGTGCCATTTGAATTAAATGTCCTTGTTCCAACCCCATGCACAGAAGGCTAGAGCTGACTGTTCCCTGAGAAAGAAAACAGTGTTGTAATAATACTTAATTTGGGAAAAATTGCATTATGAACCAAGCATTTAGCAGTATGTGGGCTGTTTGGTTTTGAGCTCTGAGCTTTCTTCGCGAGCCAGCATAATGCACAGATATGACCGAGGAGTTAGCAATTTGATGACGCTGAAATTTCCCTGGTTCTAGGCAGCCCAGTTGGATTCTCCTTGACTGACTAACAGGTCAGGGTAGTTGGTCATTACTTTATATAATTCCACAAAGCAGCATTTCTCCTGCAGGTAACCATGCTAGCTTGTAGTCAAATAGGAAGATGTGGTCCCTGAAAAGGGGGACACTGCTCGCCAGACTAAATGTCATGCACAGAATTTAAGAAGCTAGTTCTAAAGGAGTCCTGAAAATCTTTGTGTAAACCCCTGTACCTGACCAGCAAAACACGAACTGTGCTAAGACAGGCAGCCTTAAGTTTTAGGATCATTGTTTGGGGTTTTCTAATTCCTTTTGTCTGAAACTGAGCCAACCTTTGCCTCTGAGCCCTCAAGGCATGGTGTTCCTTCCAAATAGTGGACTCTCGGTTGAACCCTAGAACTATGGAGCCACGGGGGCATCTTTCCAGATCCCAAGATGTTCCCTGTGCCCAGTGTAGTTTGAGAAGCCCTGCACTGTCGTTATGAAATTGGAGAGCCATTTGTCTATTGAATTGAAAATATCTGTCATTTTCTTTCCTGGAATCAAAAGCTTGGGCATTAAGGTCCTTGCCCAGAAACATCTTCAGCCTCATGCAGCAAGAGGAGGAGAGGGGGAGTGTGGTGGGGCAGGGAGGTAAGTAGGGCACTTGACCTTACTTTCATTTTTGGAATCCTGGCAGGCAAGCAGGAGGCTTCTTTGACGCCAGCACCAGGGGTGTGAGTGTAGAAGTGGGGCGCAGAACAGCCAACCTTTGAATGACTCCCCCCGATTTGCTGCTGGGCTTAGGGCAGTTTGTCTTTTCTTCCTCCCCCCCCCCCCGCCCGCCCCCCGCAGCATCCCTGATTAGCATGCATCAGACAAGTCAAGGGACCTGAGAGAAACCTGGCTTTCCACCACCGCGGTCAGCTTCCTGGCCTTCAATAAATGATCCGGAGCTGCTGCTGCTGCGGCTGCTCCGCGTGGGGATGGAAATGTGTTTAGACACTAAAACCACTGCTTGCATGACATCATTCCATATCAGATTACACTGTAATGTCAGGAATGTAATCATTAGCATTTAAACATGCATAAAATTTAATTAACCTACTTACCAGTTTGCTTAGAACTTTTGAAGGGCTACCTAGAGTCCTCTCTAAGCGTTTTATTACAGAGTTTTGGAAAGCTCACAAAAGAGAGAAGTTCATTGGGATTTTTCTCCCTAAAGCTGATGGGCCGTGACAGATGAGCAGATGACCCGAGTTAATTATTATTGAATTCGTTATTACTGTTTTGTTGTCACCCAGCTCAGCCAGGGTAAAATGATGACAGTAGGTATCTCATTAAAACAGCTGTTTCAATTATGTAGCGGCAAATATTTAAAAAGCGAGCCTTCCAAGTTTAAAGCCGTTAACAAAGTTTGTTTGTGCTTCTTGTGCCAAGATGATCTGGCCGGAAAGGAGGGGTGGGGGCTGGGATATGCGGGTGTGATGCCTTCCCGAGGAGTTGGCAGGAGCTGGGAGATTCCAGGAGGAAGAGGAAGGTGAGGAGTGGGGGAAGAAAGCCTAGGGCATGAGTGTGTGACCCTTGCACCCCTATCCCATTCCCTGTCTGGAAAGGGCTTTGTGCCTGGATTTCCCTCCTGGGATGGATGGAGTTTCCAGCAGGAAGTCGTCCATGACTAGAAACATACCTAGGTGAGACCTTGGGTTTTGGATTCAACAAAACAGAGGAAGCTTCCTTACTGTTACTATAGGGAGGCCTGTCTTAGGACTCGCAGGGCTGGGTGTGTCTTTGCCTAGATGTCAGCTGGGCTATCATTTTGTAATACAGTTACCAAAAAGGCACCTTTCTATGCATGAAGGCCTGGTCATTTCTTTTTAACACACCAAAATTTTTTTCTTTCTGTTATCAATATGTTATTGGCTTAGGCTGGGTGAAATTTAACAAAACTATGGACAGCAAATGATTTCTGCCCCCTGTTAAAACTCATGAATTGCATATTCTTTTAATGCTGTTTGTCATCTCATGGAAGAATACATAAGCGCCAATGTTACTTCTGCCTCACCTGACTACAAACAACCTTCCTGATTTATGTCTTTTCTCCTTGATGGTCACACCGCCCTGAAGCTGGCCTCGTTAAGCTGCATCCCATAATACAACAGAATGAGTTCCCAGGTCACAGGTCTCCACAATGGCCGGGTAGTTTGGGGCTAGGGATGTGTAGGTCCACAAATCATTAGCAAGTGGGTTTCACTACCCACCAGTCACAGCTTTGATTGAGGCTCATCTTGTTCATGAGAGAGAAGTGTGGACACCTCAGCCCGTGTGTGGACAGCTCAGCTCAACTCCCACCACTCCCCAGGAGACCCTGCAGGCCACACAGTTTAATTACACAGCCTCCCTTACAGGGTAGAGAAGACCACATGAACATCAGAGATCTAGGTCAGTAACATTAGCGGCCTAGGTGGAGAACTATTAAGGGAAAAACCTTCAGGGAAATTATAATACTGTTTGCATTTAGAGTTTGAGAAAAAAAAAAATGTCCAGGCGACATCCATCCACTAGCATTAAAAATCATGTTTCCCAGGGACTGGGGAAATGACTTAGCGGTTACACCATTTGCCTGTGAAGCCCAAGGACCCTGGTTTGATTCCCCACGACCCACATACACCAGATGCACAAGAGGGCACGTGTGTCTGGAGTTTGTATGCAGCGTCTGGAGACCCTGGTGTGTCCATTCTCTCTTTCTCTGTCATAAATAAATTAATAAAATATTTTTTAAAAAGTCATGTTTCCCATTGATTTGCTCAGTGTTCCTGGCTCAGGAGCTTCTGCCCAATTTCCAAGGGCACTGCCTACTTGCATAATGTTATTGGCTGATTTCAAACAGGAAAAAACCAAATAGATTAATATTTCGAACAACATTGTAATCCACCAGCATGATTAATTTAAAAGTAAAATCTGAACCCATCATGGAGATGCCTCTGCTGGAGGTGGGGGGGGGGAGGTTATTCCTTGTGGGCTCACCAAAGAAATAAATGCTTGCTGCTGAACTTTCTAACTAGAAGTGAGAAAATTTCATGAGCACCATTCCTAGAATTAAACTTCCAGCAGTCACCTCTCACTTCGAAGGCACACACTCAGATTAACAGCTGTGTTACGTATCGTATCGATAAGATGTAAAGATCACTGCAGTTGTTGCAATGTTGAAGAGGAACGCTGCCCCATCCCTCCCGTCTCTCTGGTTAGATTCCCTCACATCCTACTGTGTCTACGTGAACATCTCAATGGAAAGGGAGGAGGCAGATGGGGGAATCTGTGAGGGAACTGATAAACTATTCCTGTATGACAACACTGAAATGACCAGTGTAATAACATGGAAATTATCCATTGTACCAGCATAACAACACCGAAATCATGAACTTGTATCAGTGTGATAGCTCTGGAATATTTGCAAAACTGGCTGTCAGACCAAAGAGGAGTCTGTGGGGGATTCACAGGTGGGTCCTATTTCTGTGCAGGAGAAACGGTGAGTTTTCAGAGATGTCCTTATTCATGCCCTTCATGCAAGCCCAGGGAAATAACTTGCATGAATTTTTTTTTTCTTGGGCGGGGGGAGGCTGCTCTCCACCATCATTACCAGCCTCAGTGACTTGTATCTGAAAGAGGCCCAGAGCTTTCTGATATCTGTCAACCAGAGACTTCCATAGGTGTTTCTATAGGGAATCAGGTTTCCTGAATCGGTTTCAGCTTTGACAGTGTGACCCTTACACTTGCCAAATTAAGAATTAAAATGCTGGGGGCTGGGGAGTTAACTCAGTTGATTAAGGGCTTGCCATGCAATCATGAAGCACTAAGTTCCGATACCCAGCATTCATGTAAAAGCCTGGTGTGCACTGATACATGCCTATAATTCCAATGCGGGGGTGGGGACGTAGGAGGGTCCCTGGAGCTCACTGACTAGTTAGTCTAGCTAAATCAGTGAGCTCCTGTGAGAAATCCTGTCTCATAAAATAAGGTGAAGAGTGGTTGAGGAAGACACCTGACTTCAACTTCTGCCCTCTACATGAAAACAAACACATATACATGCACACACACACACACACACACATGCCCCACACACATATGAACAAACTCATATACGTGCATGCATACAACACAAATGCACATGCAAAAAAATAATTACAGTGTAGGTGGGAGAAAGCAGAAAGGTTTTCAGATAACCAGCTGCTTTCAGCAAGAATAGTAAGGAAAGTATATTCTATGCTAGAAATTTAGACACGAAGCTTCCCAAACCAACTTCTTAAACACATCAGCACTATAGACCCAGGGAATTTCGCACTAGTTGAAGGTCTGGAATTCTTATCTTCATGCTAGAACCCTGCAATCTATCTTGCAACATGCAAAAGCATTCACTCAACAGCTTGCCATGCGGTAGACCTGTCGCAACCCATGCTGTATCCTCTTTGCACACGGTGGCCTCTCAAGAGAAAACGGGGAGGCAGGAAGGTGCCAAGATTCAGCTTCTGTTACAGAAGCCTCGCAGGGCGTCACCTGTCCATGCAAGGCACACTGATACCCATGACATCACATTAGGAGTGCGAGAGACTCCTCAGACACACTCATTGAAGCCTGTGTTGAACCGCCGTGACCACTGAATCCACCCTGGAGATGAGTCAGGGCAGCGGCCAGGGTCTGTTCTCTCTTGTCCAGAGTCATCCAGAGACCGAAGTCGTGGCTGTGGAACAGAGCATGCTGGGAAATCAGCTCCTGAAGCTACAGGGCCCCCAGCTCTGCTCAGCGCCCCCTTTGTGGGCTATTCAGGGATGCTCCCCACCCCAACCAGTCTCCTAGACCAGAGGCTGCTGACCCTCCCCTATTCCTTCCCGAGACACTGTGATTTTCTTCATGGCACTCAGGGAGAAGCCATGGTCACTTTCTGATCGCTGTCTGTCTCCATTATCTCCTTTGATCTAATGTGGGACAGAGGAAGCTTCTGGGTTTTAAGTATTTGAGTGTCCATCAAGAGGAAGGACACTGGAGAAAAGATGGAGAGAGGGAGATGGGAACACATCACCACTGGAAGCTGCCTGGCCTCTGCTGGGTGGAAATTAAGAGAAAGAGTGTCTCCTATGCTCACCTCTCCTCTGAGTCCCACTCTGCCTCAGTGGGTTCCTGGGGCAGCAGAGAGGTTAAACAGATAGGGCTTCCAAGAGCAGTACAGCTGGCATCAGCCAGCCATCGCTGTGGTAGCTCACATCCTGTGGGAACAGCTTATAAGGTGGCAAGTGTCTGGAAACATATCACACAACTGTGTGAAGAGGACACCAACAGTGTCAATAACCAGACAGTCTCCAGAGAGAATCCTGCATGTCAGAGTGGGGCAGCAGTCAAGGATGGCAACAGGGTCTCCTGGTGGCATCTGCAGGAGGCTAGTCCCTGGATCGATCATTGGATAAGACCTTCCCCAGGCTTGGCCATCCATAAAGGTGCAGAAGTCTTGCACAGAGATGGACACTGCAGCTGAGGAAGTTCAGGAGACCGGTCCAAGATCACACAGCCGACAGAACTTGAACTCTAATCCCGAGGCAAACTTTCCCTCTGTTTTCATATTTGACCTTGACTGATGATAGAAAGCCTTTGCAAATTTTAAGTGCATTCCTTTTTTTAAATTTTTATTTATTTATTTATTTTTGGTTTTTTTTCAAGGCAGTGTCTCACTCTGGTCCAGGCTGACCTAGAATAATATGTAACCTCAGAGTGGCCTCAAATTCATGGAGAACCTCCTACCTCTGCCTGGGATTAAAGGTGTGTGCCACCACGCCCGGCTGCATTCCTTTTTTAAAAGAATTACTCCCAAAAAAAAACCAGAAATGCCAAAAAAAAAATGAACTTTTTCATCTACCAGTAGTCAAACAAGGACAGGCCTGTCCTCTAGTCTCAAATCCAGAGGGACTTCCTACCACCTGGAGATAAACTTTAGACTTTGTTTTCGTGACAGGATAATGCTTTCTGAAACCTGCTCTTCACCGCACTAGATGCCCCAGTTTCCCCACATGGTACGTAGTAGGAATGGCCGATCACATAGTCATTCCAGCTCACGGCCTCTGAGCTCCATTTAGCAGTGAGCTAGAAACAAGAAGTCACATTTGGAAAACCAACCTAACTGCACAGTGGTTGGATGGATGGGTCTCCAGTGTTCTCACGGGGAGCGGAGGAAGGCATTTCTCTCTCCCAGACAAACATTATGGATTCTGGGCTGGAAAGATGGCTCAGTGGTTAAGCGCTTGCCTGTGAAGTCTAAGGACCCCAGTTGGAAGCTCGATTCCCCAGGACCCACGTTAGCCAGATGCACAAGGGGGCGCACGCGTCCGGAGTTCGTTTGCAGTGGCTGGAGGCCCTGGCGTGCCCATTCACTCTCTCTTCTCTATCTGCCTCTTTCTCTCTGTCTGTCACTCTCAAATAAATAAATAAAAATAAACAACAGCAACAACGAAACATTATGGATTCTGTCAAAACGTGGAGGCTGTTTAGGAAATGCCTTAATTCTAGAGAGTATTTCAGTGATAAAAATTTGTTGGCACATTTGATTATGTGCACACAACAGGCTTTAGGTCATTTTAGTTCCTGCAACAGAAATGCAGTTTCTGAAGTCTAGAAGGGGCAGTGGGGAGGCCACATGACATGAGCAGCAATCCGAGCTTCCTTTCTCTGTGGACCGGAGCTGTGTCCCTTTCTGATCATGTCGGCCAATTGGTCAAGCTGTACGGTGTCATCAGCTGATGGGTGCTTGGAGTTATCCATAAACATACCAACTTCACATGACATTTTTTGAGGTATAGGGTTATCTGTGCATTGGTATAAACATGATTTTGGAGTAGAATTGCTGTTTTAGCCTACTGCCCATTTTTTTTCTTAGTGTGTGTGTGTGTGTGTGTGTAACTGAAAAATTTGCAGTTCCTTTTATTTTCAAGATTTTTTCTCAAGAGATCAAAAGATTAAAAAAAATAAAGACAACCCAAACTTGAATCAGTTTCTCCTAAAAATAGAATGGGTGCAGAAAAAAATTCATTTTTAATCATACACTCTCTATAATTATATATCATGCAGCCTTCCTGAATTATTTTAACAGGAACATATGGAGTAATGAATTAGTATTTCAGTTTCACAGAAAGTAGTTTCAATTGCACAGGTATGATATTCAGTATATTACACTAGTTATGTTTATGGGATACTACAAAAAAGTAAAATTGTCGTTGTAATGGTTAGGTAGTAGTGCATCTGCCACATTGGCCTGAGGACTGATAACCTGATGATTTTCTTAACAAATACATAGCGCTCTGGTGACTTCTTTTTAGGTTCCCATTGAAAGCGTTAAAGGACCTGGGGCATTGAAGTGTCATGCCGCAATACAGTGCCGTGCTCACTCCGGTTAAGTAGATAGCACTTCAAAGATCACACTACCAGTACTTCAAAAGTCACCCCCAATTGGTACCTGCCAGACACTGCCGTGGTGACTCCCATCTCCTGTGGGGGACACCTTACAAGACAGTAGATGTCTGGGATAGGGTCCTCTGAAGAGGAAGGTCCCACAGCAGCCTGTCTTGCAGAGTACCTTTCTTCTGGAAGCTTGCTCACAGGCTGTGCCCCAGTGATTCCCAGACCACGTTCTTCAGGGTATACCCCGAGTCAGGCAGACACCATTTAGCTCACTAATTTCAACAAAAGGAAGCAGAGACATGGTGGAAACGATTGTCGCAAACCAGACCTCAGGACGATGTTACCATGGTGACTATAGGTGCTAAAGTATCTATAAGGTTGTGAAATTTTATGTACTTATGTAATATATTTAAGTAAGAATAGAGGAAATCGTGGGGATTTTTAAAAACTATTTCAAATATCTACCTATTTGTCATTTGTTTCTTGAAAAATCATCTTTTTTATTTTATTTTACTTATTTATTTATTTATTTGCAAGCAGAGAGACAGACAGACAGACAGAGAGAATGGGTGCACCAGGACAAAACCAGCTGCTGCAAACGAACTCCACACCCATGTGCCAACTTGTGCATCTGGCTTTACGCGGCTACTGGGGAATGAAACCTGGGAGCTTAGGCTTTGTAGGCAAGTGCCCTAACAACTGAGCCATCTCTCCGGCCCTGCCATTTGTTTCTTCAGCCTTGGAAGTCTACTCCGTAGGGCTGGAGAGATGCCTCCCTGGATCAAGGGCTTGTAACACAATCATGAGCAAGTGAGTGTCACTCTCCAGAGCACACATGAGGGAGGCACTGCGGCGTTATCGGTAACCACAGAGCAAAACTGGCGAGAAGAGAGAGAAGGCAGGAACATCTCTCAGAAGCTCCAGGGCTGGCTAGCCTGCCGAATGCAACAGTGACCAAACAGGGGGCCCTGTCTCAAAAACAAGGTAGATATCCAAATTCATGACACTCTTGTAAGGGCTTTATTCAAACAAGGCCAGGTAATCTGCGAAGTTTTCTCAGGAAATCAGTTGGTTTTCTGGTTTTCATTTCATTTTGTATTGTGTTATTATGTTTGTTGCCATAAGCAAACATTCCTCGGTGAGGAACATTCATTAATGACCATGGTACTCCGCTTGTTTTTTGACAAAAGTAGCCTGGGGCAGGGGGGCGGGGGGCGGGGAGGAGACAATAGCATTAGGAAAATATATCTTCAATTAACTTGCTGATAGCAAAGGCAAGGTGCATGTGAGACCATAGGGGCCCTTTTGTTCCTTCCCACATTGGTTGCAGGGGCTGGATGTGACCTCCCACGTCCTGCACAGACTTCACTTCCCTGTTTTCCTTCCCAGGAAATCCAGCGCAGGAACCTAGATGCCACTACAGAGCCAGGGTCCCTCCGTTAGAGGCAGGCCAGTGCCCTCCCACCCTCCAGCTCCAGCATGTCTTTAAGTGTTATGCTAATGTGTTCCAGTTTTCCAGAGACTGCGCAGATGACATTTCAAACCCCTATCCAGCAATCCCACCAAGAGGGAGGGAAGGAAAGGCAACAACACATCTGACTGTGGAAGGTTAGAGTCGGGACGAGTTTGTACATTGCAGATGATTTATTGTTTTGGACCCGGACATTAAATTCTCGTTATTCAAATACAGCCTGTCCCACCTGTATCCCCCTTTCCTTCCCTTACCATTTGCCATGCTGCTTTTCATTTGGAAACTTGATAAAAAATCTCAAGTTTTGTGTTCCAATTTTCTGAATCAAAAGGATGGCTAGGAAGTTAGGAGTGTGTCCAGTGGAAAACTTAACATGTCAAAAGCAATGTGCAGACCTGCGGTCCAGATTTTGCCTGGAATTTCAAGGTTGTACTTGCAAAACAGAACTGTGGCTTGCATATATGTGTGTAGAGGATACCCATGTGTATGCATGTTTGTATGTGCGTGGGTGCATGCAAAAGGTAGAAGACGACCTTATGTCTTACCCTCAGAAACACTATCTACATCTTTCTCTCTCTCTCTCCCATGTGTATGCATGTTTGTAGGTGCGTGGGTGCATGCAAAAGGCAGAAGACGACCTTATGTCTTACCCTCAGAAACACTATCTACATCTTTCTCTCTCTCTCTCTTTTTGTTTTGTTTTTTGAGGTAGGGTCTCACTCTCGCCCAGGCTGACCTGGAACTCACTACATAGTCTCAGGGTGGCCTCAAATTCATGGTGATCCTCCTACCTCTGCCTCCCTCCAAGTGCTGGGATTAAGTGCACCACCACACCCAGCTCCTATCTACATCTTTTTGAAGCAGAGTCTGTGATTGGCCTGGAACTCACCAAGTAGAGTAGATTGGCTGGATAGTGAGCTCCAGAGATTGCCCTGTCTCTGTCTGCCTCTCCCGTGCTGGTACATGCATTACAAATGTGTACCACCGTGCCCGGCATTTTTCCACCGGTACTGGGGTTGAACTCAGGCCCTTGAGCTTGCAAAGCACGCACATTACCCACTGGGCACAGGATGACCCAGACCCCAAGACTGCTTTTTGTCCTGGCTGACACTGACTTCCCAGACACAAGTGGTCCTGAGAGCGAGAGCTCCGCGGCTCTCACCTCATGGCCTTCCTGTCATTCACGCGAGCTTGGTGCCTCGGGCACAGCCAGCATCAGGGGCATCTCCAAACCTCACGTGTGCTTCTGTGTGTCCTGATGTCCGATGGCCACACATGGGATGTGTTACCTCAGAAGTAGCTGGAACTGTCACCAAGTTGCTTAAGTGGAAAAGTGAGAGTCTATTTCTTAAAAAGCACACTAGGCGTGTTGGTCTTATGAGGCTGTAACCTTCACTGGTTCTTCACGTGGCCTTCTAGGTTGCAAAAATTCTCCATAGTATTGCTTGCACACATGTGCGCATGCACACACACACACACACACACTCATAGTACATATATAGAATTTGTATTTAAAATGCAACTGCAGACCTTGATTTCTAACAACACATTGTTGAGCGTATCACTGTTGCGTGTACCAGCCACAGTGTTGGGTGCTGAACACACAGGTGAGAGCATGCTATGTGCTTCCAACAATAAAGGACACAGGTCAAAAAAAGCTGACACCCAGGCTGGAGAAATGGCTTAGTGGTTAAGGCACTTGCCTGCAAAGTCAAAGGACCATGGTTTGATTCCTCAGGACCCCTGTAAGCCAGATGCACAAGGTGGCACATGTATCTGGAGTTCGTTTGCAGTGGCTGGAGGCCCTGGCATGCCCATTCTCTCATTCTTTCTACCTCTATTTGCCCCCCCCTCAAATTAATTAATTAAATATTTTAAAAAGCTGACAGCCACCAAACAGGAAGCAGTGATATCTATATGAAGACAAGCTACTCATCTTCTGGAGGATAGAGTTCCATCAGGAGGGAGCTAGTTAACTTCACAGGCATTTACCAGGCCTCAGGATGGTTACTCTACAGAACGCGGGGATAAACCAAGATCAAGGATCTTCTCATAGAAACTCTATTTCCATGAAGAAGGAAATGGAAGACTGCTATTTCTAAACTCCTGTTTCAAGGTATGAGACACAAATGGCCAGAGCTTCATTCCTAGGATGATCTTAGCCACAGAGTGTACTATCTATTGGTTATATTTTTCATTCTCCAAGGGCCATGATGACGTGTCCCACTTGCTGTCTGGCTTCTGAGGACCCCTACGCATGCCCCAGGTGCCGTCTGGTCTCCAAAAACTCCCATGCACTTCCCAGGTTCCCTGCGTCACAGTCACAGGCCTGGCTCTGCTTCCCCACCCACGAGCAACGATGAGCGAGGCTGCCTCTTAAACACTCTTGGTCCCAGTCTGCTCTGACCGATGGTGAGCATTTCAGGGCTGCAGCTGTGATTAGAGAGGCAGCCTATGAAACTAACTGGCCCACACAGGGCTCAAACCCATGGCTGGCTTTATCACCACTGGCTCCAACCGAGCTAACAAGCCACAGAAAGCAGCTGACTGCTTCATTCTAACTGAATCTCAAGATTGGGGATATTTTTTTTCCCTCCTTCTCTGGCTTCTCTTCTGTTTCTGTACATAGGTTGCCACTAGTGCTGATCTCAGGAGATGGAGGTTTCCTTACACCCCTCTTTCTGGGACTATAAGCATCACATCCATACAGCTACATATGGAGCACCTTAGATGAACATGCATGACTGGTTGAGGATCATAGCTGCAAGGAAATGACACTCCAAGGACCTCTGCATAACACAGGCAAGCAGGGCACTGGCAACACTGCGGAGGAAGGGAGTGGAGACATTTTGGCTCCTGAAGGGCTTTGAACTGTGGTACAGTACACTACCCCATTCTATTAATAATTAAACTATCCGTCACTTACCAACAGCATACATCCCAAATTAAATTTAAGCAAAAGGGGAAAAAGAGATCATTTGGGGCTGAATTAGTGGGCTTCAGAGAGAAATAAATAATAATCAAACATCTGTGTTCTAAATAGTACACGCTTTATCAGACAAACAACTGTTACCGTCTCGTTGTACAAAATTGTTTGGGGAAAACACGGAAGCTGGAAACCTAAGTCTCTCAGTCAGGAGGGGGAGGTGAGGAAAAGTTCATTGCCAAGTGAGAAAGTGAAAGTGAGAAAGTGAGTGAAAGTTGCCAGATTGTCATGCCGAGTATCTACCTGGCTAGTGCTGATACAGGTTACAGAGTAGGTATGTTTCCTGAAAGACTTGGAAATGGGAAACAGCCTGGTCCCTCAGACAGGCAAAAAAAAAAAAAAAAAATGCTGTGTCCAACTCCATAGTTGCTGAGTTGCCTGGCAGCCTGTCAGTTGTGAAGGCTACAAAACAGAATTTATGGTTGTGTGGTGGCGGGTGGGGGGGGGGGGAGAGAATAGAGCAGAATTAATAAACAAATGGGTAAAGAGGGGGGCATTAATATCAGCTTAACCCAGTGGAGGACATGACATTAGCATGAACCATGTGAAAATGACTGAAATAGAACAGCAATAAGTCATCATGAAGGTTGATAGTCAACCTAGTGTAATAGTTCATAAAAGGTTTTATTTTTTTTTTTAATTTTTTGTCTGTCTTACCCCAGTGACATTTAACTCTCAGTGACTCATAAATTTAGCTAGAAACTGCCAGAATTGCCAGTGTGAATAAAGCGATCGCTCTTTTGACCATAGATCTCTTGCTGTCTAGGTATCACCACTCCCCACACATAGCCTTTTCTGCATTTTTTTTTTTTTTTTTTTTTACCTAGCCTGGGCTTTGGGCCTCAAGGAGAGAAGAGAAGAAGAATTGGGAACGCTTTGCAAAGTCAGGCATGGAATCCCAGTGAAGCTCGCGGCTCCTTGCAGTCTCTCCTTAGTTACCAGCTCAGCCTGAGAGCCAGCCTCTACCCTCTACCCGCCCTGCTGGGCGCTGCACCAGCATTCAGGCACCTTGCGAGTACCCGAGTGTCTGTTTGTCTTCTCCTTAGGTTACTGTGTTAAAACGCCCCGTTCCAGCTGCAGCACTTGCTTTACAAGAGCCCTGGTTTTGTCTGACACAATATGGGACAACATTTATCATCCGTTATCAGGGGTGATATATCTGTTAGCCCGCAGAGAAACATCTGCCGTGCGTTTGTCTCCAGTGTGGAGGCCAATATTCATAGGATACAGCTGTATAGGGCCGCAGCACTAGACGGCCGTCCGGTCTGACAATGTGAAAGGCTCGCCGGCAGGGAGGCGGAAACAGATTTTATTATCTTCCTCGCACATATTTATTCGCGTCAAATATTTCTGAGGATCCATACGTTACCTCTCCTTTTTATGCGTTGTTGTTCGCCGGTGACGCGCCATCGACAGCCAGATGAGAAATTTATGTTACATATTAAATATGGACATCTGAATGATTATCAAATCTATAGAAGCCAAGCCTGGCCAATCACCCCTAAATAATGGATGAGAAGTGGATGTGGCTCAATTTGTTCAGTGCAAAACCTCGGCGACCCCGCCTCGTGCTCCATCACCACAGCCCCTGTCATGACTTGCTTCTATTCATCTCTCTCGGCATCACTCAATAAAATCCCCACATGATAAACAGAATAACCTTGGTCCAGAGTGAGGAGAAAGGGAAAAGATCGTTTCCTCCCCTCACAGGTAGGGACCTGCTGGCCTCCGTGTACAGCAGTGTGGGTTATGGGAGGTTCTGTGAGTATGTGAGGAAGGCCGGGGGATGCTCTGATGAGGCGTGACTGTGCCCGCACAGTGGGAAGGGCCACAGGGCCTCCTGTGCTAAGTCACCTGGTTTCGCTGGCTTGCCGTCTGATTAAAGCATTATATACAGGATTGCTTCATTGTGTAGACATATTCACACAGGGGGAGCTGACTGTGCATCTCTGAGACACAATGAAGAGTAAAATAAACAAATGGAATGCACTTGACTATAGCATAGTTTCAGAATTGCAGCCATCAAAGGGTGCAAAATATGTCCAAATAAAGTTATACAATTCTGGGCCTGGAGAGGTAGGTTAGTGGTTAAAGCACTTGCCTGAGAAGCCTAAGGACCCAGGTTCGATTCCTCAGGACCCACATCAACCAGATGCACAAGGGGATGCATGCATCTGGAATTCATTTACAGTGGCTAGAGGCCCTGGTATACCCATTGTCTCCCTCTCTGCCTCTCTGTCTCTCTCTCCCTCTCTCTCAAATAAATAATTTAAAAACAAGTGAATTTGCCTCTTTCTCTCTAATAAAAAACATTTTTTAAAAAGCTATGTATTTTCATGTATTCATGCATGTATATGTGTATGGTGTCCATGCATGTGTTCATATGTGTGCAGGTATTCACACACACACGTGTGTGTGTGTGTGTGTGTGTGTGTGTGTGTGTGTGTGCATGTGGTGGTCTAAGGTTGATGTTGAGTGTCCTCCTTAGTCATTCTATACCTTATTTTTTGAGACAGGGTCTCTTGTTGAACTGGCAACTCAGTGATTCTGCTAGACTAGCTAGCCACCAAACCCTGAGGATCTCTCTGTCTCTACCTTCCAGCACTGGAATTACAGATGTATGCTACCAGGCTCATCACTTACGTAGGTGCTTAGGATGGAACTCAGGTCCTCGTGTTTGCGTGACAAGCACTTAACCCCCTGAGACAACTCTGCAACCCTAAACTTACAGTTTTGGAATAAATCACTTACATGACTCAGAATATCAGTTTATGCTGAACCACAGGAAACTGGTTTCTTCCTTTTGCATTTTTCTCTTCTATTGCTAGTTGTCTATTTTATGTTCTCAGGAGGAGAATTCGCGGCCTTACCAGTCTGCCTTTACTTGCAGTTGCCCTTGTGAAGAGCCCAAGTATTGGAGTACAAGATTAGAATTGTACATATCGGGACAGACTTTCAAGGTGAGTGAGTAACAGGGGTGCCTTGTCTCCAGGTAAGGGTGGGGTGTAGCCCGGACATATGCAGGGAAGAAGCATAGTTAGTACGACACAAGGGAAGTGGTTTTCATCTTGTGCGAGAGGCCAGGGGAATAGCCAGGGTCCTAGAGTGCAGTTTGATTCCAGGGTGATTCTCTGCGGGATGGATTCAAGAGAAGTGAGGCTAGATGCCTGGGTATGGTGGCACATGTCTTTAATGCCTACACTTGGGAGGTTAAAGGACCTCTATGAGTTCAAAGCCAGCCTGGGGCTACAGAGCGAGTTTTAGATCAGCCTGGGCTGGAGTAAGACAATGCCCCAAAGAGAAAGAGAGATGGAGAGACTGAAAAGTGAGGCTAGAGAGGTAGGAGAATTTTCTGTAATTTTGTAGTCAAGGAACTAGAGCATTCACAGTTACTTTCTATGCTCCTGTCAGGGACACCCTGCATTGGTGGTTTACAACAGCACTCAGTTCTGCAAGGCAGAAGAACAACAGGGGTGACCTGGACTGGGATGCCACATATGCATGACTGGTTCTTTTTGGCACATGTAGAAGAATCCTTTCCTTCTTCCCACTTCCAGAGGATTCCCCCTTCCTCAGCTAGCAATGCCCTCCTCCTCTTCAGAATCAAGATCAGCTAATTGCTCCTTCATAGCATCTCCTCCCTCTTAGGAGAGGACCCTCATCCTTACCTTGGACCACTGGGATAGCTTGCTGCTTGGCAACATTAACCTTCCTTCAGCCTTAGTGCCATTAGTGTGTAACAAGCCTTGACCACAGGTTCCTTGAACAGGCATTAATTCCCTACCTCTGGCTAAATGGAAAAAAAAAAAAGATGAGAAAGACAAGAAAAGAAAAAAACATCTAAAATAAAAAAGAGATAGAAAATCATCATTGGAAGGGATAATTTCATAAGTCAATGAATGAAACAAAATTTCAATGTGTGTGGTAAGATGAGTTGTGCAACAGTATACCAGAACAGAGATCACGGGTTAGACAAGCGAGTAATTTATTCTGCAGCGACCATGATACCAAATGGCATTAATTGCTTACTGGGTGCACATGAGACACACAATCTTATTTAATTTCATTCCTATAACTCTACATTACAGATTGAAGAAAAAAACACTCAAGTATGGTACTCTTAACTTAGAAATAATTAGGTGATGTGCATTCCATAACATGCTTTTAAAAATACCTCCATGTATCTCCCATTATTCTTAAATTTACCCAAATGTCAGCTGGGCATGGTGGCTCACACCGTTAATCTCAGTGCTGAGGAGACTGAGGTAGGAAGATCGTTGTGAATTGGAGGCCAGTTTGGGCTACAAAGTGAGTTGTAGGTCAGCCTGGGCTATAGTGATACACTGCCTTAAAATAAATAATGTTTTCCCAAAATGTATCAAGTACATTGCCATAGGGACAATATGCCCTTTCCATTAATCTACTTGAGTGATACTTGGAACACCATGTGTTATCTTACCTGAAGCATTCAAATGTCATGAATTGTGACATTTTTGTATGGCTTTAAGTGGATTAGACTTGTCCCTGTAGCAAATTCTCTTCTGATCTGTTTATTACATTACCTGGGATCTCCTCAACAGCGGGTCTCCCTCTCCCACCTGCCTCTGCATCGCTCACCTGTGAAGAGCCTCCCCGAGTGTCTTCCAAAAGGAAAGATTGATATTTTACATGGGACATGCACTTTCGTGATTCAGGACCCAGGGCTTTCCACTTGTAAGAGGGAAATGGGAAGAGAGCCTTGGTTTCAGCATTTTCTCCACTCACACTTTCCTTTAAGGAAGGCCTATTGAACGCGAAGAACATAGTGGGTCACTGACATCCAACCAGTGCTGTCTGCATTTCTAAGAAAAATATGCTTCTGAAACCACAGGAGTGAAGAGAAGTTAACTCTAAGACTGTCTTGATTACAAGGGAAAAGTTTCCAAATGCCAGGCAGGCTGAGGCGTCATTTATCCAAGAAGAGCCCTGGGCGGTTCTACAGTCGGGGAAGGCAGAGAACTCCAGGGTGTATCAGGGAGTTACTGAAGTGCACCTGACCTCCTCACCTATTTGAGGATGGCTTGGCCTCTTTTTTTCATAGTCATATTTGAGTGATGGTGGTGACTCGGCCAAGGATCTTGATCAGAGGCCAAGGCCTCTAAGATCAAAAAGAAGGGACAGTATGTCGCTGGGCTTTGAGTGAGCTTGTGCTGTTTGAGGGCTGTTAGGTCATCTCACACTTCCAAGACTGAGCTGCAGAGTCTGACTGGAGCATGTGCCTACTCTTGAATATATCACATGCACCTGGATGACCACAAGCTCATGCTCAGGATACTGGTTCCATTTGCAGGGTCACGTGAACTGTGGGGGTGAGCCCACAACAGGCTCTGCTTTGTCCCTCCAGCAGTGTCTGCTGGTGTAAGGGAAGTCAGCCACTGCATGAAGCTCTCGGCAATGATGCTGAGGTGACTATGAGGACATGGGATCACCTTCTCACTGATGAGGGTCCTTGTCTGGTGATCAAAATCCATCTAACCGGGCTGGAGAGATTGCTTAGTGGTTAAGCGCTTGCCTGTGAAGCCTAAGGACCCCGGTTCGAGGCTCGATTCCCCAGGACCCACGTTAGCCAGATGCACAAGGGGGTGCATGCATCTGGAGTTCGTTTGCAGTGGCTGGAGGCCCTGGCATGCCCATTCTCTCTCTCTTTCTCTCTCTCTCTCTCTCTCTCTCTCTCTCTCTCTATCGGCCTCATTCTCTGTCTGTCACTCTCAAATAAATAAAACAGAAAAATTTTTTTTAAAAATCCATCTAACCTCCAACCCCCATATTATTGAATTTACTTTTCCTCTTCAGGGTACAGTCTATGTGTGAGGGATATTGGTGAATTTCAAAAATAATGTGTGCAATAATTAATTTTATTCCTTATAACACTTGACAGTAGCCTTGGGTGCAATATGATCAGAATGTGAGTGTATCCCTATATCCTTACTTTCTTTTTTAATTTTATTTATTTGTAAGCAGAGAGCTACAGAAAGTGAGAGAGAAAGAGAGAGAGAGAGAAAGAAAGAGAGAGAATATAGGCATGCCAGAGGCTCCAGCCATTGCAAACAAACTCCAGATGCATGCAGCACTTTGTGTATCTGACTTACATGGGCACTGGAAATTGAACCCAGGATGTCAGGCTTTGCAGGCAAGTGCCTTAACCACTGAGCCATTGCTCCAGCCCCAATGCCAGTGTTTTTAAGAGGCAGCACATTAAAGAAAGACATGAGAATGGAGATGAGAAAAAGGTGAGAGGCAGTGTTAAAGCTGCCCAGCTGGGGACAGAGTATAGCTTTTAAACGACAGATACCAGCAAAGATAGTGTGGAAGTATTAGAGAATTTGATTTACTTCCATAAGGCAATGATGGGGGGACATCCAAAGGTGGGGGAACTTCCAAATTCTTTCTTGAAATCTATCACAGACATGGAACCTTTGGGTAGGTAAAGTGTCTCTCCTCTCAGGCACTAGCGTTCTTGCTCATCTCCATAAATATTATAGCTGTCCAATCATGTGACTTATGTAGAAGGGAGGAGTGGAAGTTTCTAGCATTTTTTTCTAATTGGAGCTACTCTTTGTCTGGGCAGTAGAACAACCCAAATATTGGGGTGCAAAAGTGGAGTGCCAGGTGTTAGGACAGGTTTCCAAGGGCTTTCAACGGTGAGTGGGTGACAGCAACACGTCGCCTGCAGTTGAGTATAGGGCGGACCCAGGTCACACCACTGGGGGAGCGTTCCTGGCTGGCACACACAAGCACACATGTTCACACACATAGACACACTTGCTCATTTCTCATTCCCAAAGGGCAGAGCTGAGGAAGATCCACAGTGTTTACTTGCGGGATTCACACCCTCGGCATTTCAGATCAGCCCACCGCGAGGTCTGGGACCAACCGTGGTTTCACTGGCCAGCTGTGTGCTCTGTGCCTGGGGAGCCCTGTGATTTGTGCCTGGAGGCTAATGCTGGCAATAAAGCACCCATGCCTATCTGTTAATCAGGGAAGATGGCAGCTGTTCACATCGAGAGGACTGCAGGATGAGAGCAGAGGAAACGCTGGCCAGAGCTCAGGAAGAAAAAAAATAAAATAAAATAAAATAAATAAAAGCTTCATTTTGTCACAGGTTAAAATCAATTCTGATGATTCAAACCCTTCTAACATGAAACACGGCGTGTGGAAAATACAACGTGAGATAATGTTACCAGCATCATTGGAATGCAGCCCCCTCCAACCCACCCCACCCGTTACTGTTCCCTTTTCAGAAGACACAGGGATATGCCCTGGGTTTTGTTACTGGAACTATTTATAGTCCTAAAAGATTTGGTCTCTGGGTTTTCTCTCCTGGGCCTATTGCACTGAGCAAACGCAGTCGGACCCAGCGTGCAGATCTCTCGGGAGACACTCGCTTGTAGCAGCGTGGCACGAGGGAAATCAAACGCGGTGGACCTTTTCAGTTCAAGTTATTATTTTGCAGGAAATAATGCGTGTTAAAAGAACTTGTGGGATATTTTCTGCTAATATAAGTTTGTCTGATAAGAGCATCCCAGGGAGGCTGCGTCCTGCTGAGCTGGCGGCTTGAGTTCCACACTTGGAGCCCTTGGTGTCAGGCTGTTAAGGATCCAATTTTTTTAATGAACATTTAATTAATATTAATGTTATGCTAACAAAATACATTGATTAAATAACTCCTGTAATTCATTATGTATCTTGCTAGAAAGTAGAAAAATACATATGCTATAAAAATCCCATTGGAGTTAAAAATATACAGGGATTACAAATACATACATACATACATACATACATACATATATATAATTTCATCAGTGTCATTAGTTTTTGCTGATGCGTGTGTTTGGATTAAAATCCACATAACTCTTACCCCTTTAGAAATATCAATTCAGCATCAGACAGAATTTCAATTCAGTGTCATATTTTCCTTCTCATAGGCATGCTATGCTAATAGGTAGCGGGTCGTTGTATTAGCTAACACATTCTATGGAGTAAAGTTGGCCAGCCTATTCTTTTAAGCGTCCATGACAAAGGAACACTTAAAAGCAAAGGCATTAGGTGTTTAAGTGGTGTTGCTCTGCCTGCCTTTTGTTTCTGTGCGAGCTTGCACATCCTCCAGTCTTCGCAGAGAAAGCCCACACCCAGCCACTGTTGCTGAGTACGTGGGCAATTATTTTGAAGCAGCTGGAGTTACTTTAAGGCTGGTGTCTCTGTTGCATGAGGTACTTCAGGAGACCCCGTTCTCCATTCAGTGAGGCGGATGGTAGGACCCCACCTCAGGCTCCCCACCCACATCGTCTTCTTGTGCTCATAGTTAGCGCTGAAAAGGCCTATCACTTCAACCACCCAACTATCAGGTCCTCACAGGAGCTTCGGTATTTGGCAAATTATTTGTCTTTGTTGAATTCATTTTTTGTTTATAAAATACTAATTACCTCTTTTATTGTTTGAAGAGATTAAAAGTTAATAGGAGAAACTAAATAAACGGAATGCCATTCTGCACAAACTATATAAGCTGGTAATTAATTTCTGGCCTCCTCTGAGCTAATTAACTCATATAAAGAAATGAAGTTAATGAACCATAATTCTAGTCATACAAGTGTAGATACAAGCAGTTTGACTTAATGAATTAATAAGATATTTCCTTTCTTAGAGGTTTTCCAATTGTGCTCCTAATCTGAGGGCCCCTTTAATGTCCCTTTCTGGTTAAAATGGTTAATAAATGGCCGGGTAACCTGGGAATGGTGTGAGCCTGGTGCCTTCACGGGCAGTGAGTGGGCTATGGCCTCCACCTAATGGGCACTCCTGACTTTGGTGGCCATATGGACCATCTCTCAGGGCACACAGCACTGTCCTTGCTTCCTGTAACAAGGTTCAGGCCACACCTGTCCATCACAGACAAGGTTTCTCTGAGGAAAGTTCTTATGTTCCACACTTGCCTCTTCTTAGACAAGTGTGATCATAGGCGAGGGGGCTGATCTTGGGAGCAGCTGGAAGCTAACTTTGTTTTGCCTTTTTTCATGTTGGAAGCCTTCTAACACTTTTCTAACTGATGCAGACCATACTTGTTTGATATTTTTTGGACTAGAAATAGCACCCACAGTATAGGTATAGATCTCACCTAGTGTGTGTGATAGATATTCTGTGCTCAAAGTAATTTTTAAGATTTATTTGTCATGAACCACATTGTCACTGTTTCTTTTTCTTTTTTTTAATAGACTTAATGGTTTCCAGGTTCAAAGGTTTTGGTCTTGCATTGACAGGTACTCTAGCTACTTACAGTCGGTGAAGCATCAGGTTTCTGGATCAAATTTGTATGACCTGATGTCAAAGGTCAGGATGCTACCAAACCTCTCAGCAGTTCAGATGTGTTTCAACATCAGAGTGGTGGTGTCTGCTGTCTCACAAGAATGGCTGCACATGGAATCTTCACTTCCAGATTCTTGTGAAAGAGCTCATGTCTCTCACAGAAATAGAGAATAGAGAGAGAGAAAGAGAGCAAAAGATAAAAGAAAGAAAGAGTACACGAGAGTTACACCCACGACAGTCATTTTCTTTGATGAGCCCGTTAGCAGAAGTCAAGCACAGTTTGAACTTGCTTTGGCAGATCTTGAAAGCTGAGACATTTTTAAAAGTGAAGAATGCCATCAAGGTCCCAGGCCGCACGGTGCTGCTCTGTTATAGGAATAGGGCTCCTGTTGTAGAGAGAAGACCGTGTTTGAGGAACCAAAAAAGAAAATAGGTCCAGTAGCAGTTACTTTCTCACTGTGGGGACAAAATACCAAACCAGAAGCAGATTATGGAAGGAAAGTATTTATTTCATCTTATAATTAAGAGAGGAATATGTCGTTTTTGACAGAGAGAAAACAAGAGGGGCCTGAGCAGGAAGCCTGGGTCCCATCACATCAACAAGAAGGAAGTACTTTGAGTGAGTTGACTTTGAAGACTCAGTGGGTAGGACTAATAAGTTTCAAGGTCTTCCGTCAATGACACACTTCCTCCAGCAAGGCTCTACCAACTTTCCCAATTTGCCACCAGCTGGGGACCAAGTATAACCCATGAGGCTACGAGGGACATTTCATGCTTGCCTGGAAGGGAATTTCTCACAATGCAAGCCTGGTCCAGAAGGTGTCTCCAAAAAGAAAACCATCCCACTCAGCAAATCATGAGAAGTACTGGGTAAGTAAACGGTGGTGAATCAAAATTATAGTGATGATCCAGTATCACAGAGCATTTGCCCTATAGACTCAGCCTATGAATGAACCCTCATTGTTTGCTTGGTGAAAATTGTATGATGGGAAATTCTGGGATGACTCACCCTAATGGAAAGAAGACCTCTCCAATATACTCCTCCCCATGGCTCATTGTCTTACATAACTTCTTTTCTTATTGCTTGCTTGCTTGCCTGTGCAATAAACTGGATATAAAGGATGAATTATGAATTATTTCACCACCCTGCTAATCTCCATGCACTGGCCAGGGTCTGCTTCCTAGAATGTAACAGGAAGGTTTCTTTGATGTTAAATGACAACCACTACAGGCCATTCCTCCCATGGACAGGCTGGGCTTAGGTAACTCATAGGGCTGTGGGTGAAGCTTGGTAGTATATACCCACCATGGTGGACTATCCAGCCAAAGCCCCCCATGGGTGACTTCTTAATCCTATCCATCTTTCTGTCACCAGACCATAAGGGAGGACTGAGTACAGAACCTGGGACTTTTGGAATAATGGTCTTGGGACACATGGTTGTCATCCTCTCCTAGCTCTTAGAGCCAAAGACAAGCACATCTCCCAGGGATCAAGCTCTGAGTAATGCCCTTGGCCCAATGGCATCAATGTGTCCTTGCCTTACTTCAAGGTCATTGATACATTTATGTCTGATTGGGCTTCTAGATATTTCTATGTGACCAGAGTGAGTACTCAACAACATTTTGACAGATGAGGATGATCTCTTCTCTTTGAATGGCTTGGCCTCCTAAATGGAATGTGGGACAATGCTCAGAATCCATTCTCAAAGATGGCTGGCCACCCTCTGATGTCCCCAGGCCTTCTGGAATCATCATGATGTTGAGGGGGCAGAAGGACCACCATAAACCCTGGAAGACCACAGAGACACGGGCAATAGGTGGCTTCTAATCCCGGGTGAGTTTCATGGATTTGCTCAGAGAATGGCAGAGTGAAGGTAGCATTGCATGGTGGGGACAACTTGGCTCGAGGACTAGTCTCCTCTCAGGCTGAAGCTATGCTATGTTGTAGCAGCTTCGAGAAGCACACAGACACCAGGGAGTTAGGAAGAAACACCCAGGCTTCCAGGATTACTCTGAGAGGGAGCCACATGAAGAAAAAGTTTGTTGGGACAGTGCTCTGGTTTGGACATTGAGGGTCCCCAAAGGCCCATCAATCAAAAGCTTGGCTCACCATGACACTATTGGAAGGTGGTGGAACCCTTGGGTAGTGCCTAGAGGGAGATCTTCGGGTAACTGGGGATGAGGCCTTGAAGGAGATTGGTGGACCCTGGTCTCATGTCTCTTTATTTCTCTCATTTTCTATTTCCCTCCCTTCCTCTTTCCTTCTCTCTCTCTCTCTCTCTCTCTCTCTCTCTTTCTCTACTTCCCACTTGGTTTTGTTCAGCCACATGCTACTTCCATATGTTGTCACAGTGCTAAAGCAATGAGGCCAAACTGAAACCACTCAATGAGGAAAACTCCATTTCGATCACCTCAGGTGTTTGCAGCAGTGATAGAAGGCTGGCCAATACACTGGGTTGTACAGTCATTTTCTGGTTCAGGGACACAGGTCAGAGTCTATCTGGGTCAGCCATGAATGAACTGAGAAGCCTGGTGCTTCCTATACTCAGTGTCTACACCTGCAGAGATAGCCTGGTTACCGCATGCACCTGGGATTGGGGTCAGAGCAGGCGATGTTTGTGCAACACTCCCAGTGGCTCCTGGGCTTTCCGGACACCAGCATCACTGCACTCACTGAGGGCACGCGGGCCCAGGCATACCACTCCCAGAAAAGTTCTTGTTTCTCTGCTTCTTGCCATTAAATAATTTTGGCTCAGGAATATCTAAGTTCTAAATCCAGGAGGAGGGGTTGTTTCAGTGAAACCAAGTATGTACATACATCAAACTGAGCACCGCATAGCCTCAGTCCACAGGTTCCAGTTGTCCCCACCACATGATGTCACTTACACCCTGAAATCCCCGGAACTCACTCTGGATGAGGAAAAGGCGTCCTTTGCCCATGTCTTTGCAGACTTTTAGGGCCTATGGTGGTCCTTCTGCCCTTTAATCAGCCTTGGGGGTCCTCGACATCAGTGCCGAGGACACAACCGCCTCCTCTGGTTCCCTGCAGCTGTCTTTGACGTTGGGACTTCTGAGAATGTCCCCACCACTCCTCGGGAGACACAAGTGTTCAAACTTCAAATGGATATGGAAAACTTAAGCATTGCCAATAGGATTTTGGTTTCAAGCAAAACTGAGGTGACTTTGCTGTTTCTGAGGAAATTCCAAGAAGCCCCTGAACTTTTAGTCCACTCTGGCTTTCAAACACATTGTCAGGGCCAAGCCAACCGCCCAAAAGAGCTTAGTGCGATAAGCCTGATAGAGCACTCTTGTTGGGTTCACCATTAACTAAAGCCTAGAGCCTCCAGTGCAGAACTCTGTTCCCGAGTGGAGACCAGTTGATCAATTTTATTTCCATCCTCCAATTGAAAGCAAGGCTGACAGAGACTCAGCAATGTATTTCATCTTGATTTAGCAAATTTCATTTACCCATCTGCATTATTTGCTCAGATGCTAAGAATACATCTTTTCTTGGCCATTTGCTCCTAATTGATGAGGTGGTCATGCATGCAGGCCCGGGCTCTCGGGCGGGCTGTCTCAGGCTTTTGATCGACTGTGTATGAAGTCGGCTTTTAGGGCTCACAACAGCCAATGCTGTGACTACACGGCACTCGTTACTAATGAAAGGCATGGCTGTCAGGCTCTGCGAAGCCATCTAATTAAACCACGAGATTTCCATAAAATGAGTTTGAAATCAATGGGTCAATACTGAAACCACTTAGGAAAATGTAGGTATGAGAACTGTGATTTAACCCCAGAGAGGAACAGGCCTATAACCTGGCCTTCTACGCTGGCTCCACAGGGTCTGTGCCCCTCTCCAGCAGCCTGGCCACTGTCACTGGGCGTGCCTTCTCCAAGAATTCAGAGACTCAAACCCAACAGCACGGGCAAGACCATGACTGCGGCCTCCCTCACCCCAACGCCATTGTGCTACAGTGTCTGATGGAAGCATTACAAACTCATCTCCATTCCTATAGGAGCAGAAGATGCCTGGAGCCTGTTTGCAGGATGTAGCTTCAAGCAGAGTGACCTGACTTTCCTACCTGTTCCATACTATTGGTGAAATCTTCATGTGTTCTCTAATAAGCAACTTTTCGCATGAGCAGGTAAATAATTAGATATTCTCATTACATGTGGTTTTCTACCATGAAATCAATCATTATTTATAAGAGAGTTCTACTAAAAACTTTGATGGTAAAAGCTATCATGAACACACCAAGCCTACGATCCCTCTGGGTGGTAGGAGAGAGAGGACTAGTTTCTTAATTCCACTCTTTGCCAGTACTTAACCTTTGAGAGCCCATGTCTCCTTAGCTGATCTCACCTATGGTATCTGATAATTTACAAGTAAAACTTGATTCGGTACAAAATCTTAAGTGTTGGGGGATGAGGGACATGGTTCAGCAGGTAAGAGCATTTGCAGTGCAAGCATGGGAACCTGAGTTCAAATCCCAGCACCCATGTGAAAAGCCAGGTATGGGCAGGTATGCCTGTAGCCCCAGCCCTGAGAGGTGCAGAGACAGGAGGCTCACTGAGGCCTGCGGGCCAGCTTCAGGTTCAGGGAGATACTCTGTCTTAAGGACAAAAGACAGAAGAACAATAGACTAGAGGCCCCAACGTTTCCCTCTGGCTTCTACAGGCATGTGCACCAGCATTCACACACACACATGCTTCTACACCACACACACACACACACACACACACACACACACTATATACTATACCCACATCTGCTTCACATAGTCAAGTGCAATTAGTTAAGGGGATATCTACATTGTCCTGTGACTTGCTGGTTTTGCTTTGCTCATGTGAGTCTGACAGCTAGCACCTTTAAATTTCACACCCTCTGTGGGTCTAATCATTTTGTATAATCACTCCTTCCACAACCACTTCCTGCACGTCCTCTACCCTTCAGGACCTGCATTTATCAAGTTGTGAAATTAATCAGGTATTGATTAAGTGAGTTAATATAAATGAAGCACTTGGATCAGTCTTGGGACACAGAGTGAAGGAGTAAGAGAGCCAGAGCATTTATTTATTTATTTATTCCACCTCCTGGTTCTCCTGAAGTTTACAGGTATCCTTCATTTTCCATGAGCCCAGCCGTGGAGGAGTGCTGTACATCCAGAGAGGCTCGGTTCAGCCGGTGTTTGTGATGGCTTAGCTCACGGCAACATGATCACAAAGAAACAAGGAGTAGTGCTGAAAAGTGAGTGTACTGCATCATCCAGTCTCTCAGGATAGAAACGAAATTTCATAAGCCCAAACCAGCCAAATAATTTTGAAATGCGTTTGAGACCGTGGCAGCATAGTAACTAATGACAGTCTGCTTAGAGGGCTCTGTTATCAACACAAAACAGTTCCTGCCCCAGAGAGGTTAGAATGTTAAAGGAAAGCTTATAAAGGGGAATCTAGATATTCGATGTATATGGAGAGGGGGTTGTGGATCTATTGTCCCAATTCCCTATGCTACAGGGGATAGTGGTTATAAGGAAATGCAGCCTGGCCACTTGTGTGCCTTGGTGATAATTCTTCAATACATGGAGTCACTCATAATTAATTAAATGATTGAAACATTGGCTTTGGGTGTTTCCGATGGGGGCTGCCCCTCTCTTGCTTCTTGTGCATTGCTGTTAGATCACACTCATGCACACTGACCTGCGTGCCCTGCACACAGGAACCAGTGCACACCTGGATTTCCTATGGTCCCTACTGAGTGTCTTCACCATCTGGAAACCCATACGTATTTCGAGCCGAGTTCAATTGATATGCACGTGGCCACTTTGGCGTGGCTGAGCCGAGTCACTTGGTATGCACTGCACCCCTCCAGGACTGCGCTGGCACGGAGGTGTTGTTTACTGATTTACGCTAATTCAAACAGTTTATAATATGTCAGAATTTTTCCAGAGGTTATAGAAGAGATGTTTGGGGAGGCGTGCACAGACACTGATAATTAGTGCATGAGCCCTGGGGTGTTTTCTGGGTATGTTTCTGCAAAAGGGAGAGGAAAATAACCAAACACCTGGGTGTGTTTTAAAAAATCCTTGGATATTTTCACACACACACACACACACACACACACACTCACACACACACACACACACAAAACACATTTAAACACACATGTAGGCACTTTGTCACACACTACCCACATGTGCACAAATTTTCTAATTGGATGCAAAAGTATGCTGCACACTGCACGAATCTTTTGTGTGCACACGGAAACAGGTACGCAGTGGGACATGTGTGCACACTCACAAAGGGGGTATAAGATGCACACTCACATGTATACACAACAACATATACATATCAGCAGTATGTCCATGGGAACACAAACATACTTACGCACACACTACTTGCTAGCATAATATGAAAATGCACACTTATGTGCACACATGAAAACATGCACACACTGGCACATGCACATGTGTGTATACCACTGCATGCACAAATGGATGCACCCTCTCTTCTCCTAACAGCCTGCTTTCTGATTTTATGCTGAATTTTAATATTTCACGCACCTCTGGACAGATAATATGAAACTGAGACCAAACAACTGTACCAGCTTCCCTCACTCTTGTATTCATAAATGACTGAGTTTGGAGTCTTTGTGTTTTATTTACTGGGCCGCTCCTTCCATTTCTAGGTGACAGTTTCTTCCATGAGTTTTAGCTATGGAATCGCCATTGTGTGATCACCCATTGTGTCAATCCATTAATGATTTAGTGAATTAATATTCGCACACAGCCTTATGGCAGTCAGAGCTGATGTGACGGCTGGTGGCATAAAGTAATCCTCTTGCTAGGGCTCAGCAATGGAAAAAGAGTGGCATGATTCCACAGCGAAAATCCTGTTTGTAAGCAAGTTACAGTTCTAGTATAATGAGCATGTTCATTTTTTTCTCTAGAAGTTAACTTTATATTATAGAGGATAAATAACTTAAATCCTGCAACAAATATGTGTTTATATATATATGTATGTATTATATATCTTATATATATATATATATGTATTATATATCTTATATATATAATATATATATCCCCAGTTGGTGGCTCTGTTCAGGAAGGTTGTGGAACCTTTACGGGGAGTCTTATTGGAGAGGTGTGTCACTGGTGGCAGGCTTTAAAAATGACATAGCCTGGCTCCAAGCCCAGTTCATTTTCTCTCTACCTCCTCCCTACTGATATGATACTGGGAGCCTGGCTTTTTGCTCCTGCCACACCTTCCCCGCCATAATGGACACGTTTCAACACTGTGAGCTGACAATAAGCCCTGTCCTTCCATAAGCTGTTTCTGGGCTGGTATTTTGCCCCAGCAGCAGGAAGGAAACTGATATGGAAAATGACACCAGTCTGTATACTCTGCCCCTGAAGAGTCCGCCATCACTTTCACAAGATACAGTGAACTCATCCCGTGTCACTCAGGCCCATGTCCTACATGTGCCCTCTCCGTGTTAGCAGTGTATATATGAACACTGGATTGTTCCTCCTGACAGCTGATGCTTCCCTTAAGGAAGCCACAGGCTGAAATAAAAATGGTGTACATCCTCTACCCAAATGTTTAGCTTACAAAGGAATCCTAAAGTGAGAAAACCTGTGCAAAAGAAATGCTTATTGCTTCCATTTTCAAAACCCTGTCAACATACATACAGGGTTCCTCTGCATGCCAGGTTTACAAGAGAAAGAAGGGCAACTGGGTTTTCCTATGCAGTGAAACCAGGCTGAAATCAATCCCCTTTGGAAAATAATATGACCTATCAATGCCCATATTTCTTAATGCCTTTAACTACCTGGCTTTATTTGTCAAAGGTAAATAAATTCAAAGACATCTCGTTGACTTTTACAGGTCATCATTAAGCTTCAAAATTGATGAATAAGTATGTATAGATCTAACATATATTGTTGCCTAGTGGTAGAAAACATTCACATCCAAAAACCCACAGAGAAGAATGCTGTGTTCTAGGGCCTTCTCCTTTGCCTAGGGTGGAAGTCCCTTGTCAGACAAGAAGGAAAGAGAGGGAGAAGGAAGAACTTCAGCAGCCTTAAGTCACCCTCTCCCCTCCCCGACAGGGCTCACGATCCCATGTCCAAGCAGATAACAAGAATCACAGTGCAAACCTGACTTTGAAAGCTATTGGCTCCTTCGCTAATAATCGGGATTTATTACCGGGCCCATCTGCTGTCTCCGTAAGGTCAAGAGGTAAACCACAGGCACGGCTGAAGTCACCATCAAGGTAGCTGGTCACAAATAGACCCTGACAAGTGTACTTTTAAAAGAATATTGTAGCAAGAGTGCTGTGAGCATGAATGTCACGCAGATAAAGAAAACCCTAAAATACTAAAATTAAAAAAAAAGGTGGGGGGAAAGTTTTAACCCATTAATCCACAGGATGGAGAGTGTGCTCGTCAATGTGGCAGCCAGAAAGGATCGGCCCCTGTGCTCGGCGTGGAACACGATGAGGTGTGCGTCTGTGTGCATCATAAACCGAACACACCAGTTCTAGGAAACCCTCCTGAGCACGTGTGTGCCACACGGACATGTAAGGGAGCTGCAGTCTCTAGCGCCTTCCATCCAAGCCAGACACTCCTCTGCCTGCTGAAGTCCCGGTCTTGCTTCTGGGGGACAGTCTCAGACACTTAGATTTTCCCTCAAGTTCACAAAGTTCAAAGGATGCAGTTAGGGCCGGTGTTTTCCCCACATACTGTTTCACTTCCCCTGGGGGAACTGGCCTGAATGTTCCTTTTTCTGGAAGTTCCAACACAGCAAGCAAGAAAGAAAAATAAAAATAAAAAGACAGAGAGCTCCATGCTAATCACAGCTCTCTCTTGTCTGATGGAAGCAAAGTGTTGGCATCACCCTTCAAGAACCAACTAGAAAGCTGGGGCAGGGGGGACGGCACAGTGATTAAAGGCACTTGCTTGCAAAGCCTGCTAGCCTGGGGTTCAATTCCCCAGTATCCACATTAAAACCAAATGCACAAAGTGAGCTTGTGCCTGGAGTTCATTTGCAGTGGAGGCCCTGGTGTACCCATTCTCATTCATTCTCATTCTCTCTCTCTCTCCTTGTAAATAAGCTAATTTAATTAAATTTTTAAAAGAAAGTTCCAGATAGGGAGGCAGCCCCTCCTCAACTCTCTTCTTGTCCAGCAGCCGGGAGTGAATCACTTTGGCCAGGCTATCTATTGCTACTTATGTTACTATGAAGGAAAAGTGTGTGGCTGTTTCCTGCGTAAACCACCACAAGCGCTCTGAATGGTGGTAGGCGAGTGAGCGCATCCCAGCACAAAACGGCTACACTCACGTGTGCCATTACTCTTCTCACAACCGCAGCCGCTCCAGACCGGTAAGTGCACGCAGGTGACTTATTAACAAAAGGCAACTGTTTGTGGTGAGCGGCTCGAAGGTTCAGACAGCCCTGCCTCTTTGTTCTGTTTTATGCTACGTGGGAGAATTTTTGGATGTTTTCTCTAGCCTGATGAGAGCGTCTGTGCCCTTTCTAGATTATAACAGAATTATCTTCCCAATCTATTTTCCTCTTCTTCCAGTGTGGCAAATATCCATTTAGGTAATGAGGCACAGGTGTGGCTGTAGGTGTAGTTGTAGACGTTCCTTCTAGAATTCCTCAGCTATGAATCTGCCTCGAATAAAACAACACAGTTCTGTTAACGGTGGCTCACTGGGAAATACCACAGCTCTGACGGTTACCAGGAACACGTTTCCACCTGTGTTCTGCTCTCACAGGCCACCCCTGAGAACATGGAACCGGTAGTGAGGAGAAACAAGCTAAGTGTTTGGCTGTGAGCTCTCCTGTGTTCCTCCACTGCTCTGTCCCTCACCATGTGATTCAGTTTTAACATATGTGTGAAAGCATTGTTTTTTAGTTCACATGTGTACATGACATTGCTGGATAGATATAGACATAGATATAGATAGATATAGATATAGATAGATATAGATTAGATATAGATATAGATATAGATATAGATATAGATATAGATATAGATATAGATATAGACAGCAAGAGATCAGTGATAGGGCTTGTGGTGGCTTGAATATAAAACGCCACCCACCCATAGGCTCATGTGTTTGAACACTTGGTCCCGAGGTGGTACCGTGTTTGGGAAGCTTGTGGAAACTTCAGGAGATGGAACCTTGTTGGAGGATGTATGTTGCTGAAGGCAGGATTTGGGGTGTTAAAGCCCAGTCCTGATTGCTGCATTTAGGTCACTCTGCCTACTTCCTCCCTGCTTATGTGGAGATGTGATGCCCAGATGTCTGCCCCTGCCATTCTTACTTCCCCACTATGTTGAAACTTCCCCTGAAAACTGAAATCTGGAAATAAGCCCTTTCCTTCCCTAAGCCACTCCTGCTTCAGTTGTATTGCCCTAGCAACAAGAAAATAACAGGTACATTCATGCTCCAATCCCAAATCTAGAAGTCAAAACAAGACGTTTCTTTTCATAGAAGTACCTAAATTAACTTACTGCATAAACCACCATGTGGCCTGTTGCTCCTTTGTTTCTGACACACGTTTGGCGTAGGAGGAAAGCAGCTGACCTCAGGATGCAGCTGCTGTGGCTACAAGTAAGAAAATGTCGTGAAATGAATAACATTGGTGGGTCACAGTGGGTCAGCTAGCCAGAACTTTCGCTGTCTCCAATTCTGACTGAATTTGCAAAGTAAAATCTTTCCCTCTGTCACTTCCTTGGTGGGAAACAACACAGAAACTTCCCAGTAACTTCAGTTCTTCTTTGAATGGTGCTTATCAATGAACATCGTTTTGATAGCAGTTGTAATGAAACTGCTGGCATAACCACTTACTACATTAATTGTGCAAATTCAGGTGCATGAAATTTAATTTTTTATGTGTCATGTGTGCTCCTATGCATGTGAAGGCCAGAGGGTGCCTCTTCATCTTATTTCCTGAGACAGGGTCTCTCATTGGCCTGGAACTCACTGGCTCTGCTACATTAACTCATCATCCAGCCTCAGGGATCCTTTTGTCTCTGCCTTTCTAGCACTGGAACTACAGGAACATGCCACTGCTCCCGACATTGATGTGGGTGCTGCGGATCTGAACCCAGATCCCCATGATTGCAAGCACTTTGCTGAGTTATCTACCCAGCTCCAAAACTGATCACTTTTATTGACAACTTCTATATTTATAGACAATAAACCATGATATTTCCCTCCCCTCCCCCACTTTCCCCTTCACAACTCCGCTTTCCAACATATCCCCTAACTCTCTCCATTAATCTCTCTTTTATTTTGATGTCAGCATCTCTTTCTCCTATAATGAGGGTCTTGTGAAGGTATTGTTAAGCACTGGGAGGTCATGGGTATCAAGGCTAATCTCTGTCCATACAGTTGACTTACAAGGAATGGTGCCCTTCCTTTGGCTCTTACATTCTTTCCGCCACCTCTTCCACAGTGGATCCTGAGCCTTGGAGGGTGTGATAGAGATGTTTCAGTGCTGGACACTCCTCTGTCATGTCTTCTCAGCACTATGTTGCATTTTGGGTCATCCCAGTGGTCACCGCCATCTAAAAAAAGAAGTTTCTCTAACCAAAAGTGAGAGTAGCATTAATATATGAATATGACATTAAGTGGGGTGCTTTCAGGGCAGTTTGGTGAGAATAATATATGCATTTAGCCAGACAAAAGCAGGCTTTATACCCCTAAGGCATATGACCTCCCCTGCCATAGGCTTTTGCTTAGGTTTTCAGTACCAGACATGTACTCCCTCTCATAGAGCAGGCCTCTAGTCCAATTAGAGAGCAGTGGGTTTCCCCCAGAGCAGACATGCCACTATTGCAACCATTCAGCCCCAAACTGATTTTTATGCTAACACTAGCAGTATATTCATAATAGAATAATATAAAAATGAAGAGAAGAGAAGAAAGCCTGTAAGTATCTTTGTCACCAAGACCTTCTATCTTCTTCCCAGTGGTGGTCACCCCTCTGTCAGTTCTCCCCTTTCCACCTGTTGGGTTTCTTTAGTACCATTCTGCTGGGGGAAAGTACTCTGGCATTTTGTGTCTCTAGGGACATCTTTACTTCACCTCCATGTTGGAGGTAATCCCCATACTGGCCTGTTGCTTCAGGGTCACTGTCATCGCTCACAGCTCTTCTAGGGTTGCAGGTATTAGATCAGCATTCCATGTAAACTGCCAGAAACTGGTGTGTCAGCATTCAGCTGTGAACACAGAGTCAAGAGGCAGGAGATCAGGAAGCCAGCCGTGAATACACATGGCCGATGGGGAGAAGTTCCCTAACTGCAGACCAGCTGGCTGGAGGTTAAGCATGGAAATGGTTTACTGAGCTGGGAAGGAGACCAGAGTTGTAATGAGGGACTGGAATAAGGCAGAGTAGAGCTAAGAGTAGAAATGGCCCAGAAGTCCACACAAGGATCCCATAAGCCCTTATCTGGGAAGAGTTCAGTGTACCTGCACAAGACTCCCTGAGGTGGGATAGAGGAGCCACTCTGCAAGGAGTCAACTGTGGGAGCTGAATAGGGCTTGGGGTCTTGGAGCTCCACTTGAACAATATTGGGGGTCTGAGGGCTCATTAATGCCTTGTTACACCCAGAAATCCACTGGGAAAAACCAAGAGTTAAAACTAAGGCTTGTTTCCTTAGAGAAAGCCTGCTTCCTTCTACTATAAACAGTCTCCTGCCCAATAGATTAAAGAACATCCTGATAGGAGCCACAGGGATTCTAAGGTTGTCAACTAAATAATAAATTAGCAGGCTTAAAAACCAGGATTTCAGTTGTGATCATAACGTTTGACTGGTGAAAACAGGCTTGCCATTTCCTCAGAATCCCAACTTCAAACATCATAATAGAACAATCCCCACCTGTCAGGATCTTTAAGAAGGATGTACACGTTAGTTAAACCAAGGTGCTAAGAACGATGACTATTCCATAGAAATGGATGCATGTTATTTGTTATTCAACACACATTCTGAACTCTCTGTATTTGGTTACTTTTAGCATAAGATTACTTATACTAAAAGGTGCATTTGGAATGGTCTTTACTTAGCTTTTTATTTCTTCCTATTCACTGTGATAAAGATTATTAGATTTTCTTTAACCTTACAGTATTTTTTGTTTGGAGCATGACAGATTTTATTATCATGTCACTACGTCTTCTTTAGGAGTCTCAAGAAAAGTTTTCACATTCATGGGACATTTAAGTACTGTGAGATAATATCAACGGTACAAGTGTACATTTTCAGAATATGAGGATAAAGGGAAAATTGTAGAATGACTTAAAAAATAGCTTATAGGGCTGGAGAGATGGCTCAGTGGTTAAGCACTTGCCTGTGAAGCCTAAGGACCCCGGTTTGAGGCTCAATTTCCCAGGACCCACGTTAGCCAGATGCACAAGGGGGCGCACGTATCTGGAGTTAGTTTATAGAGGCTGGAAGCTCTGGCACGCCCATTCTCTCTCTCTCTCTCTGCCTCCTTCTCTCTGTCACTCTCAAATAAATAAATAAACAAAAAAATGAAAAAAAAATAGCTTATAGCTCTCCAAAACCACTGACAGAAACAAACATACAGATCCAGGTAGCTCAAAAGAGGCCAAGCACACTTCACCCAAATCATGTTAGCAGATTACAGGGAGACAAAAACAAGCAGAAAATGTTGCAAAGGAAAATTGCCTGGGGAGAGACATGGATGAGAATCTTAGCTAGCTTCTTATCTAAATGATGAAAGAGAGGAGAGAGTAGAATATTTGAAGTATTGTAAGTTCCAGAGATGTTGACTTTACCTCCTAAAATCCATGGCCTTTAGTTGTGAAAGACGTTTTAAAAAACACGCTAACATTATGTTATTAAACCATTGAATAGCTCAAACAGTATAATTTGTTTCAATGGCATATACACTAGCCTGCCATTGCTAAGTGATTCTTGTACGCTAACAGATAGACTGCGACTTAGGAACCTAGAACCATAGGAGATGTTAACCGGCAATGTTTTGATTGTCTCTGTTTTCTCTAACTTTGTATATTAAAATATATAAATGTGAGGGCTGGGGAGACAGCTTAGCAGTTAAGGCGCTTGCCTGTGAAAACTAAGGGCCCAGGTTCAATTCCCCAGTACCCATGTAAGCCAGATGTACAAGGTGGCACATGCGTCTGGAATTCATTTGCAGTGGCTAGAAGCCCTGGCACACCCATTCTCTCTCCCTATTACTATCTGCCTTTCTCTCTCTCTCAAATAAGTAAATAAATAAAATATTTTTAAAAATTTGCATAAGTATGAAATATTGTTAGGAAGATTAAATACAGGGAAAAAGGTATAATAAGAACTTTCTTTTTTGCTTTTTTTTTCCCCAAGGTAGGGTATCATTCTAGCTTAGGCTGACCTGGAATTCCCTATGTAGTCTCAGGGTGGCCTCGAACTCATGGCAATCCTCCTACCTCTGCCTCCCCAGTGTTGCGATTAAAAATAAGCACTTCCTTAATTGTGCATCATAAGTTTAAAAGTTCTAATTATTTTCCTACATTTGAAAGTTTTAAGTGTGTGAGTAAAAATGCTTATTTGTGTTTTTATTCTCTTTACAGCTCCCCAGCACTCGACAGCACCTTATGACAGGTTAATTCTTAGCAATATATGTTAGAATAAATTGAATGAGAACCTTTTCAAAACAAATTAAAACTGTCATGAAAGCCATGTTCTGTGCTTATTGAAGACCGTCCTACCATACATGTGGCACACAGAACCAGACAAGGGGAAATACCAGCTCTGGCTGGATTGTAAATATGCTTGTTCTTTTAAGGGAGAATAATATACTGACAACTTGTTGTCTGTGGTGCTTTGAATATAAAATGTTCATGTGGTTATGATTAAGCCCCACACTTGATGCCCGATGGTGGGGCCTTTGGAAGGTAGAGCCTTGCTTGAGATGGTGTGTCAGGGGGGGGGGAGGGTCTTAAGATTTTATAGTCCAGCCCCACTTGACCATGCCTGATCCGCTCACACTCTCTCTACTTCCTCCTTGTTGATGTGGGGCTTCCTGCTCAGGCCTATCATGCTTTCCCTGCCATGATGAAACTTTTTTCCTTAAAACTTTAAGCTGTAAATAAACCCCTTCCTTCCATCAGAGGCTTCAGAATGGGCGTTTGGTCCCAGTCATAAGAAGGTGACTGCTACACTGTCTGACCCCATGACAGTTTAGCCCTCACATTTAGGACTGTCGCTTTCCTCATGGTACTGGGGCTGATGGTTCATAAGACATCAGCAATGGTCTCAGTGGGCCAATCTAGTGTTCCATGCCAGTGCCACCATCTTGAACTCTCTCCATCCCTTTCTCTTTCCCCTCAGGCAGCAACATCAGCAGGGACTCTACCAAGAGAACCTGGACCTTCCCTGCCAGCTTCAATTGGTTTACAGTAGCATCCACGGGCAGATAAGAGCTGTCGCCTGTCCTGGATGATGGGAGTATCGGGCCTCCTGACTTGCATCTGGCATTGAGGAATTGTGGTGTGTGGGGGCCTGGGCCTACCCAGGTGAGGGAAGATGAGACCTCAAATGTGTCTTGGGCTTCCAGATGGCCCCTTTGGTCTCTGAACTGTTTTATTCACTTCAGGCTATGGAGTCATGCGACAAGGACACTAATTTCCCTTGAAGAAGGGGGACATTGAACCTGTCTATGACAGATGATTTTGACATCCTTCTAGCTGGGACTCTCAGACTCTGGCATGCTGGGTTCAGAGTCAGTGGTGGTTCAATATCTTTCAACACTGTCCTCTGGACTAGGACATGATCGGCACACCTTCTGCTCAGGGGCTAAGCACCATCATGCTTCTCTGTCCTCTGAGGCCCTAGTCACAGAGGTTCAGGGTAGGAGACGGCCCCCCGTGCCACCTGCCCTGCTGGTGTCTTCCTTTAGGGCTGCGAATCTCCCACTCCCCCTCTTCCACTCCTTGAACCTCTTCTTGCCCCCCTATAATCTCACTCCCAGAAGGCTGAGGGAAACTAAGTAATTGTAGTAAAGGCAAAGTTTTTATTTAAGGGGTTGGAGAGATGGCTTAGCATTCAAGGTGCTTGTCAGCAAAGCCAGAGGACCCAGGTTCAATTTTCCAGTAGACACGGTGGTGCATGTGTCTAGAGTTTGTTTACAGAGGCAGGAGGCCCTGGTGTGTCCATTCTCTCTGTCTCTTACTCCCCCTCCATTCCTCCTGCTCTCTCTCAAATAAATAAATAAAATATTTTGTTTTTTAAAAAGGGATTTTGCTAGCTGGGTGTGGTGGCACACGCCTTTAATCCTAGCACTGGGGAGGCAGAGGTAGGAGGATTGCCATGAGTTCGAGGCCACCCTGAGACTCCATAGTGAATTCCAGGTCAGCATGGGCTAGAGTGAGACCCTACCTTGAAAACAAAAGAGAGAGAGAGAGAGAGAGATTTTCCTGAAGACTGGATTGCAACCACAATGGGGAAGCTGTGTGACAGGAGCAGCCTTGGGTGACCACCTCATGGAGGTAGGAGGATCGCCAGGAGTTCAAGGCCACCCTGAGACTCCATAGTGAATTCCAGGTCAGCCTGGGCTAGAGTGAGACCCTACCTAGAAAAACCAAAAGAGAGAGAGAGAGATTTTCCTGAAGACTGGATTGCAACCACAGTGGGGAAGCTGTGTGACAGGAGCAGCCTTGGGCGACCACCTCATGGAGGCATGGAACCGGCGACCTGAGAGTGAAATACAGAAGTACACCAAGTCTTTCACTCCCACAGGCCCCAGTTTTTCATTCTTGCTTGCTTGCTTTTCCTATTAGTTTGTATTAGGAATATCCTGTTGCTACTCTTTGCGCCATAATCTCGATCCTTCCGTCTGCCTTCACCATGCCACTCTCCTTTTCTGTCTCCTCTGCTTCCTGATGCTCGTCTTCCTAATGACAATCTAACAGTAACACGTCAGAGAAGAACACCACCACTGATTAGACTGGCTGCTTCCTTTCCGTGAGTCGATGAAAGGTAATTATAGTTCACTTGTTTTTTTGAGTTATAACTGGATTAAAGCAAAGCTTAATTTGCTGAAACAAAAAACGATGATGAAAGATGTCATTTTCTTAAAAAGCAGTCACTATGCTAGTGACTTTATCATTGCTGTGAACAGATACCCAATCTGAAGTTACTTATGGGAGGAAAAGTGTTTATTTTTGGCCTACAGTTTGCGGGGGGTGGGGGAGGAGTTTCATTATGTGGAAGCAATGGTGGCAGGAGTAGGAAGCCAGCTTATCATGTCAGCAAACAGGAAGCAGAGGGTAAACAGGAATTGAGGCCAAGCTGCAAAACTTCAAGACCCCCCCCCCCCCCCGCGTAATGTACTTCCAACCACAAGGCTCCGTTTCCTAAAGTTGCCACAACCCCGCAACCATCTCGAACAGTGCCTTCACCTGGGAACCAAGTGTTCAGACCCATAAGCCTATGGGGCATGTTTCACATAAACACACACACACACACACACACGTAAAATTATCACACCGTACTCCATACATTTGTACAACTAAACTATAAAAACAAATAAAAATTAAAACTCAAAAAGCAATGTACATTGGGCTGGACCAATTGTTCAGTGGTTAAAGGCACTTGCTTGCAAATCCTGCCCACCAGACTCAGTTTCCAAGCCACCCACATAAGCTGGATGAAAGGAGTGGTGTCTTGTGTTCCTTTGCAGTAGCAAGAGGTTCTGGCACATGCATGTTTAAATTAAAAAAAAAAATTCTTTGAAAAAAGGTTTGTTCTCAGCTTAGATGGGCACGCCCATTGTCTCCTTTCTCTGTCTTCCCTTGCAAGTAGTTAAACATACATTCATACTCTGTGTGTGTGTGTGTGTGTGTGTGTGTGTGTGTGTGTGTGTGTGTAATTTCTGAAGGAACTTATAAAACCTATAGTCCTCCATGAGATGTGTTGTATAAATAACATGGGATAAGCATTGAACTATTTTAAATTGTGAAAATATTTTAAATTCCCTGAAATACCAGTTTCCTGCGTCTTCATCTCCATAACATGAATTCTTTGTGCTCAGAAAATAAGAGCAACTCACAGAACCCCTTGAGAGTTCTTACCTCTAAATTATCTTCATGATGCATTCCTTGGCCTTCTGTTCCTTTGTGGGTGTCTCTATCATGAGTGTGTTTCCTTTTCCACACTCTGAAGGATGTGTCATCTGTTTCTCACAATTTTTTATTTGTTTTTTACACATATGGATATATTGTGTTCACAGTAATAAGCTGTTTAAAAAAACTGAAAACATTTTACTAATTACTGAAGAGGGAAATAAATACAGTACCAGGAAAATGTCATTTAAAATATTACATCTGTTTTCTATTTTTAAACCTTCATTACTTCCAATTCAACCCTCTAATCACAAGTTACACTGCATATTAATTGTTGAACCAGATTTATCAGAAACTGTCTTTTATGTAAAATCACCCAACAGATAATTCCAGAGGAGGCTGAGAGCAGATGATCTTGGGAAGCGCCCCTCCTAGCAGATGCTCTACAGTGACACGGATATTGTTCTTATTAAATGCCCTCTTTCTAATCCATGGGAGCCTCACTTATCTCTGAAGTGTCTGTTTTAGCACATTTTTCTAGGCTAATGAAACACGATATGCTTCTGCGGGCGTAAGACAATATTTGCACTTATCATGATAAGACTCCAACGTACTTGATTCAATATTTGAAGATAGGAGTGGATTCAAGCCCTAAAGAAATGGTGTTTTATGGTTGTTTGCTTTTTTTTGAAATTATTCACGCATAGTTTAGAAGGAAAATTATATATAATCCCACACTGAGGGAAGGAGGGGCTCGATGTAAATGCAGATGTCACCCCGAATCACAGCCTAACATGCCTCTGAGCAAAGTCCATGTGCTGAGTAGGAGACAGGAACATATAAATTGTGGGATACTGGCTCTTGGCATTGTTGAGTCAAGATCCTATATAAGAATCTAATCGGGCTGGAGAAATGGCTTAGTGGTAACGTGCTTGCCTGTGAAGCCTAAGGACCCCGGTTCAAGGCTTGATTCCCCAGGACCAACGTTAGCCATATGCACAAGGGGGTGCACGCGTCTGGAGTTCTTTTGCACTGGCTGGAGGCCCTGACACTTATCATGCCCATTCTCTCTCTCTCTCTCTCTCTCTCTCTCTCTCTCTCTCTCTCTCCCTCTCTCTCTCCCTCTCTCTCTCCCTTTCCCTCTTTCTCTGTTGGTTGCTCTCAAATAAATAAATAAAAATAACAAAAAAAATTAAAAAGGACTTGGGAGATAGCTCAGTTGGTTAAGTGCTTGCCTTGCAAGCATGAGGGCCTGAGTTCGAGCCCCCTAACCCATGTAAAAATGCTGTGTGTGATGGTGCCTGCCTATGATCCACTGCTGGGGACACAGGGAAAGGGGACCCCTGGGCTTATTGGCTAGCAAGTCTAGACTATTTGGTGAGCTCTAGGCTGGTGAAAGAATCGGTCTCAAAAAAGAGAGAGAGAGAAAAGAAAAAGTAGATAATGTTCCTTAGGAATAACACCCCAAATTGCTGTGGTGGTTTGAATCACATGTACTCCAGAAGCTCATGGGTTCTAAATGCCTGTGGTGGCAGGTTTGGAGGCAGAACATTGCTGGAGGAGGCGTGTTGCTCGGGGTGGCCCCTGAGGTTTGTTTGCTTCCAGCTTGCCAATGTCAGTCAGGCTCTCTCTCCTGCAGCTGTTTTTCACCTGCTGTGGCAAAGAGGTGATGTCAAGCCTCTGCTCATGCCATGCTGTCCTCTGCCTTCCTGAAGCTTTCCCCCACGATGGTAAGCTAAAATAAATACTTTCCACCTATCAGCTGCTTGCTTTTGATTGGATGGTTTATCCTGCCAATGAGAAGGTAACTCCAAAAGATGCCGTCTGGCCTCCTCATGCACGCCTTGCACATGTGAGCATGCTCTCTCTCTCTCTCTCTCTCTCTCTCACACACACACACGCACACACACAGAGGCAGTAATAAAAAAAAATCTAGAGCTGGAGAGATGGCTTAGCAGTTAAGGCACTTGCCTGCAAAGCCTAAAGACCTGTGTTCGACTCCCAGGTCCCATATAAGCATAAGATGATGCATGCACAAAGTTGCCCATGTGCACAAAATGATGCACACATCTCGGTGGCTGGAGGTGCTGGTGTGCCAATTCTGTATCTCTCTCTCACTAAAACAATCTAATACATATCTTTGAAACCTCAAAAAATATACAAAAAATGTATAAATTTTTTCAGAAGGTATAGACTCCAACAGTCATCTGCTGGTGCCATTAACATTTCAGGAGGTACAGATTCAGTCATCTGTGAGTCCCATAGGCCCCATGTTAGCCATGTCTGAGTCCCAATGCACCCTGCTGACCATTTCAGTGGAAGCCTGACATGTCTGTTCTGGAAGAAGTTCACCTTCTGACTTGCAGCTATCTATCTCTCACCATTTACTCTGCCTCTCTGAAACTTTCATTTATTAAAATAATAATTTGCATTGTGTATACATAAGGCATATGACATGTTGCCATGAGAAACACACATTCATCTAATGAAGTAAGTGCTATAGGGAGGCTAACTAGTACTTCATTCCACAGTGATTCCTGACCAAGTAAGAGTCATGTTTGTGTCTCTTACCACAGTACTTGTACTGAGACTTGCATTTGCTGGACACATCAACCTATCTATGATCACACGAGCAAGATGACAATTAATCTGCCATTTAATCACAGCTTATACTCCGTGTTTAGCATGGTTGTTGACATAGTTATTTTAGCCCATGAGCATAGGGTTGATTTTACTTTCCCATCTCTTCTTTGACCTCTTTTTTTGGTGTTTCCCTTTGAATTGATAATATACATATATACATATATGTACATATATATGTATATGTATATATATATATATATATATATATATGTATTTCAAAACATTTCATGTTATTTCTTTTGCCATCCCCTTTTGTCTTATTGTTGCTCTTTATTTACGTTCTATTATTTTTAGAGCCATTAAGTAGTATGTTACCTGGCACATCATTACAGGAGCCTTAAATTTGTTCACTTCAGTTTCTCTTCCTCTAGTCTTCATGTTACTGTTGTCAGAAACTTTAGGTCTATATGTGTCACAAGTTCCACAACATATTTTTACTATTTTAGCTTTAGCAGTGTATTTTTGACCTTTGAGGCCCTAATTACCCCACAGTTAACCCAAATAATCATACTGAGAGGGCTGTAAGGGAAATGGAGACGAGGGGAGGAGACATATTACAACCTATGTAAAAATAAAAATATCTTTTAAAGCTGATAAATTGGACATTAAAACACAAAACTATTTGGCTTCAAATACACAGTGACAAGGTACAGAGTGATATTGTATTTTCCCAAGTTATATCCCACAAAGAACTAGTAGCTAAAGCTCTTAAAAACTGTCACAACTCCGTAATTTTAAGACATGCAACCAAATTAATACTAGATGAGCTTTGGACCAAGGAAGACCTGTGAATAGCAAGCACATATAAAAAGTTGTGTCATTTCTTCAGGGAAATGTAAGGTTCACCTGCAGTGAGGAGACACAACATGGACCACCTTGTATCAAAAATCAGTCTAACTAAATTTGGACGATGATATGGAAAAACTAGAATGTTTGCACATAGATGATGAGGGATGTAGAGAGAACAACCACTTTGAACAGGGTTCTGAAGTCCTGCAATAGTTAAATCTGACTTAAGCCCATCCAACAGATTACTTGATGTTAAAAAGAAATGAGCTGGGCTGTGGAGATGGTTCAGGGGGTAAAGCCCTCACCGTGCAAGAATGAGGACCTGGGTTCCAATCCATGTAAAATGCCAGGTGTGGTGGAGCACTGCTGTAATCCCAGTGTGGGGGAGGAGGAGACAGGGAATCTTGGGGCTCATTGGCTAACTAGTCTAGCTGAGTCAGTGCATTCTAAGTTCAGGGAGAGACCCTGTCTCAAAGAATTGAGGGCAACAAGGAAGACTCCCCATGTTGACCTCTGACCTCCACATACGCGCACACACATGCACACATATACACACACACACATACATGCATACGCCAAACAAAAATATATGCATCAACTACTGCCCACTAGCCAAGCTTACTGTGGTGGTTTGATTCAGGTGTTCCCCATAAATTTGTATGTTCTGAATGTGAGGTCCCCAGAAAGTGTGGCAGTTTTAGAATTGGAACCTCCTGGAGGTAATATAGTGTTACAGGCAGGCTTATTGGTTTTATAGCCAGCTTCCCCTTGCCAGTGTTATGCACACTCTCCTGCTGCTGTTGTCCACCTGATGTTGGCCAGGAAGTGATGTCCACCCTCTGCTTATGCCATCAGTTTTCCCTGCCATCATGGAGCTTCCTCTTGAATCTGTACATAAAGCCAGATGCCCAAAGTAGCACATGCATCTGGAGTTTGTTTGCAGTGGCAGGAGGCCCTGACACACCCATTCTCTATTCTCTTCTCTCTCTCTCTCTCTCTCTCTCTCTGTGTGTGTGTCAGTCTCTTTCTCTCTCTTTTTGCAAATAAATAAACAAAATATTTTTAAAGGGAAATGTCAGCTGATAAATAAGTGTACAGTGCAGTGACGTCATCACCTATATGATGGGACACAGTTTCCCCAGGAGAAGGGAGGGAGTAAGCATAAATGTATTGACATAGATGAGTCTCACTGGAACTTCACGCTGGGAACGATCCCTACAGTAATGTATGCTTGCAGGGTGACTCCTTCTATGTTGAATCCCAATGGTGAACTGCACAGTCTGGGTGTAACATGTCAACAAAGTTCTTCCTCAACAGTCCCTGTGTAACAGGGGAAATTGAGGTTCTGGGGTGCTTCCTGGAACCTCAAGTCCTGAGTTCCTGTCTGCAAACTTACCTAAGACTTGGCAATTCCAGGTTCAAGAAAATGATTTTTAATCATTTAATCATTTAATAAAATGACATTTTATTCAGAGCTTACAAAGATGCAAGGAAGGGAGAAAACTGGCGTGGGGAGGTGGAGGTAAGGAAGGGAAGATGAAGTGGGGACAAGGAAGATTGTGGAGCCCAGGAGCCCACATAAACAAACATGTATCTTAGAAAAAAAAAGCCATGGAAAGGGATTTTAAAATTGTGCACTTCCAAAAAGATTAAAAGTGAAGATAGAAATAAAAGATAAAAAAATGTCTCTTCCCACTCCGACTGCCTGGATGGTTACCGGTGCAAGGGCACAAGAATGTTGCTGCCAATATTTCTCTCCAGAGAGAGAGAAAAAATTGGCTCCTTTCCCCGTGGGTCTGGGAGGATGTACTTTAGAATTTGTGCCACCACACCTGGACATACTTCCTCATTCAGTTAATCTTGCCTGGATACGCCCTTCCAGGAGATATAGCTCGCATCCCACTCTAATCTGGTCAAGTTGACAACAGCATCTAACCATCGCACTCAACTCCTCACACTTGCGGCACTGAGCCATTTCTTTATCCTCTGAACCATTTTTCCACACCCTAGTACTGTTGTATTTCTCACTTTGCAAAGGTAAGAAAATTACACAGTGGGTGTTTCAAAAGCACATCTACTGCACATTTTCCCACAAAACATCATTCCCACTGCCCCATCAAGCTTTCACAACTAACGGAGAGCTTCAGATCAACTTCCAGAAACTCACCTCTCCCTGTTGCTCAGAGCAAAAGAACAAACTATAAACTGTTATATTTCTTGATATTCTATGTGCATGTACTCTTTCAGCTATTTAGGTGTGTAAAAATTATTTTTAAGATATTTTTATTCATCCATTTGCAAGAGAGAGAGTATGGGTGGGTGCTCCAGGGTCTTTTGCTGCTGCAAATTAACTCCAGCTGCATGAGCTATGTTGTGAATCTGGCTTTACATGGGTACTGGGGAATCAAATCCCTGGCCAACAGGCTTTGCAACAAGTACCTTTGACCACTCCACTGAGTCATCTCATCAACCCAAGATGTTTTGTTTGTTTGTTTGTTGTGAGACTGGCTGACCAGTGAGCCTCAGTGATTCTCAGGTCTCTGCACCCCACAGGAATGAGGTTATAGGCATGAACCAGCATACCTAACTATTATATGGATGCTGAGGAATCAAACTCAGGGTGAATCAGATGCTCCTAAGTCCCCTTATTGACTGAGACACCTCCCAATCTCCATAAAGATAATTTTAAGGATGAAAAGAGTACTTGTCACATTCACAACTTCTGCACAGTGGCTGTATGCATCCAGTGGCTTCATCTCCATTGATTTCTAAATAAATTCAGACATATTTCTTTTTCAGACCATAGCTCAGTGTAGAGCTCACAGGGACTGAATGCTTAATTCACAAACGTCATGAATGAACACACTTTGGGTAAGTGTTCAACTTGCCAGATTCCACATCTTCACACAATTTCTACAAGGAGGAAATGGAGCCCAGTTTCCCTTCCTCCATCAGCCCAAACTTCAACTCCCCAAACACAGATTTCATTGAGCAATAAAAGGAAAAGGAAATGGAACTTAATTCATTTATTATTGAAAGCAAAGGCACAGAGTAATTGAATTAAAACAAGATTGTTGAAAACATTTGCTCCACTTGAGACTTGTAAACCTCAGTTCATTCTGCCCTGTTTTGTATTTATGATGGATGTCATCCCATCATTGCTTTGAAGTGAGGGGAGTATAAGTGAAAATAAAATAAAATAATGCAGAACATATTAGCATTCTGTCATCTTGAGCTTCTAATGGAATTGGGTTACTCTGGGTTGAGTACTTTTATGGTAATTTGAGAACTAGCTGCTTCCTCCTGGCCCCCCTTCCTGAGGCCACCCCAGCTGCACATATATATATATATATGTATTTCAAAACATTTCATGTTATTTCTTTTGCCATCCCCTTTTGTCTTATTGTTGCTCTTTATTTACGTTCTATTATTTTTAGAGCCATTAAGTAGTATGTTACCTGGCACATCATTACAGGAGCCTTAAATTTGTTCACTTCAGTTTCTCTTCCTCTAGTCTTCATGTTACTGTTGTCAGAAACTTTAGGTCTATATGTGTCACAAGTTCCACAACATATTTTTACTATTTTAGCTTTAGCAGTGTATTTTTGACCTTTGAGGCCCTAATTACCCCACAGTTAACCCAAATAATCATACTGAGAGGGCTGTAAGGGAAATGGAGATGAGGGGAGGAGACATATTACAACCTATGTAAAAATAAAAATATCTTTTAAAGCTGATAAATTGGACATTAAAACACAAAACTATTTGGCTTCAAATACACAGTGACAAGGTACAGAGTGATATTGTATTTTCCCAAGTTATATCCCACAAAGAACTAGTAGCTAAAGCTCTTAAAAACTGTCACAACTCCGTAATTTTAAGACATGCAACCAAATTAATACTAGATGAGCTTTGGACCAAGGAAGACCTGTGAATAGCAAGCACATATAAAAGTTGTGTCATTTCTTCAGGGAAATGTAAGGTTCACCTGCAGTGAGGAGACACAACATGGACCACCTTGTATCAAAAATCAGTCTAACTAAATTTGGACGATGATATGGAAAAACTAGAATGTTTGCACATAGATGATGAGGGATGTAGAGAGAACAACCACTTTGAACAGGGTTCTGAAGTCCTGCAATAGTTAAATCTGACTTAAGCCCATCCAACAGATTACTTGATGTTAAAAGAAATGAGCTGGGCTGTGGAGATGGTTCAGGGGGTAAAGCCCTCACCGTGCAAGAATGAGGACCTGGGTTCCAATCCATGTAAAATGCCAGGTGTGGTGGAGCACTGCTGTAATCCCAGTGTGGGGGAGGAGGAGACAGGGAATCTTGGGGCTCATTGGCTAACTAGTCTAGCTGAGTCAGTGCATTCTAAGTTCAGGGAGAGACCCTGTCTCAAAGAATTGAGGGCAACAAGGAAGACTCCCCATGTTGACCTCTGACCTCCACATACGCGCACACACATGCACACATATACACACACACATATACATGCATACGCCAAACAAAAATATATGCATCAACTACTGCCCACTAGCCAAGCTTACTGTGGTGGTTTGATTCAGGTGTTCCCCATAAACTTGTATGTTCTGAATGTGAGGTCCCCAGAAAGTGTGGCAGTTTTAGAATTGGAACCTCCTGGAGGTAATATAGTGTTACAGGCAGGCTTATTGGTTTTATAGCCAGCTTCCCCTTGCCAGTGTTATGCACACTCTCCTGCTGCTGTTGTCCACCTGATGTTGGCCAGGAAGTGATGTCCACCCTCTGCTTATGCCATCAGTTTTCCCTGCCATCATGGAGCTTCCTCTTGAATCTGTACATAAAGCTAGATGCCCAAAGTAGCACATGCATCTGGAGTTTGTTTGCAGTGGCAGGAGGCCCTGACACACCCATTCTCTATTCTCTTCTCTCTCTCTCTCTCTCTCTCTCTGTGTCAGTCTCTTTCTCTCTGTTTTTGCAAATAAATAAACAAAATATTTTTAAAGGGAAATGTCAGCTGATAAATAAGTGTACAGTGCAGTGATGTCATCACCTATATGATGGGACACAGTTTCCCCAGGAGAAGGGAGGGAGTAAGCATAAATGTATTGACATAGATGAGTCTCACTGGAACTTCACGCTGGGAACGATCCCTACAGTAATGTATGCTTGCAGGGTGACTCCTTCTATGTTGAATCCCAATGGTGAACTGCACAGTCTGGGTGTAACATGTCAACAAAGTTCTTCCTCAACAGTCCCTGTGTAACAGGGGAAATTGAGGTTCTGGGGTGCTTCCTGGAACCTCAAGTCCTGAGTTCCTGTCTGCAAACTTACCTAAGACTTGGCAATTCCAGGTTCAAGAAAATGATTTTTAATCATTTAATCATTTAATAAAATGACATTTTATTCAGAGCTTACAAAGATGCAAGGAAGGGAGAAAACTGGCGTGGGGAGGTGGAGGTAAGGAAGGGAAGATGAAGTGGGGACAAGGAAGATTGTGGAGCCCAGGAGCCCACATAAACAAACATGTATCTTAGAAAAAAAAAGCCATGGAAAGGGATTTTAAAATTGTGCACTTCCAAAAAGATTAAAAGTGAAGATAGAAATAAAAGATAAAAAATGTCTCTTCCCACTCCGACTGCCTGGATGGTTACTGGTGCAAGGGCACAAGAATGTTGCTGCCAATATTTCTCTCCAGAGAGAGAGAAAAAATTGGCTCCTTTCCCCGTGGGTCTGGGAGGATGTACTTTAGAATTTGTGCCACCACACCTGGACATACTTCCTCATTCAGTTAATCTTGCCTGGAAACGCCCTTCCAGGAGATATAGCTCTCATCCCACTCTAATCTGGTCAAGTTGACAACAGCATCTAACCATCGCATTCAACTCCTCACACTTGCGGCGCTGAGCCATTTCTTTCTCCTCTGAACCATTTTTCCACACCCTAGTACTGTTGTATTTCTCACTTTGCAAAGGTAAGAAAATTACACAGTGGGTGTTTCAAAAGCACCTCTACTGCACATTTTCCCACAAAACATCATTCCCACTGCCCCATCAAGCTTTCACAACCGACGGAGAGCTTCAGATCAACTTCCAGAAACTCACCTCTCCCTGTTGCTCAGAGCAAAAGAACAAACTATAAACTGTTATATTTTTTGATATTCTATGTGCATGTACTTTTTCAGCTATTTAGGTGTGTAAAAATTATTTTTTAAGATATTTTTATTCATCCATTTGCAAGAGAGAGAGTATGGGTGGGTGCTCCAGGGTCTTTTGCTGCTGCAAATTAACTCCAGCTGCATGAGCTATGTTGTGAATCTGGCTTTACATGGGTACTGGGGAATCAAATCCCTGGCCAACAGGCTTTGCAACAAGTACCTTTGACCACTCCACTGAGTCATCTCATCAACCCAAGATGTTTTGTTTGTTTGTTTGTTGTGAGACTGGCTGACCAGTGAGCCTCAGTGATTCTCAGGTCTCTGCACCCCACAGGAATGAGGTTATAGGCATGAACCAGCATACCTAACTATTATATGGATGCTGAGGAATCAAACTCAGGGTGAATCAGATGCTCCTAAGTCCCCTTATTGACTGAGACACCTCCCAATCTCCATAAAGATAATTTTAAGGATGAAAAGAGTACTTGTCACATTCACAACTTCTGCACAGTGGCTATATGCATCCAGTGGCTTCATCTCCATTGATTTCTAAATAAATTCAGACATATTTCTTTTTCAGACCATAGCTCAGTGTAGAGCTCACAGGGACCGAATGCTTAATTCACAAACGTCATGAATGAACACACTTTGGGTAAGTGTTCAACTTGCCAGATTCCACATCTTCACACAATTTCTACAAGGAGGAAATGGAGCCCAGTTTCCCTTCCTCCATCAGCCCAAACTTCAACTCCCCAAACACAGATTTCATTGAGCAATAAAAGGAAAAGGAAATGGAACTTAATTCATTTATTATTGAAAGCAAAGGCACAGAGTAATTGAATTAAAACAAGATTGTTGAAAACATTTGCTCCACTTGAGACTTGTAAACCTCAGTTCATTCTGCCCTGTTTTGTATTTATGATGGATGTCATCCCATCATTGCTTTGAAGTGAGGGGAGTATAAGTGAAAATAAAATAAAATAATGCAGAACATATTAGCATTCTGTCATCTTGAGCTTCTAATGGAATTGGGTTACTCTAGGTTGAGTACTTTTATGGTAATTTGAGAACTAGCTGCTTCCTCCCTGGCCCCCCTTCCTGAGGCCACCCCAGCTGCACTACTGGGCGCTTCTCACTCCTGGGGTCTTATTTTGTCATGTGCACACCCAGCAAAATGACTGGAGGTAGAAACCCAAGAGCTTAGGGCTGGGTCTCAGCAAGGCTGCAGAGCATGGCACTCCTAGCCACAGGTGCTGATGGGAGAGACTCTGGGCCATGCCAGGCTGAGGGAGGATCCTCCAGGCAGGGCTGAGCAAGGAAAACCTCTGAGAACAGGAGCTTAGGAAGCAGAGAACACATGTGAACCCTCACTGTGGAGACTACATGCCACTCTTAAGTCATCATTACCTCCAACTTCAGCATCGTGGCCCTGGTTGTGATTTTGTGCTCATCAAGAGAGAAAGAAGAGGGTGAGGCTTTATTTAGCTCCATTGATACAGCACTTGCCTAGCATGTGTGAAGCCTCAGTAATGCAAATATATATATATATATGTATATATATATATATATATTATATATTATATATTATATATGTGTGTGTGTGTTGTGTGTGTGTGTGTGTGTGTGTGTGTGTGTATATATATATATATATATATATATATATATATATATATATAGAGAGAGAGAGAGAGAGAGAGAGAGAGAGAGAGAGAGAGACTTAAAAATAAAAGGGCTGGGGAGATGGCAATAAAAATTTGGGTGTGGAGGGCAGAGACCAGAGAATTGCCAAGGCCAGCTGACCAAATAACAGCAACTTCTGGTGGAGGGAGAGATCTTGTATCAAGGATGTAGACAGATGAACAATAGAGAAGGGCTCCAATGCACATATCTGCACACACATTTATATACATCACACACACAGTAGAAAGGATGGCTCGGTGGCGTTATCCAGGAAATCGTGGTGAATGCTTTGGGTATGAGCTTCATAGAGGCAGAGTATGTCCAGCCAAACCGCCCTGTGTCCCTGATTACTATGGCTGAAAATGTCCGAGAACAGGACACAGATGAATATGTACTCAGTTTAGCTGGGGAGCTAATGCTAAATGAGGTTGTGGTGAATATAACCTGCACCGTGTAAGGTAAACTCAGCACACAGGACATGAAGTACCCCCTAAGAGCACGCTGCCCACTGCGACATGGTGCAGATGCCTCAACTTACACATTGTGGGCTGGGGATGACCTGAATAGGTAGTTGTGTGAGATTGGGTGTATCATTTACTTGCATTGCAGGGTAGTCAATGTTTGATCTTGCTAGAGTGCCTCATAGTTTATTAATTTCCTAGATTAAGAAGGTAGTACCCCTTACTGTATTCCTTGAATTTCTACTGTAGTTTTCATTTCATTCAAACTCAAATTTATATTATAATTTAAATTTTATCCACTAGTAAAATATCTATCAATTTACATTTGTATAAGTATGCCAGCTTTATTGACCTATATGCATAAACCCATAGAAATATTTGGAAATTTATTTGTCCTCTTGAAGATTATTTCTCATTATAATTTTATACAGGTAAACATATGCATTTAAAGCCAGGTGTGGCGGTGCATGCCTTTAATCTCAGCACTCGGGAAGCAGAGGAAGGAGGATTGGTGTGAGTTCAAGACCACCCTTGAGACAACATAGTGAATTCCAGGCCAGCCTGGGCTAGAGCAAGACCCTACCTCAAAAAAGAAAAACATATTTATTGATTTATTTGCAAGAGAGAAAGAGAGAGAGGGTGAGCATGGATGTGCCAGGGTCTCTTGCCACTGCAAAAAAAAAAAAAAAAAAAAAACTCCTGACTTCAGACAGATACACATGCTACTTTGTGCATCTGGCTTCATGTGGACACTGGGGGCTTGAACCCAGGCCATCAGGCTTTGCAAGCGAACACCTTTAACAGCTGAGCCATCTCCACAGCCCTGATTTTATATGTTTTATCATGCTTATAGGATTGATACAAAAAGAATTGGTAATGTTCTTAAGAAGAAAAAACTAGAAGTGAAACTACAAATAAGTAAGTAAATATTGGTCAACTGCAGATAAGGTGATTTATTTCATCTTCTCTGTTATTTTACAACTTTCTGTATTGCTTTCACAATTTTTAAATGGAGACTTCCTTAAATCTACTGATTTACAGGCTATCAAGGTCCATGTGGGCCTTTGTTGTACATTGCTCTGGTAGATTTTTTTTGTTTTGTTTTAAATATCTTATTTATTTATTCGTGAGAGAAAAAGGCTGATGGAGAGAGAGAGAGTGTGTGTGTGAGCACATGGGCGTGCCAAGGCCTCCAGCCACTGCAAATGAACTCCAGATGCATGTGCCACCTTGTGCATCTGGCTTAAGTGGGATCTGGGTTATCAAACCTGGGTCCTTAGGCTTTGCAGGCAAGCGCCTTAACCACTAAGCCCTCTCTCCAACCCACTTGTAGATGTTTCTGATGATGTCTGTTGTAGGGCTTGGCACAGGCCTGGGTAGCTCTCAGGGAGGGCTAGAAGCCTCCTGCCTGTTCTCCTGGTTGCGTCTAGGTGACTCTCTCAAATCCAGTTATAGAATAGGACGTGATATGCTTGGAAATCAACTCTGCAAATAAAACCCTATATCAGAGCAGCCTCACAAAGCTGGCTCATCAAGTCCTGTTCTCCTGTCTCAAGTTGATTTCATGACAGATGTTTTAAATCTCCAATTTGGATGTGTCCACGTCACAAAATTAATTCTGTAGCAGGCCAAGTACTGGGCAAATAAATTAGGTTTATGGACAGTCAAGACCATGTGTAATGTAAGAGCTGCAAAGCAGACCAGCCTCAACTAGGCGCAGCCACCTCTTTGGGGACACCAACCCCCTGGGATACTGAATGCTGCAGTGGACAGCTGTCCTGCACAGTGGCCATTGGCTGTACCAGCTCAGCTTCAGCACCGACTCTTGCATGTTGGAGTTGGGACAGTGTTGGGACTCGTGCCCTGGACTTAGGGAGCTTGTGCTGGTGCTTCAGTTGTGACTTGGGTTGCTTTGTGCTGGAGCAGTCGTGATATTCCCTAGGTACTGCCAGTGTGACCCCCCCCCCCGATACACAGCTGGGGTGGTCCATGTCAGCTCTGAATCTCTGAGCTGCATTAAGGCATAGAATGATATTGGATGGAGATCCCAGCTATGCCAATCAAGTTTGTTGGTGCCCTGGACTCTACTGGACAGGAGCTGGCTCTATGGAAAGCCACTAGAGGATGGAGAATTAAGAATGTTAAGAATGTTACAGTGAGTTCTGGGAATCTCACTCGGAACAAACAGGTCCAAAATGGTTTTCATCAGTCTGTTGCATTGGTCCAGAATATAAGGGTGTGATCATTTCCACATACCATCTTAGAGTCTTACATAATGGAATACAGAGCCCACTTCCAACAGAGAGATATATGTTAAATAACAAACTGAAATAGTAAGATTGGAGAGTGTCCTGAACTTTTCTGGACTTGTACAAGTGAGTGTGGGGAGGCTCTGCTCTTCTATGTGAGCGTTGAAGATTAAAAGGGCAGGGGAAGGCTGGAGAGATGGTTTAGCAGTTAAGGCGCTTGCCTGTGAGGCCAAAGCCCAGTTCTCTCTCCAGATCCCATGTTAGCCGGACACACAAAGGTGAGGCAAGCACAAGGATTGCCCACTAGGTGGTGCAAGCTTCATAAGTTCAAATGCAGTGGCTGAGGCCCTGGCGTGCCAATCCTCTGTCCTTTCCTCTGTCTCCCTCCCTCTCTCTTTTGCTCTCACTCTCACTCTCTCTAATAGAATTTAGGCAGGGGAGAAGGGGACCCTGCATAACAGGCTCCAGATAGGCCTTTCCTCCATGCCTAGCAACTGAGGAACGTGCCATTGTCATATGACCTCCGAGGGGCGTGGCAACGCTGCCACCCACAGCCCACAAGGTCTTTCTCTCTTCAAGGACAGATCAACTTTGTGCCTTCACCTTTCTTTAGCAGGTGCCCCAACTTCCTGATATCTCAAATATTTGTGGGTATTCATCGCAACTTAGGCTTCACTTTCAAAGCTTCAAACATAGCCATCCCTTGAGCTTTCTGGATGGAAAATGGCATTGCCACATATGGCCTGGTCTCACAGCTTTGCTCTGGAATGTTAGTATAATTCTCAGCGGCCCTGACACTCTCACTCTGAATGCCTGCAAGAGTAGCATGTAGGACTGGAGAGATGGCTTCGTGGTTAAGCGCTTGTCTGTGAAGCCTAAGGACCACGGTGTGAGGCTTGATTCCCCAGGACCCACGTTAGCCAGATGCACAAGGGGGTGCATACATTTGGAGTTCATTTGCAGTGGATGGAGGCCCTGGCACGCCCATTCTCTCTCTATCTATCTATCTGCCTCTCTCTCTCTCTCTCTCTCTGTCACTTTCTTTTTATTTTATTTTATTTTATTTTATTTTTTCTCAATTTTTTTTTATTTTTTATTTTTTTTTACATTTTATTTTATTTTATTTTATTTTTTCTCCATTTTTATTAATATTTTCCATGATAACAAAAAAAATCCCATGGTATTACCCTCCCCCCTTTCCCCTTTGAAATTCCATTCTCCATCATATCCCCTCCCCATCTCAATCTTTCTACTTACATATATACAATACCAACCTAATAAAAGCCCTCCTCCCTTTCTTTCTCTTCCCTTTCTATCTCCTTTTTTAACTTACTGGCCTCTGCTACTGAGTTTTTTCCTTCTCACACAGAAGCCCAATCATCTCTAGCTAAGATCCACATATGAGGGAGAACATGTGGCGCTTGGCTTTCTGGGCCTGGGTTACCTCACTTAGTATAATTCTTTCCAGATCCATCCACTTTTCTGCAAATTTCATAACTTCATTTCTCTTTACTGCTGAGTAAAACTCCATTGTATAAATGTGCCATATCTTCACTATCCACTCATCAGTTGAGGGACATCTAGGCTGGTTCCATTTCCCAGCTATTATAAATTGAGCAGCAATAAACATGGTTGAGCAAGTATCTCTAAGGTAATGAGATGAGTCCTTAGGATATATGCCTAGGAGAGCTATAGCTGGGTCATATGGTAGATCAATCTTTAGCTGTTTTAGGAACCTCCACACTGATTTCCACAATGGCTGGACCAGATTGCATTCCCACCAACAATGTAGAAGGGTTCCTCTTTTTCCACATCCCCGCCAACATTTATGATCATTTGTTTTCATGATGGTAGCCAATCTGACAGGAGTGAGATGGAATCTCAATGTAGTCTTAATCTGCATTTCCCTGATGACTAGGGATGTAGAACATTTTTTTAGATGCGTATATGCCATTCGTATTTCTTCCTTTGAGAATTCTCTATTTAGCTCCATTTCCCATTTTTTGATTGGTTTGTTTGATTCCTTATTATTTAACTTCTTGAGTTCTTTGTATATCTTAGATATTAATCCTCTATCAGATGTATAGCTGGTGAAGATTTTTTCCCATTCTGTAGGTTGCCTCTTTGCTTTCTTCACCGTGTCCTTTGCAGTGCAAAATCTTTGTATTTTCATGAGGTCCCAGTGGTTAATCTGTGGTTTTATTGCCTGAGCAATTGGGGTTGTATTCAGAAAGTCTTTGCCAAGACCAATATGTTGAAGGGTTTCCCCTACTTTTTCCTCTAGCAGTTTCAGAGTTTCAGGTCTGATGTTAAGGTCCTTAATCCATTTGGACTTAATTCTTGTGCACGGAGAAAGAGAAGAATCTATTTTCATCCTTCTACAGATATATATCCAGTTTTCCCAACACCATTTGCTGAAGAGGCTGTCTTTCCTCCAGTGAGTATTTTTGGCATTTTTATCAAATATCAGGTGGCTATAACTACATGGGGTTACATTTGGGTCCTCTATTCTGTTCCATTGATCTACGAGTCTGCTTTTGTGCCAGTACCATGCTGTTTTTGTTACTATGGCTCTGTAGTATAGGTTAAAATCAGGTATGGTGATACCACCAGCCTTATTTTTGTTGCTCAGTATTATTTTAGATATTCGAGGTTTTTTGTGATTCCAAATGAATTTTTGGATTGTTTTTTCTATTTCCGTGAAGAATGCCTTTGGAATTTTGATGGGGATTGCGTTAAATGTGTAGATTGCTTTTGGTAAGATTGCCATTTTCACAATATTGATTCTTCCAATCCAGGAACAAGGGATGTTTTTCCACTTCCTAGTGTCTTCTGCAATTTCTCGCTTGAGTGTTTTAAAGTTCTCATTGTATAGATTCTTTACTTCCTTAGTAAGGTTTATTCCAAGGTACTTTATTTTTTTTGATGCAATTGTGAATGGGAGTGATTCTCTGATCTCTCTATTTTTTCTCAATTTTTTAAACATTTTCCACGATTATAAAAAATACCCTCCCTCCCCACATTTCCCCCTTTGAAATTCCATTTTCCATATCACCTCCCCATCTCAATCAGTCTCTCTTTTATTTTGATGTCATGATCTTTTCCTCCTCTTATGATGGTCTTGTGTAGGTAGTGTCAGGCACTATGAGGTCATGGAATCGAGGCCATTTTATGTCTCAAGAGAGCACATTTTAAGGAGACCTACCCTTCCTTTAGCTCTTACATTCTTTCCACCACCTCTTCCGTTTTACACCCTGAGCCTTGGAAGGTGTGATCGAGATGTTACTCGGTATTCTAGTCACTTCTTTCCAGCACTATGATACCTTCTGAGTCGTCCCAAGGTCACTGCCATCTGAAAAGAGAATATTCTCTACCCAAAGTGAGAATAGCATTAATAAAAGGGTATGAATATTAAGAGAAGTGCTTACTGGGCAATTTGATAAGCATACTATATACACTTATCCAGACATCAGCAGATGTTACACGCCTAGAGCTCATGACTACCCCTGTTTTAAGTTTTCAGTATCAGGGATGTGTTCCCTCCCATGGAGCGGGCATCCAGTCCAATTGGAGGGCAGTTAGTTTCCACCTTGATAGAAGTGCCATTATTGCACCTGTTGGCTCATTTGGCCTGGCTGGCCAATTATAAGGTTTGCAGTGTCCACTGTTGAGTATCTTCACTGGTGGTATCTCTTTCTCTCATTGAACTACATGTAGAATGGCTTCTTCCAGCTTTTTGTCAGCTGGTCTACATGGAGGAGGTTATCAGCTCAGTTCCTGCAGGATTTCTCAGTGGCCTTGCAGCCCATATATGTCGAGTCTTCAGCAATAGGGTCTTACCATCAATTCCTGGTGGGAAACCAAGGGCCTTGGCAATGGCCTATAATGTCTTGGGGGCATCAGGGACCTGCCTGGCCAACAACTCACTGGAAAGTATCCCATCCCTGGCACTGAAAATTTTCTAGCAACGATCTATGGCTCCTGAGTGTTCCATTGTCCAAAACCAGAGGATTCCATATGATTTATTTATATCCTCTTAGATTTTGATTAGCCCTCCCTCCACATTTCCTTTACTCAATCTCCTCCGCTGACCTCACTTTGGGCCTTTTCACCCCCGTTAATCTATTCTTCTACTTACATATATACAATACCAACGAATTAAGTACCCTCCTCTCTTCCCTTCTCTTCCCTATGTATCTCTTTTTTAGCTTACTGGCCTCTGCTACTGATTTTTTTTCCTTCTCACACAGAAGCCCAGTCATCTGTAGCTAGGATCCACATATGAGAGACAACATGCGACGCTTGGCTTTCTGGGCCTGGTTTACCTCACTTAGTGTAATCCTTTCCAGATCCATCCATTTTTCTGCAAATTTCTTAACTTCATTTTTCTTTACCGCTGAGTAGAACTCCATTGTATAAATGTGCCATATCTTCATTATCCACTCATCAGTTGAGGGACATCTAGGCTGGTTCCATTTCCCAGCTATTATGAATTGAGCAGCAATAAACATGGTTGAGCACGTACTTCTAAGGAAATTAGATGAGTCCTTAGGATATATGGCTAGGAGTACTATAGCTGGGTCATATGGTAGATCAATCTTTAGCTGTTTTAGGAACCCCCACACTGATTTCCACAATGCCTGACCAAATTGCATTCCCACCAACAGTGTAGAAGGGTTCCTCTTTTTCCACATCCTCACCAGCATTTATGATCATTTGTTTTCATGATGGTAGCCAATCTGACAGGAGTGAGATGCAATCTCAATGTAGATTTAATCTGCATTTCCCTGATGACTAGGGACATAGAACATTTTTTTAGATGCTTATACGCCATCCATATTTCTTCTTTTGAGAACTCTCTATTTAGCTCCATAGCCCATTTTTTAATTGGCTTGTTTGATTTCTTATTATTTAATTTTTTGAGTTCTTTGTATATCCTAGATATTAATCCTCTATCAGATATATAGCTGGCGAAGATTTTTTCCCATTCTGTAGGTTGCCTCTTTGCTTTATTCACAGTGTCCCTTGCAGTACAAAATCTTTGTAATTTCATGATTACCCAGTGGTTAATCTGTGGTTTTATTGCCTGAGCAATTGGGGTTGTATTCAGAAAGTCTTTGCCAAGACCAATATGTTGAAGCGTTTTCCTTACTTTTTCCTCTAGCAGTTTCAGAGTTTCCAGTCTGATGTTAAGGTCTTTAATCCATTTGGACTTAATTCTTGTGCATGGAGAGAGAAAAGAATCTATTTTCATCCTCCTACAGATACATATACAGTTTTCCCAACACCATTTGCTGAAGAGGCTGTCTTTTGTCCAATGAGTATTTCTGACATTTTTATTGATTATCAGGTGTCTATAGCTACCTGGACTTACATCTGGATCCTCTATTCTGTTCCATTGATCTACATGTCTGCTTTGTGCCAGTACCATGCTGTTTTTGTTACTATGGCTCTGTAGTATAGGTTAAAATCAGGTATGGTGATACCACCAGCCTTATTTTTGTTGCTCAGTATTATTTTAGATATTCGAGGTTTTTTGTGATTCCAAATGAATTTTTGGATGTTTTTTTTCTATTTCCATGAAGAATGCTCTTGGAATTTTGATGGGGATTGCATTAAATGTGTAGATTGCTTTTGGTAAGATTGCCATTTTCACAATATTAATTCTTCCAATTCAGGAACAAGGGATATTTTTCCACTTCCTAGTTTCTTCTGCAATTTCTCGCTTGAGTGTTTTAAAGTTTTCATTGTAGACATCCTTTACTTCCTTGGTTAGGTTTATTCCAAGGTACTTTATTTTCTTTGATGCAGTTGTGAATGGGAGTGATTCCCTGATTTCATCCTCTGTGTGTTTGTTGTTAGCATATAGGAAGGCTACTGATTTCTGTGTATTTATTTTGTGTCCTGCTAAATGGCTGTAGGTTTTTATAAGCTCTAACAGTTTGCTGGTAGAGTCTTTAGGGTCTTTATGTATAGAATCATGTCATCTGCAAATAATGATAACTTGATCTCTTCCTTTCCAATTTGTAACCCTTTTATGTGCGTCTCTTGCCTTATTGCTATGGCTAAGACTTCTAGTACTATATTAAATAAAAGTGGGGACAGTGGACACCCTTGTCTTGTTCCTGATTTTAGTGGAGAAGCTTCCAGTTTTTCCCCATTTAGTAATATGTTGGCTGTAGGTTTCTCATAAATAGCTTTTATTATATTGAGATATGTTCCTTCTATTCCCAGTCTCTGTAGGACTTTTATCATGAAGGGATGTTGTATTTTGTCAAATGCTTTCTCTGCATCTAATGAGATGATCATGTGATTTTTTTCCTTCAATCCACTTATATAATGTATTACATTTATCGATTTGCGTATATTGAACCATCCCTGCATCACTGGGATAAATCTACTTGGTCACGGTGAATGATCTTTCTGATATATTCTTGTATTCTGTTTGCCAATATTTTGTTGAGAATTTTTGCATCTATGTTCATGAGGGAGATTGGTCTGTAATTTTCGTTTTCTGTTCTATCTTTGCCTGGTTTTGGTATCAGGGTGATGCTGTCTTCATAGAAGGAGTTTGGTAGAATTCCTTCTTTTTCTATTTTATGGAAAAGCTTAAGAAGCAATGGTGTTAGTTCTTCCCTGAAGGTCTGGTAAAATTCAGCAGTGAATCCATCTGGCCTGGGCTTTTTTTAGTTGGGAGATTTTTGATAACTGTTCAGATCTCCATGCGTGTTATAGGTCTATTTAAGTGATTACTCTCATCCTGATTTAATTTAGGTAGGTCATATAAATCAAGGAAATCACCATTTCTTTCAGATTTTCATACTTTGTGGAGTATATGCTTTTATAGTATGTCCCTATGATTTTTTGAATTTCTCTGGCATCTGTTCTGATGTTACCTTTTTCATCTCTAATTTTATTAATTTGTGTCTCTTCTCTCTTTCTTTTGGTCAGATTTGCTAAGGGTTTGTCAATCTTGTTTATCCTTTCAAAGAACCAACTCTTTGTTTCATTGATTCTTTGGATTTTTTTTTAGTTTCTATTTCATTAATTTCTGCCCTAATCTTTATTATTTCTTCCCATCTGCTGATTTTGGGTTTGCCTTGTTCTTCTTTTTCCAAGGCTTTAAGGCGAAGCATTAGGTCATTTACTTGCAACCTTTCTAATTTCTTAATATAGGCACTTAAAGCTATAAATATACCTCTTAGGACTGCCTTCATTGTGTCCCAGTGATTTTGGTATGTTGTGTTCTCATTATCATTTGACTCTATAAATTTTTTGATTTCCCTCTTGATTTCTTCATGGACCCATTCATCATTTAGTAATGTGTTGTTTAATTTCCATGATTTTGTGTATGCTCTATAGCCTTTCTTGCTATTGATTTGTAGTTTGATTCCATTGTGGTCAGATAGAATGCAAGGAATCATTTCAATTTTCCTGTATTTGTTAAGATTTGCTTTGTGTCCTAATATATGGTCTATTTTAGAGAATGTTCCATGTGCTGCTGAAAAGAATGCATATTCTGCAGCATTTGGATGAAATGTCCTGTATATATCTGTTAGGTCCATTCCTTCTATGACCTCATTTAGTCCAGATGCCTCTTTGTTTATTTTTTCCTGGGATGACCTGTCAATTGATGAGAGTGGGGTGATGAAGTCACCCACTACCACTGTGTTTGGTGTTGTCTGTGACCTTAGTTCTAATAGCATTTGTTTGATGAATTTGGGGGCCCCCATGTTAGGTGCATATATGTTTAGGATTGTAATGTCCTCCTGTTGGAGGGTGCCTTTAATCAATATAAAGTGGCCTTCATTATCTTTTTTAACTAATGTTGGACTGAAGTCTACCTTGTCAGATATTAGGATAGCAACCCCTGCTTGTTTTCTAGGTCCATTTGCTTGAAACACCATTTTCCAACCTTTCACCCTAAGATAGTGTCCATCCTTTGTAGAAAGGTGGGTTTCTTGGAGGCAACAAATTGAAGGATCCTGCTTTTTAACCCAGTCTGCAAACCTATGTCTTTTGGTTGGGGCATTGAGGCCGTTGATATTAAGAGATATTATTGAAAGGTGTGTATTTATTTATGCCATTTTTTTCATAGTTCTTCCTGTTTACCTTTGCTCTCTTGTGTTAATTAGTATTGAGTATTGTTTGTTTTTTCCCGGTCCCTTATATGTGTGCTTTTCTTTTTCTTCAGCATGGGGGATTCTTTCAAGTATTTTCTGTAGAGCTGGTTTTGTCTTCAAATACTCTTTTAGCCTGCTTTTGTTGTGGAATGTCCTTATTTCTCCATCTATTTGAATGGATAGCTTTGCAGGATAAAGTAACCTTGGTTGACAGTTGTTATCTTTCAGAACTTGGAATACATCACTCCATGCCCTTCTGGCTTTTAAAGTTTGTGTTGAGTAATCTGCTGTAATCCTGATAGGCTTCCCTTTGTAGGTAACTTGATTTTTCTCTCTGACTGCTTTCAATATTTTTTCTTTGGTTTGTATGTTTGGTAGTTTGATTATAATATGACGAGGAGAGGTTCTTTCCATGTTTTGTCTGGCTAGTGTTCTAACGGATTCCTGTATCTGCATTGGCACCTCTTTCCCAATTTGGGGGAAGTTTTCTTCTATGATTTTGTTGAAGATGCCAACTATGCCTTTGGAGTGAAATTCTTCTCCTTCTTCTATGCCCTGAATTCTTATGTTTGATCTTTTCATAGTGTCCCAAATACCTTGAAATTCCCAGTCATACTTTTCTATTAGTTTGTCTTTCTCTCTGTTGGACTGTATTAGATCTGCCACCTGGTCTTCTAGCTTAGATATTCTGTCCTCCCCTTCATCCATTTACTAGTGAGATTTTCTACAGAGTTTTTTATTCCATTAACTGTGTTCTTTATTGCTAGTAATTCTAACTGGTTTTTCTTTATTATTTCTATTTCCTTACTTATGTCTAGTATTGACCTCTTTATTTCATTAAATTGGCATCCTGTGTCTTCTTTGCTTCCTTTGATTTCTTCTTTGAGTTCTTTGAACATATTTATAATCATTCTTTTGAAATCTTTCTCAGGCATTTCCTCTAACTTGTTCTCACTGGAGGTCATTTATGATGCATTAATACTTTTTGGTGGATTTATATTGTCTTAATTTTTGGTGTTTCTTGTGTTATAATGTATATATTTTTGCATCTTGGATTATTTAATGATTGGATTTTCCATTTAGCTGGGTATTAAGAGATGTATCAATCAATCTGGTGTTATATATCTTCAGGGTAGGAGCTTAAGGAGCTAGGTGTGGCTCTGAAGACTCTCAGAGTATCTCCAAAAGTGATTCTAGGTGTTGGGTGTGCCTGCTATGAGAGTATTCAAGTAGGCTAAGTGGAATAAAATACAGGCAGATTCTAAAATTTAACTAAACAATGTACACTTTCAATGAAAAACAGCACAGAGTATTTGTGCAAGAGTTGGTATTATGACAACCAGATCCTCTGTCTGTCCCTTAGGCTGTGTGGTGCCTCACCTACTCCCTTAATCCTGACAACAAGGTGGTTAAGATTTCTGGTCTGTAGAGGGTTCCAAGTCAGCTTGTGACCAGGTGAGACCCTTCCCTAATGTCTAACGGAAGAGTAAACAAAGCCACTATAGTTCAAGAAGCAACAAATAACAAACCCAAAATACAGCTTTTTAAAAAATGGCAAATTTAGCCATCCATCCAATTTAACATAATTTATCCTCATATGGAAGGTGCAAGTAGCACTTCTGGTTCGGGCCTATATACCAGGTTTATTAGGCGGGTACTGACCTGGTGTAATCCCAGTTACCTTTTGGGATGATTTTGGTCTCAGCTCTGATCTTAATTGGGTCCCTCTTTGGTGCTCTGTCAGTTCAAGTAGGTGTGGTCGCGTCCCTGGACTGCTGCCCTATTCCTGCTGCTCTGTTCCTGAGGGCTGGGCACTGGCGGTGGGGAAGGGGAGGCTGCCGATGCTGCTGTAGTTTGCCTGCTGTTCCACCTGTTCTTCTACCTTGTGATCTGCTCCTCCATTGTTCACTGCTGTTCTCCCTTCATGTTTCTTGAGTTTGCGGAGAGCTCCAGTGTGAGTGGAAAATCCCCTTGCCTGGCTTTTCCTGTGGATCAAGCCAAGCCTGGAGGCTGGCTGGTGTGCCACCGCTGAGGTGTGCGCCCCACTGGAGCAGCTTCTGCCGGCCGGTGTGGGCTCTGGATGCTCTGGATCTCTCCTACTTCTCCGCTGCTGTTTCAATTTCCTATACACCTCACTTTTTAATAAAAGTGTGTATTTTGCTGGGTTTTTTTTTTTTTTTTTTTTTTGGCTTTTTCCCCCCTAGGTCCTGCTTTGGTGTGGTACTTTTGCCGCCATCTTAACCAGAAGTCTGTCACTTCCAAATAAATAAAAATAAACAAAAAAAAATTTTTTTTAAGAGTAGCATGCAGCGGTTGATATCCAGTTCTTATACCAGCTCAAGATGCAGCCCAGACCCCTTGGGACTATTATCCCAATGTGAGCTATGTGAATTACCTCTAGCATTATGCTCTCTGTTAAAAATTACAGCAAGTTTTCCCACACTTGCAATACATGTAGTCCATCCATGTTAAATGCAATTGTTTCCTAGACAAACTGCATGTTTTCAAACACTTCTGCTCCACTTTTCTCACTGACTTATCACTTTAAATTTGGATAAACCTAGCGAGCAATAACCATTCAATAGTCCGAATTTGATGCTGTTTGGGTACGCCCTATGCCAAATAAATCAGTCCATTACTTTTGGATTCAGCCTCATTCAAATTTTGAGAACATGGGGAGAGGTTAGCCAGACCCTTTTGCAGAACATAAGACCGGTTCCCTGTTGTCCAAATCCCCAAAGAATCTTTATTCTCCACCTGAAAATTGTTGCACCCCCAGAAGAAATTCCCAATAGACTCCACTTGCAGCACTACAAGGCCTGCAGCAGCTCCAAACTTGTCCTAGTTACATTGCCCCATTGCTGCAACAAAATGCCTGACCAAAGCAACTTAATGGAGGAAGGGCTTGCTTGAGCTTACAGCTCTCGAGGATACAGCTCACCCTGGCAGGAAAGGCGCAGCGGAAGGAGCATGAAGCAGCTTGGTCACATTCAGTGCAACGCAGGAGGCAGAGATAGAGGCGGTGGGGGTGGGGTGGAGCTGCATAACGCTGATGTTCAGCCAGCTTTATCCTTTTTATTCAGTCACGACTCCAGACCATAGCATGGTACCATCCATAGTTAAAGGAGATCTTCCCACCTCAACTAACCTACCCTAGGAAATTCCTCACAGACATGCCCAGGAATTTGTTTCTGTATGGATTCTAAATCCCATGAAGTTGGCAGCAGATTAACCATCACCCAAACTTCCACATGCTGCTTGCAAACTAGTTCCTAAGAACCACATGGCCAAGGTTATTACAACAATGACCCCCCACCACCACCACCTGTTTGTTATCAATTTTCTGAGTCGGTTATTGTTTTCCATCACTGTGTTTGAATACCTTACAGAACCAGTCAATATGAGGAAAGATTAGTTTCGGCTCATGGTTTCAGGGGGTTGTAATCTGTCATAGCAGGAAGACGTTATGGCATGCAAGACATCCGTGTGGGGCAGAGACACTCACAGAACGGCAGTCTTGGGAACACAGCACAGTAGGAAGGACCTTGGGATGGGTATAATCTTCAAAGGCCTACCTTTAAGGGCAACTTTTGCAGAATGGCTCCACAGTTTCAAAACAGCACAATATGCCGGGCATGGTGGTGCACGCCTTGAATCCCAGTACTTGGGAGGCAGAGGTAGGAGAATCGCCGTGAGCTCAAGGCCACCTTGAGACTATGTAGTGAATTCTAGGTCAGCCTGGGCTGGAGCGAGACCTTACCTTTAAAAACAAAAAATGTAAATAAAAAAAATAAAACAAATAAAATAAAAATTTTAAAACACTGCACAATCTGCTCTTGGGATTGTGAACTCAAACTATTAGCCTGTGGTGGAGATATCAGGTGCATGCCATAATAGCTAGGAGTGTAAGTCACTCTCTGATTCAAGGAACAGAGCTGTGTTCTTCTGTTCTGTTAGCTTGCTGTGACTACTAAACACTGGTTCTCTCAGGTCCTGTACTGGGCATCCTGGGCATTGACATGTCTACCCTGACAGTGTACCTAGGAAGGGTCTTCTTGCTTCCTCCAGGCCCTGAAGCACCAGGAGAGCCTGTTGTATGTAGATATGTCCTTCCAATCTCTGCCTCCCTCTTGTCATGCTCATCTTCTCTCTGTGCATGCCTTCTCTTCTTCTCATAAGGACACTAGTCACCACAATAGGAGGCCCCCCCATTGGGCAATATGACCCCATCTTGATCTACCTTACCACCACCCCAAAGACTCTATTTCCAAAGAAGGTTCTGAATGGATATGAATTTTAAGGAGATAAGAGCCAGGCTACTTTACCAGCCTATATAAAGTTATAGCCACAGAACCTCAAAGCTGTTGAGGATGTAGACAATGTGATGTAATGTATGCAAGTGCATAGTACAGGATAGTGCTCAATATTGTCAGTGATTATTCCTGTTCATGAGTTTTCCAGCCCCTACCCCCAGGTCTGGCTCCATGCGCTAAGATGCTGGCTTCCTGGGATTACACTCTTAGTCTCTATACAGGGGTTGCCATATCACTCATTGGCTAAAAATGCAGTTAAATAAACAACTGATTGGGTTACAAGGAGAGATTATTATCACTAGTAAAGATTATTCATTGGTATTATTATGACCTCCATATTAAAAGGAAATATCTAGAAAAAGAAAGCAGGAAAAAAAAAGTTGCCCAGGGAACATTGGTTATCACTGTCCTTTCCTATACTTTGTTGGGTGGCTTTGAACCCTTGCTTCTGCCTAGGCCTTGGGGAATTTTTGAACCAGAGCTGAGCCACCACAAGTGAGGTGTTCTCGGAGTTACTGTCATGTTACTGGGACAAAGCACCTGACCCAAAGCAACTGATGGGAGGAAAGGATTTATTTTGGCTCACAATCTTGAGGGGAAGCTTCCTGATGTCCAGAGAACACGTGACATGAGCAGAGACTGGACATAGTTTCTGTCACAGAAAGGGGAACACAACAGTAAGAGAGTGAGCCCACGTCTGGCAAAGGGGAGCTGGCTATAACACCCCTGCACCCACCTCCTACAACACACCTCCTCTAACAAGGCTCCCCCTCCCAAAGTGCCTTCAGCTGGGGACCAAGCATTCAGAACACATGACTTGATGGGGGGGGGGGGGCATCTGATTCAAACTGCCCCATAAGGCAAGCACGTTTTACAAAGGAAACAGTCATTCCAAGCACACATGAAATCAGTTCTAAACCCTGCTCAGCCTTCTGATTCATACTCATTTGTTTTGGTTAAAAACACTTCTTATTCTACATGAATTACAATATAAGTAAAAATTTTAAGTCTAAAGTTCAGGTGGAAAATCTTGTCTTCCAAGGCATCATGGGAGAGCCAGCATAAGGCCAGGAGAGAGAGGCAGGCAGCATCCCACAGGGGCCGGGTTCGACTCTGGGAGTCACAAGCCGATGATGAGCAAGAGGCAGGAGAATGGCATTTTTTTGACAGAGTTGCACCCTATGCACAGAGTCAACCAAGTGGGGAGTGAAAGATTCATTTTCTGACAAGGGTGTCAGGCGAATCATCAGGGGTTGATGACAATAAATCCATAGGCGGGCAGAAAAGCTGACGGGGTGGAAAACGAGGGCCTTCGAGGCTGATCGGTCCTTTCAGCTGTCCAGAAATATAATTCCGCAGCAATCATTACCCCCGCTGGTTCTCCCAACTGTGGGCTTCGGAGTGTCGACTTGTTCCTGGGGCTCCCGCGACAAAAGAAACAAATGCAGGGACAACAGAGGCTCACCCGTGACCTGCAAAGATCACTTCTACCTGCTCTTCACAACGAGGGAGCCAGGGCTAGATGGGGGACTCTGAGTTCCAGGACGTTGGCTGCTCAGACAATCACCCGGGCAGAGCCTACCTGCTGCCCAGCCCACTCAGCTCCCTGGCCTGCCTTTGAGTAGGGCACCCCAGTGTCACGCCACAGCCGGGCTCGGCGGTCTACAGTCACCAGGGAGCAAACAGACCCGCGTTTGCCGCTAGAAGCATAACGACAAGAAGATGGTGTGATGCCTGAAGTTGTGCAGCTTGTTCCCGTGTTAAGTGTACTCCGCGGACCCGAGTGACGAGGGTCCCATTTCCAACACAGCATGGAGTGGGTGATCTCAACTGTAAAATGAAGCTGTAAGAGCACAGCATGAGAATGTATTAGCAACAGTTAGATAAGGGAGACCTCAGCAAGGCGTACACGCTCGCAATTGGTAAAATAATGCCTGTACAAATTGTTTTTGGTACATTAAGTACCTTTCACAGCCAAAATTAAAAAAAAGAAGAAGGAGGAGGAGAAAAAAAAAATAAAAACCACAAAAACGACACAGAGACACAGACGGGTACACACAAGGGCACAAGCGGTTTCTTCTCCGGCAAAGTAATTTCATGCAGAATTTTTTTTTTTATTGAAATTGTTTCTCTAGTTGACAGATCTAGTGTACAATGATAAATGACAACGTGCAGGGCAGCTTGTCAGCCTGTGCTGGGGGAAATCTCTCCCGAACTCCTTCATAATAATAGTAAGAATGCATTCCTACCAACAGTAGGCACTTGCAGCTCGTAAGCCCAGTGGCCAGCAAAGTGGTATTAAATAGCAGGGAGATGATGAAGCCGAGGACAGATTCACAAGTGTGCAGGAGTCTCAGCTCCCCCCCCCCCTGCTGCCCTGCTATGACACATTGACAGGGAAACAAGGCTTATGAAAAATGACCTGACCACATGTTCCGATCTGTGGATTTTCAAAGGGAAGAACAGCCTGGTGTGCTGGACTACTTCAGGGGTGCTGGAGAAAGGTTACGGGTATGGTGACAAACTGCTCAAAGGAGTGTCACCCAATCAAAGGGAAGATTAATTACAAAGATGGAAGCCAAGCAAAAATAACATGGGAGACCCACGTAAGAAAGTGTCATTGCTACCTGACTTTACATGTGGCTCTTGTATTTTTGCAATGCTACGGCTGAGTCTCCCTGCCTGGGGTGGCCACAGACAAGCATTTTATGGAGGGTTTGATCTCTGGGGGTTTATCACAAGCAGACCAACAGTCTCCCCCCCACCCCATGAAGGCTATCTCTGAACAAACGCCACCCAGTCCTACCCCGGGTGATAGAGACTATCACACCCTAAGTCCCACGTTTCTCTGAGGGAAAAACTAACTGCCTATCACCTGCAGTCTTATGGAAAGTACAGGAACAGGGGTTGGAGAGATTGCTTGGTAGTTAAGGCACTTGCCTGCAAAGGCTAACAAGCCAGGTGTGAATCCCCAGAGCCGGCATAAAGGAAGGTGCATAGAGAGACACACACGCATCAGGAGTGCCATTCTCTCCGTTTCCCTTCTCTTCTCTCTTTCTTTTTATGTGCTTGCAAGTAAATAAATAAAAATATTTTTAAAAAGAGAAAAAGAAAAGACAATGGAGGAACAGTTCTGGGTCTTGCTGTAATAGTAATAGAGGTGAGAGATACGTGTGTCAAGGACCAAAAATTTACTCATGGTAGGGTGGACTAACTGGCCTCGGGCTAAGTGCCTCTGGGGCCAGTTTCACCTTTAGAACTGGGGACACAATCAGTACGTTTCACAGGAAAATAGTTCTCAGAGATGAAGTTGTCAGCGCTTTCTGGCATGGGGGATAGTTACAAAGCTTCCTACCACCCAGAAAACAATAGCAAGGTGTGAGCCAGGCATGGTGACACACCCTTTAATCCCAGCACTCGGGAGGCAGAGGTAGGAGGATCGCTGAGAGTTCGAGGCCACCCTGAGACTCCATAGTGAATTCCAGGTCAGCCTGGACTAGAGTGAGACCAAAAAAACCAAACAATAAAAAAAGCAAGGTGTGGTTAGTCCCTGGCAGCTGAATGGAAACAGACATGCAAGGTCTCTTCTATCTGGGAGATGTAGGAAACCCACTGGGCCTCTGGTGCTGCCCTACAGGAGCCTCCATGTGCCTCTTGCTAATCACACCCTCAGTGAAGAAACTCCCAGGTGAAAGGGCAGGTCGTGCATGTTGATGCATATGTCCGATGCTTTGAACTGGATACTAGAGACAGGGTCAGTGTCAAATGCAAGGTGCCTCTTCCCCTCCACAGAGGAAGTAGGGGAGGCCCAAGAGGCTCAGAAAGCAATGCCATCACTGCTTGGAGTACAGTCAGCATGGGATTCAACAGCCCCATGTCCCAAATGCTGGTAAGTGATTATATACGTGAAGTCAGTAGGTCAAATGACCAGCGGGCTTGACACCTTACGCTCTGCTCGATGCATACCTATTCATACACAAAGATTAATTTCCTCCATTGTACAATTGTAGTTTTATATGCCAAAACCTTGAAAGCATATCAGGCCACAAATACTAATCCTTCATTTTGCAATTGACCTATACCCAGAGTTGAGTAAGGTATGTAAAATATTAAATATGATTGCCTTTCCCAGCTGTCATAAACTTGATGTGTTATTCTAAGTTAACACATTCAATATCTACCTAAAGTCTTAATGTGCAATATTTGAATATATATATATATATATATATCTCCTTGTTAATCAGCCTCAAAATAAGTAGATGAAACCATTGAGAAAGAATATGAGTAAAATGTCAAAAAAGGAGAAAGTAAGGACACAGCCTGTCAGACAGGTCAAATTCATTACCTTTCTTCCACCATCTTGTTACTCTTGACTGCTTCACACTTATATGATAAATCTTTCATCAGTCCTCAAGACATTATTTTTTAGCAACTGAACACTGAAGAAGCCCACTGCTGTCTAGTCTTTGTGATTCAGAACGTCTGAAATTACCCTTACACTTCCAAGCATCTAAGACTTCACAGTTTCCTGTTACTCGTTTAAATTATAATTACTCATCTTCTGATTTAATATTGGAAGATCCTAAAGTAAGAGAATTGACACGAGCCACTGCCCTTTCTAAAACCCATAAATAATTTTGTAACTCTAGACTGAGCTCATGGTCAGTCTCTGAAGACACCTTCCCTGCTGCTGTCCGCCTTCCACTGTCCCCACAGGTATGGTACAAGCTCAAGACAAGTATTCTGTCCTGAAAGGTTCTTATGAAACAACAGGCCTACTGGAAGGCGGCCATGCATAAGAACAGTGCCTTTGCAGTAAGCTAGGATTCCCCAGTACCTCCATCCCCAAATTAACTTGAGCAAACCTGATACTAAGAGAAAATGGGGACTTTCTTATTAACACATCAAAATCAACTGGTTGGCAAGTCACACCTTTTTAATCCAAACAATACTCAATTAAATCCATTCTTATATCAATAACTTTTTTCAACAAATAAATATTGCTTATTTGGAGAAGCCACATTGACTGCTGTGAGCACAGTGGCTGTCTATGCCCTCTGAAGGATTTGATTTTCAATTTGTCTTATTATTGGCGATGCATTCCTTTGATGCATGATCTCAAATGCATGTTTGAAATAGCTTGATATAAAAAAAAATAAAGATGGTTAAAAAAGAAACTAAACAAACAAAAGAACCAGCCCTGGCCATGTTGTTTTTGATGGGAGTTGCTCCTTGGATATTAGACCTCCTGTTTTGCAACTGCTAAATGTTGCCTGCCCTGCTTTGATAAAAGTACAAACAGATCATGTTTGAAAAGCAAAAGAGAATAACTGAGCTGAACTGAGCATTCAGCATAGCTATCAAGGGCAAGTGGTGCAGATGTGGCCGTGGGGCTGTCAGCAGCAGGCTGTATGAGAATGTCGCAACAAACACAGGCCTGCTTTCAAGAGAAGATTTTAAATCATACCCATCACTCATGAGTACGCTTCTTAATGCAAGAAATTGTGTGAACACCTTGGCATCGAAATGGCTAGAATCTGCAATTGTAAAAATTTAAATTAATATCAAATATTAAAAAATAATAATGTAAGTACATTATTTCTTTCGTCTTTCTAGGATTCAAAAATATGTTTCATCAAAATATGGTAGTTTGCTTTTAATTCATTTGGAATTTAAATAAATAAAACCATTTCAAAGATGTTATTTTTATTTTTACGAGCAATATTTTGAAAATCTACATTTGCATCCTTGTATATGTTTGGGGTTCTTTTGGTGGGGGTTAAAACAGAATCTTGCCATGGAGACTAGGCTGACCTGGAAATCTGTCCTTCTGCCTCAGTCTCCAAGTTTTATATGTTTAAATCTATGACAGCATTCTTTTATTTCTGGGACAGAGAAATCGTGTGTGTGTGTGTGTGTGTGTGTGCTTAAAATGAACTAAAGCTGAGACATGCTTTGTACACTGTTAACTTTTTTGTGGAATCATTACCTTGAAATCTTACATCTACATGACACCAAGCATCTGGTCATGATTCGAGTGAAACAGGAAATCCATCAGCCATCCAGATGTTTTAAATCCCTGTGACAGTCAACACGGGGCTGTGACAAGCCACAGAAGTGTGATTGTCTCCCTTTTCCCGAGTCCTAAGAACAACCCCACTATTTGGTCCACAAATTCAAGGCTCAAGATACTTAGGGACAAAATATGACTTCATTTGTATTTTCTGGATTGGAACAGTAGTTTTCTATGGGGGGGGGAGTGATTTAAAAAAAAAAAAAAAAAAACCTTTGTTTCTGCCTCCAGAGCACAGGCTGAAGCTCTGGACAGCAGCGTTGGTGGAACAAAGTACATCAGAGTGGTGCTGACCACATCACTACAGTAAGCATTAAAACACCTCCACGTGGACTAGTGGTTTCACTTGAAAAGTAAACCACAGCATAGATCTTTTCTCTATCTTACCAGGGCAAGTTACCAGAGGTTCAGCTAGGATTGTCAGCTTCTCCAGGGCCAGCACCTTCCCTTCTTCAATGGGCCTCCTGAAGTGAAGCCCGTGGCGTTTTCTCAACATGCACACAGAGCCAGGAACACAAAGAATTAGTTGCCTGCAACTTCTGGATGTCAAAAGACAGAACAGAAGCTGGGCATGGTGGCGCACGCCTTTAATCCCAGCACTCGGGAGGCAGAGGTAGGAGGATCGCGGTGAGTTCAAGGCCACTCTGAGACTACATAGTGAATTCCAGGTCAGCCTGGACCAGAGTGAGACCCTACCTTGGAAAAAAAGAAAAAGAAAAAAGACAGAACAGAAATAACCACTGAAAGGGGAATCTGAATGGGAGTGGCTTGTGTAAGTACAGAAGATCTGATCTTGTGGGCATAGTGACATCCCAACCTGACCTACTGGAGCCAGCGGGTACACGGGCCCAGGCACCCACCTTCCTCACTGTGGTCACGGTTGCCCTTGTTCACATTTGTCCGGGGGGCACAGGACAAAGAGTCTGCCAGCACTTCAACCGCAAATGCCACTTTTGTTTCATGAGTAAGCTACTTAATCTGCCTAGGCCTCAGTCTCCCCATGTAAAACTTGAGAGCAGAAGCAGTTCTTTACCTATGAGAGCATCCTAGGATTGTGTGGCCACTCAGTGGAGTACGTGACACCATGGCTGCACACACACACACACACACACACACACAGAGAGAGAGAGAGAGAGAGAGAGAGAGAGAGAAATGCTGTTACTACTGTGAGCTGCATTTTGGGAAAAGGAGGCACTATGTCACATTTGCTGGTGCCTGCAGTCTTTCTCTTCCTGTATTTGTGCCCAGAAGCAGGTACACATACTTCCTCTACCTGCATGCTGTGCTCTGCCAGCCACTGTCACATTGCTGACACAGAGACCACGGCAGGCTTGAAGCCTAATGCTCTCCTGTTTACTGCGGCACCAGTTCAAATTCCCACAGCTAACTAACCAACTGCAAGATGAGTCACGCACACCTATCTCAGGGGTGTGCAGGTGGACGGGTGGGAATATAAGCTTTGCCTAAAGTCCATGGCAGCTCTGTCACTGGCACCTGGTGTGGGTGACAGGTTCTTTAGGATAGAGGTAGTGGGGTGTTATGATGGGACCAGGGGGCTGAGCAGGGAAGCTCTGCTATTCCGTGAGTGGCGCATTCCTGAATGTGTAGCCTCCTACCGTGCACTGGGCTTTCCCACCCTGTTTTGACGATGTCATCTGAGGCAGGCTGACTTAACTCCTGGCAGCAAGAACCCCAGAGCCTACCCTCCTCATCCCCATGGAGCCTCTAGGAGTGTCCTCTGACTTTAGCCATGTTGGTGACCCCAAAACACCCCCTCTCCTCAGCTGGGATGAGAAGATTAATGCAGAAAGAACCACATTTACACACACACACACACACACACAAACAATCTTTGTGTTTGACACAGGGGCCTGATTGTCTCAATGGACTTGCCTTAACTGTCTGTCTTTAAAATGGGATTAATCTTATCCGACTCACAGAAAGGTCTTGGGCATTCATTTGGCTGAAGTTTAGCAAAGTACCGAGCAGAGTGGATGGATCACACTACTGGGGAGGCAAGTTTGATTACCTGATTGTTGAAAGCATGATGTCTGCCAGGGCTCACGGCCTCCCTCAGATTTCCTAAGCTCCCGTATGCTCACCTTTAATGTTGCTTTAATGGAGTTGAGGTGTTTGGGTTTTGTTTTTGTTTTTGTTTTTTTCTTTTTTCCCCTCTCCTCAGCAGTTAATTTAATTCCTCTGCTAATGAAAGCCTGCTCTTCAAGCAAGCAGAAGGAGCCAGCCTCGGGTCAGGCGGAGAGGAAAGAGTTCCACTGCAGGCATGCAGGGCAGAGCTTTCCAGAAAGGTGCAACCTGCTCTATCCGGGTGAGTCCGGGGTCGCAGCATTGATTGCTTAAAGCTTCCTTCTCTCTTTCTTCCCTTGGCAAGTCAGCAATGCTTCTTCTGTTGTCTTCCTTGTGTTCCCTGGGTTCTACTGACTTCTTTAATGGACTCTACTCATGCCAATCAATGTGCAGCCACCCTCCCCGAGGCTCACGCAGTCCCAGCAACAAAACAGTATATTCCAGAATTAGACTCTAGCTGAAAATTGAATGCAAAAACTTACTGGGTCATCATGACAAATTTTTTTTTTTCTAAAATGACGCCAGTATTTTCCTTTTGTGTAAATGCATCGTGTAAACTGAAGTTAATTAAATGCAATTTTGAATCGGTGGTATTTGTGAGAGTGTGTTTCAAAAACTCAAGGCTTGGAAAAGCCGATTCTCAGGTTGCCGGCACCACACAGATCTATCTGTCTCTCTTGTGGATCTATAGCATCGGCCGATAAGCGATGACATTTCACCTGCGTGTTCAAATGAGAAGATCAGGCCGGGAAGCATCGGACACCACATCCCAGGAGCCTCCTGGAAGGACAGAGAGAGATTTTACGTGGTCTGGAGCCAGAGCAGCGTCTTCCTCACACATGCTTCACGTCTTCCTCCTTCTGTTTTAAAATAATGACTCTCGGAGAGAACGCTGAAGCAGGCAGCCCTCGAAGTGTGAACAAACAAAGACAGGGTTCAATGATCACACCACTGACAGCTACCCCGGTTATATTCAAACCTTTTTAGAATTCATTTTTCCGTATCTCTTATAGAAAGGGGAGATAGTATAAAATGGAATGTTATTTCTATTCCAAAAATAGAAACATTAAAAAATCAATATTTGGCACAGCTCTCCACAGCACACAAAATTACCACCCATAGGTCCAGAAGGGGAGTGCCCACGAGGAGCGCCGAGGGTAGTTTCCAGGTGTGCCAAATGGAACAAGACAGGAGAGGTTGAGATGAATGAATATGACCCTATCTACTGGATAGGCTCCAAGATATCAGCGTCTTTGAAATGAAATTTGTGCAAGACCTTACTGTCATACACACTATTTTCACTGTCTCTGCTTCCGCTCTCTCTCAAGTGACTCTCAGCACAGCTCTAAATGCATTTCTCATCTGGAGGAAGCGTGGTGCTCCCTCACTCTCTCCTGCCCAGCTCCCACGCCATACAGCTGCCTTCCCTAGAGACCATGCCTCCCATGCTACAGCCGTGTCTAGGCTGTGGGCCTGGGTCAGCCAGAGCCCACGGGCAGGGTCTCCTGCTTGGCACCAGGATGCTGAAATAGCAGCATTTGACACATTTAAAACTTGCTGTTCGTGCAATCACTAAAACTGCACCATTAGCTGGATTTTCAGATTGCATGAGTGCAGATCATTAAGTGTTATTACAGTATTAATTATTAGAAATGTCCTGTACTGCCCAAATTAAATTGGGATAGTCAACGACCTGCGAGTTCCCAATACCACGGATAATTTAACCGGAGATCTGCTGCACTGGGTAAGGTGTCTCCACATGCCTTTCCCATTATTCCTAGGGACCAGTATAGTACCTCAAAAGAAAAGGAGCCAATCAGATATTAATATTTTCCTATGGCAAAGTTCGGAAGAGAGCGATAAGGGTGGAGACTGATGCGAAAGTGACAGCTTGATTCCTGATTTAGAAGGATGGCTAATTACAACCAGCATTCTAGCTGCTATGTACCTTCTGGTTGTTATACAGAGCTCATGTAATTCCTGTGTCTAATAATCTGTGTTGAATAGTGAGAGAAGAAAAGAAGAAAGAAAGAAAGAAAGAAAGAAAGAAAGAAAGAAAGAAAGAAAGAAAGAAAGAAAAAGAGAAGAAAGGGAAAGAGAATGAGCATGAATATTTAGAGCTAAGCTTCTCAAAATTGGATGAATATTCAGGAAAACATCTTTGAGTATATCCTACCTAATCACTTCTCACATTATTATAGAAACCATGCCTTCAAACCCTGTGGGACACTGCCTTGTAGAGAGATCCTTGTGGGTGGAGTGTACAGTGCCTTTGTCACAAGGAAAGGAGAAGCCACTGATGGATGTAGTGGGAGCTCAGCAGAACATGGGCTGCTTGGTGACCAGTCAGGCGAGAAGGACTCTCCTCACCTCCTAGACTTGTATTTGGTGGCGAGTACCAGGCCATTGCATACATTCCCATTTCAACACAAGCTGACCTTTGGCCATCTGTGCCTCTTCTTAATTGAAAAGAGGGTCCATGGAAAATGCACTATTTAAATAATAAAGATTTATTTTCATAAGATATATTATCACTGTGCACAAATAATTCAAAGTTTAATGTAGCAATTTAACTCTGATGTAAATGTGTTAACATTTTGTGCCCCAAATTCCCATATAATAGAAACAAATCTCTCTAACGGCTCTTTATATGGAAATTTCCTGATATTGGTAAGAGCCAAGCACCAGAATCCCACACCAGTCTTCTTTGTCCCACCACCTCCTTCATTTATTTGTTAGATGTGTTAAGCATCAAATGAAAAAACATGTATAAGGTTCCCAACTGTGTACCATACGTTGACATATATGTTAGTTCCTTTTCACTCCACAGGCCTCTTCTCCTAATATGAAATATAAATCCAGTATGAAGCCAGAGAGCCATGTCTGTGGCAGTGAGTGATTCACTCTTACTTCTGAATCCATTTTAACAACAAAGAAGTTGAATGGTTCCAAGTAAACACTGAGATGTGTAAAGTTTCCCCTTAGGTTGTATTTTTAAATGTCTGTGATTCACAAAATCTAACACACTTACAAAGTCAGTTTTTAAGCCTAATGCCATATATAAAAATATGCAGGTTAATATATATTAATGTTCCAATTACATTAAATTATATCTTAGTTATGTAGTGCATTAATATGCTTATTAATATTAATAAATAATATTTTGACTCAATTAATGTAATTGAATCATTGATTATATCAATAATATTAAATTATTATATTACAAACAATTATAATACATACTAACATATATATGTATATGTGTATACATATGTATGTATATATTTCAATAACATTAGACCAAACAGCAGTAAGATCCATTACTGATATCTGCAAATTGGATAGGGATTGAGCTATTCAATGGTATTCAACATCAAAAAACAGTGATTGGGCTGAGAGATGGCTCAATGGTTAAAGAGACTTGTTTGCAAAGCCTGCCAGCTCAGATTCAATTCCCCAGTACCCACATAAATCCAGTTGCACAAAGTGGCACGTGCATCTGGAGTTCATTGGAAGTGGCAAGAGGCCCTGGTACAGCCATTCTCTCTTTCTGTTGCATTCTCTGTCTCTGTCCCTCTCTGCTTGCAAATAGCCAAATAAAAATAGTAAAAAATAATGTTATGAAGAGTATAAAGTAATATGGAAAGTTAATGTCAAAGTTTGTATTTAACATAGTGTTAATATTACAATTATGAGAGGAACTGTATATTGAAAATAGAAGCAAAAATAAGATTATATATGTATATAATATGTAAATCTCCACATGTTATGCAATATGTATGTATGTATGTGTATATGTAAGTATGTATGTATGTATGTATGTATGTATGGTACATCTAGAAAGTATTTATACATATAATAGTACTGACACTAAACTTGGGCTTTCATGTCTGGTATGAAATTTAATATTCAAGACCAACCTCTACTACTCTCAAAAAGTAACTTTCACTTAAATGAGATCAAATCCTATACAGTAAACAAATTCTGTCCTATAGGTAGCCACTGGGTCTACATGAACCACAGCTTCTCTGAAGCTAAGGTAGACAAGGATATTATAGGTTGGGGACAGAGTACTTACACCTATGTCCCAGCTCTGCCTGACTGAGGTTTGTAGAACAAGATGGACTGCTTCCCTCAGTCGTTCCAGAAACCCAAGGGTCAGTGTTGGCTGTTTACCCAGCAACATCTCTGAGTCCTGCTTCCTACCTCAGCAGTGTGTGGTCAAGGGAGCCACGAGGCACAAAGCTCTTCTGTTCCACCTGCAGAGTTTCTGCACAGGGAAGACATCAATGCTCTGGCCCTGGGAAGGGTCTTGTGGGCCATGGAACTGAGCTTCTCCAGTGTGAACACAGACATGTGTGCACACTTGACCTCAGACATGTGGAATTAGAGCCAGCCTTCTTTTATTGTGTGAGGTATCCCAGAAAGGCACAGAGTGGAAACCATAACAAACTTTACAGAAAAAAATGTGTTATGGACCCAAAAGTGAAGGAGGTTAAGTCCACAATAATGAAACTCATATTAATCCTACACAAGATAACACAGGGAGGCCAAGCCTGGGGCTTCTCAGCCCTGAGGACTGGGCCTCTGGGCAGACATATTCAAGAAATAGCGCTCAATTCTCACAGAGAGAAGTATGACTCGGTATACCATGCCTAGTGAATCCTTCAAGCTACAAATATCTCACTCTTTCCTTCCAGCCCGCCTTCTTCCCATTTTCCCATCCTCTCCTGGGGTGAAACGTGGTGAGAAGTAGTGGAGTAAATAGCCTGTGTGGTGGAGAGAGGTACATTGAGAGTGTCAATGCCACTGTAGCTCAGATGGGACAGCATCAGATAGGAGCATGGCCATTTCCCTCAGCCCTCCAAGGTCCTACCAGGTCATATAGGATGTGGAGAGATGTGGAGAAAAAAAGAAGCCATGGACAAGGAAAACAAGGGCCCAAGACACACACACACAGAGAGAGAGAGATTGAGAGAGAGAGAGAGAGACATGGAGAAATTGCAATTGGATAAGACAGAGCTCAAGAAGAGGGACAGGGGTTTCTGTGCCCACCCTTCCCCGTCTGGTTTCTACAGCGCTGCTGGGCCAGGCAGCTGAAGCCTCGTGGGGGAATCAAGATGGCAGTTCTCCGCAGGCCTGGAAGCATGAACACTGAGACCTGCAGCAGCTGGGTTGTAATTCTTCTTCCATGTCTGACTTATCAGAAAGATATGGTGGGCCCAAATATCCTGTTCTCATCCAATGCTATCGCCAAACAAATCTCTACCTTAAAAGAAAAATGTGATCAAGGCCTCGGTAAGGAAAGTGCCTACATCAAAAGCATGAAACCCAAAACTCATGTTAAAAAAAAAAAAAGAAAAAGAAAAAGCCAAGCCTGGGCTGAGTAGATGGCTCAGTGGTTAAAGGCAAAGCCGACCAGCCCCAGTTCGAAGCCCAGTATCCACATACAGCCAGATGCACAAAAGTGGCTCATGAATCTGAAGTTAGTTTGCAGTGGCAAGAGGTCCTCCTACACTCATATCCTCTCTCTTTCTTCTTGCAAATAAACAAATAAAAAAATTTAAAGCCAGGCATGGGGGACCGGAGAACTGGTGCCGTAACTAAGGCACTTACTTGCCTGCAAAGTCTAAGGACCTGGGCTCAATTTCCTAGGACCCACATAAAGCAAAATGCACAAGGTGGCATAAGAGACTGGTATAGGTTTGAAGTGGCTAGAGGCCCTGGTGCACCCATTCTCCCTCTCTCTCATTCTCTGTTTCTCTCTGCCTCTTCTCTCTCTCTCTCTCTCTCTCTCTCTCTCTCTCTCTCTCTCAAATTAATATATAAATTATTAAAATAAATAAACAAAATTCCAGGTGTGATGGCATGAACTTGTAATCTCAGTGTTGGGGAGGTAGAGACAGGTAGACCCCTGGGGCTGACTGGTCCATCAGTCTAGAATACTTAGCAAAGGCCAGGCTAATGAGAGAAACCATTTCACAACAGGTGAATGGTGTCTGAGGATGACCCCCAAGGTTTGTCCTTTGGTCTCTACTCGCACATGCATATACAAGTACTCACACCTGTACACACATGTATGCCCCCCCACATATTAACACTGCATATGCACAGATACACACCACACATGTAACTGTGATTAGTGGAAGAAATACTACATTGACATATTCATTTCAATGTTCACACTTGTTTCTTTCTATCAATCACATAGTTCTTATCTCCATCTTTTTCAGTGGCAGGTTTCCAGGCAGCAGAAGGACACACCACCTGCTCATCACAGAGACACAACCCTTGTCCCCACCAGAGGAGGCAAGAGCAGATAGAAGCCACTCGTTCCTCAGCCGGTCCTGCCCACAAGTGTCCTCTTGCCACATACACTGTGGAGAGTGTCTGCTGCTTCAAAAAAAAAAAAAAGTGGAGGAGAAATTATACATGAAAACTTGTTCAGGGAAACTTAAGATCACAAATTTAAGCACGAAAAGAGTCAGCAAATGTGAATGTCGATGCCGTAATTGTTACATTCACTTAAACTCATCTCACATCCCAGTCGCATTGAACTGCTTAAAGATCTATTAGGAATCTAAGCCGCTATAGGCAGTGTGCATGAACATGTCTAAGTTCCTACGGGTTCACACCTTTAAGCAGTAGGCATCTGGGAAATAGAGATTTCCCTTGATTTGTTGTGTACACTGTCACCCAATGCCATGCTGATCTAACAGCAATAAAGAGACTTGGAAAACTCTCACTGTGCACGAGATCATGGCAGGTAGAACAGCCAGGAGCCCACTGGTACCATATTTCCTACTGCTCCCATCTCATGCCAACTCCATGCCCAGTTGCTATACTATCCCTCATGCCTCCATGTAAGCCCTTCCCAAACTAGTTCACTTCTAGTCATAATTCATCTTTTTTTTTTTTTTTTTTGGTTTTTTGAGGTAGGGTCTCACTCTAGCCCAGGCTGACCTGGAATTCACTATGGAGTCTCAGGGTGGCCTCAAACTCATGGCAATCCTCCTATCTCTGCCTCCCGAGTGCTGGGATTAAAGGCGTGCGCCACCACACCCGGCTATAATTCATATTTTTTTTTTAGGATACCTTTCCATCAGAATTTCTTTGGGGAAAAATGTGAATGTCAGTAATGTAATTAGAGAAATAAATCAGGGTGAAAAAAACCACACCTGTGGGCCTCTACACAAGAAATTTGATCTTTATTTTTACTTCCTGTTCTTATTAATATAAAACAATTTTTAAAAATATATTTTTATTTATTTACTTATTTTGATAGAAAGAGAGAGAGAGAGAGAATAGATACATAGGTGCATAGGTGCACCAGGGCCTCTAGCCACTGCAAACGAATTTCATATGCATGGGCCACCTTGTGCATTTGGCTTATGTGGGTAATGAGGAATCAAACGTGGGTCCTTAACTTTCACAGGCAAATGCCTTAAACAGTAAGCCATCTCTCCAGCCCTAAAACATTTTATAAAGTGAAAAATACTAGGACATACACACACACACACAGAGAGAGAGAGAGAGAGAGAGAGAACTTTGAAAGTAAGAAGCTCTCTTTTTTCTTCCAGCCTATATTGTCTGGGCCTTTATCGAATATCAAGTAGCTCCCATAGCCTTATGTGTGTGTGATTAAGCCTCATACTTGATCCCCATTGGTGGAGCCTTGCTGGAGGAGGTGGGTCATTGGGGGTACACCTTGAGATTTATGCATCCAGCCCACTGGGTGTTCAGAGCTAGCTTAGTCTTGGTGCCTCCTCCCATCTGAGATGACAAGATGTGGCATCCCGCTGTCTGTTCTTGCCACACTCTCCCCACTATGATGAAATTTCCCCTTGAAGCTGTAAGCCAAAATAAACACTTTCTTTCCATAAGCTGCATCTGATCAGGTATTTTGTCCAGCAATGAGAAGGTAACTGTTAATGCACACACACAGACACACACACACACACACACACACTTTATTCAATAAATGCATACATATGTGACTTTGAATGTTGTTGTTTACTTATTTTATTGTCTTCATATTGGGAATTTTATTTACTTATTTGTTAGCCAAGAGAGACAGAGAGAGAGAATGAGAATGGGTACCTCCAGCCACTGCAAATGAACTCCAGATGCATACACTACTTTGTGCATCTGGTTTTACATAGGTACTAGGCAATCAAACCTTGTTGTTAGACTTTGCAGGCAAGTGCCTTAACCACTGAGCAATTGCTTCAACCGTCACTGGGCATTTTTAAAATACTTTATAACTTTTATTAGAACACTACCTACCATTTTACAAGTGATGTTTGGATTTATTTCTCTTTGAATTTAAGATGATACTTACAAGTCCTCATAAGCTTGTGAAGTTTCTTTAGACTAATGTAGGTAAGTCACAAAAAGTATATTTCTAGCCTAGTAATAACTTAGTATTACATAAGCACATTGACCAGAAGTTCTAAAACTGCCTAAAACATGCATGTATAGCTGTCATCACATTTTCAAATGCTCCTGGAATATCCTTTCTGTTTGATGATTCATAATCATTAATCTATTAAAATGGTCCTGAAACATTTGTTATCATGAAAAGGAGGGATGGAAGGCTCTTCCTTGGAGCCCCCTCACCTAGCAAGCACTGGTCTATGGGAGTAGTTCAGCGGGGTGGGGAGGGGTGGCATGTGGGAGGGGCGCAGGAGGTAAGCAGGTGGGGCTGGAACTGCTCAGAGAGAAGGCAATGGTTGAATGCTGTGGGTAGGCAGGGTTAGAGAGAAGAGATTCTGGATTCCTAGAACAGGGCTTGTGAAAGACAGAGGTTCCCCGGGGCTCACAGAGCAGGAAAATCCACAGAGACACGATGAAAGAGGAGGAATACACAGAGGAAAAGTGCCTCAAGCAGAGTAGACTACACCAGGGTCTTCCTCCCCTCTTCCTCCTTCTGCGACCTCTACCTCCTCTCACCACTTCCTATTTCTCCTCTTCTTTCTCCTCCATGCCCCTCACGTCCTCCTCCCCCACTTCCTCGTCCTCCTCTTCCTCATTCTTACATGCTGAATGCTCTCCCTGCTAACCCAAGCCCTCCTCCCTTCTTTCTAAAAGGACAGCACTGGAATTCTTATCTTACATTTCCTGCAAGTGGTTCTCTGGATATCAGTTCTCTCTTTCACTCTCCCATTCTCTTTCTCTCTTCCTCCCTCTCCCTTACCCCCTCCATGTATAACTTCTGTCTGAGCACTAGAGTGGGGACCGAATTTCAGGTGGCGGGGATTTCAAATAATCCATGTCCCAGGTCAGAGCTGCCTGGACTAGTGCTGATCACTCTATGGCTGCCCTGGCCAGCAAAGTAGCCACACCTCTCTGCTCAGAGATCACTTCCCATCACCAGCTAAGCATCCTTGGTTTTTAATCTCTGCTGCTCTTGCTGTCATATGCCTCCTCCACTCTGTAGCTTCCCCCCAACCCTCCGAGATCAGCTTTGAAAACAACTGCAAGACTAAACTTCATGAGACTTGGTTAGATGTGGCCATGTGTTAACTCTTGTCATCTCATATACCCCACATACATATGCACTGCCTCTTTCCTGGACACAGGGACACTGAACTGGGGTTCTATCTACCCTCAGGCTCAGCACATCCCTTTGCTGACTGCTCAGCCCTGAACTCGTTTCTAACCACCCTGAACAGGCTCCACATGTCCCTTCTTCATACCCCGGCCACCCACAAATGATCCACTGGCAGAACCCCAGGTACTCTTTGGCCCAACCTCCTTTGAAAAATCTCCCACTTTCAACTCAGCACCACTCCAGGTCCATCTCCATTCTACAGATCGGGGGAACTGCCTCTCATACTCTGAGGGGCAGGTGACACCCCCCCTCCCCACCGAACTGTGGAGGCCAAGCCCTCTATGTGGATCCTGACCTTGTCTCTGAGAGATCCCATGACCTAGATCTTCCCTCCCTCTTGGTGTCCGTTGTCTTATTCCTAAAATGGGCACAGTGGAATGATAAAAATTACTATCTTCCCAGAAGGCAACAGATATGAGGCGGCAGTCACAAGCGCGTTTACAATGAAGACAAAGACAGGGCCAAACCCCAGTGTTGGCGCATAGGGCCACGTATGCAGGCTTCAGCTGCTTGCCCCACACCTGAAAACTAAGCTGTAATTACTAAGGAGTGACTTCTTACCTTTGAGGAACGGCACACTGCTCTCCCAATCAGCAGAATGATTATTTGCATATGTTCTACTTCAAAAGAAGTGAACCATCACAGAATGCCCAGTACTGTGGAGTCCTGAGGATGTTCGGGGCACTGGATGTGCTGAGTGGGAGAAACCACGCCACAGCAGGAAGTCTATGCTAACAAGCACCAATTCACACCTGTTAACTGTTGTGAAAAAAAAAAAATGACAGGAGACTAGAGATGCCCTTCCCTTAGACGGTTCGCAGCACGAATACCCTTTACCCATTGATCCTCGCCACTGAAATGGATTGAAGTAACTGAGTCTTAAGTAATTGTCCTCGCTATGGAGATTCGTCATTTACGAAGAGACCAGACAATTAACATGGCCTGTGTTTGTGGGTGTGATGGGGCGTGACCAAGCCTGCCACGCATGCTCGGTCTGTGCATAGCCACACTCACTGTGCCTTCCGTGTGAGCGCACAGATCGCATGTCAGCGTGCCTGACCGTGGGAAGGCTGACAGGGGCTGGCTTCATGGACTTCAGCATTTGCTGACTGGTTGTGGAGGGAAATGTTTTGCCCCTGGGGCAATGCAAACACACATCTATTCACCCCACACAGGGCACAGACCAAGTACAATTACACCAAAACCAGTTTCAGTGGACCGATGAGTTTATTGGGGTTTACTTCCAGAGCAGGGTGAGGGGTTGCTTACAGGAGCTCAAAGGCAGCTGCATCACGCCGGTGCAGGTGATGACTCACAAAAGCTACATCTCTGGATCTCACGGCACAACCTGCAGGTACCTCATCTGGTCAGAGGGTCTGTCCACCAAGCAACTATTTTCCCTCTATGTAACCGTGGGGAAGGGTCTTGCAACCTTTCTCCCAGACTTCTTGACTTCCTGAGTCTCCTGAGCTTTCTTTTGCCTCCATCCAAGTGGGAATGTTTCAATTTGGAGGAAATTGCTTTACAACACTGGTATATGAATACCCTATGGATACTGTCTCCACATAGATAGAGGCGGCGGGGGGGGGGGGTGGACAGGAAGAGATGTATGAGAGAGTGGACCAACAGCCCTAGGGAAGAGTGAGCCACCGGCATAGGAGAGGCACAGACCCCCAGTCATTGTGGAAGAGGTCTTGTGTTCTTTCACTGTCTCCCATGGAGGTGTGGTGGCGCACACCTTTAATCCCTGCACTCGGTAGGCACAGGTAGGAGGATCGTCGTGAGTTCCAGGCCGCCCTGTGATTACATAGTGAATTCCAGGTCAGCCTGGACTAGAGTGAAACCCTACCTCAAAAAACAAAACAAAACAAACAAACAAAAACCGTGTGGAATGGGAAGACCAGGATGAGGTGCATCATTGGCCTTAGGGATGCTCAGTCTTCAAGGCTGTGCTGACGAGGGATCGATGAACAGAAACTCACGTATCCCGGCTGAAACCAGCCATAGGATGAGATCCGGCTAGGCGGATGAGGCTAAATTATATATTGTTTTTACTGTTGTTTCATTTCACAAAACTGCAAAAGTCCGGGCAGCATTTTGTCAGTAAAAAAACAATAAAGAATATGAAAAGCCCATCTTCACAGAACATTGGACATTGCAAAACAACCTACAGCTATTATTGGATATATCAAAACTGACAAGGAAAACTTTGGTGTTGATTGGACCATATCTCACACGGACAGCACACTCATCCACCTCCACTGGTACATGAAGCTCCTCGCCCACCCAACCGTGGGTAGGAAGTTTATGGGCTTAACTGAAACGGAGGAAGTTGGGTGACTAGAAAAAAAAAAAAATTGGTGACATTGCAAAACCAGTCATTAGATTTTCAGCAGCACATGGAGATGGAGAAAGGGCGTGGATTACAAAAGACATTAATGTTGTTCAAATCCCTTTATAAAATCAGTACTCCATAGGGGCGCACTGTTAGCAGTTTCTTTCTGTCATCTCTTCTATCCATCCCAAGGTCATGACAAAGAACACTTTTCTCAGAAGAGGAAAAGCAATTCCTATGTTTCCTTTCTGTGCGCGCAGGGTTATCTCTGTCTTAATATCACTTTGTGTCTTTCTAACATCCCATCAGGAACTTTGCATGTGTGTGTGTGTGTGTGTGTGTGTGCGTGTGTGTGTGTGTAAACTCTAGCCAAATTAGGTCACAAGAAAATCATTAGGATCATTGTTTTTCCCTGTGCTGCTTAAAATAGGAGAAAAGCAAATGCATGACAAGCCAAATAGGGGTCAGGCCCTCCACCACAGATGTGCACCGGAGCCCCATGTGTACAGCCGACACCCCGGAATTCCCATCGGCACAGCTAAACAACATCAGCGCGGCTCTTCATTTGTGTTATACCGCCGCACATCTGCTCCTGGGTTTCCAAGAGACTGTATTTAAAACATAAAGGTTTGCTATGAAGGGGAGTAATTAACATGTTCTTTGGCACCTGGCCCACAGGGATAGAGAACTACCTGAAAATGACAAACTCCCTTAATATCTCATGTTTTCACGAGTGTCTCCTGGTGTAATTCAGAATGATGGGGCGGGGGTGATACGCCCTTCCTTCCCCAAAAGATAGCGGTGAGATGTGCGGGAGTGCGGACCCCAGGCACATTCAAGGGCATTGAAGGTCATTTTGACAGTCAGTTCTCACACTGAGGATGACTTGGCGTTCTTCCATTTCCTGAGATACTGAAGAGGCTCATGTGATTCTGAAGGCCGCAGAGGTTTCCCACTTTGAAACACCCGTGTGGACAATACCAAGTGCTTTTGTGTAAGAGTCTCTAGACCACACGCTTAAAACTTATTCCCACTTTTCCAAGTATTACAGCTTTTCTCCAGGCCCCGTTCAGAAGTTTCTACACTTATCATTTCCATTTTTTTTGTTTTCTTTGATTCCACAGAAAGACTTCCTCCTAGAATCCCCAACTTTCAAAATCAAGTTGGAACAGAGACTGAGGAAAACCTCTGGCTTCTATTTTCATTTTTCCTCTCTCTTTTCACTGGTAGACTAAACACCCAGGCAAGCCATGCAGTCTTCATACTTCTGTAAATTGCTCCTCTGATATTACCATTGTAGATTTCAGGAATGCCATTTTTTCTTGTCATAGTTATTGATTTATACAATATTTTCACCTTACTTTAAATTTAGGGGAAACTCTTGAGGTAAATGATTTACATACATTCTAACATACCATGGTTTCTCTAGACATTTCTGGAAAGCACATTAAAACAATAAAAGTTCATCTCTGGAAACGCATCCTAATTGTCCAGTAGAACGTGGTTGGAGGATGTCTCTCCCCACACACCACCATGGCTTCTTATTTAGCCAGCACGCATTGAGAAGTACGTTTCTCCACGTCTCCGGTGCATACTTCTTACAGTTGGTGGCTCAGTCTTGACGGCTCTCAGGTGTTTCATTGCAATTAGCCCCGTTTTCTCCTTGCCACGGTGGAGAAGTGACAGGGAGCTAAAATCCTCTAGGCGTGCGGCCGGGCGGCAGTGTGTGATTGAATGATCTCATTTCAGGCTTTTTGTTAGACAACAGGCAGCGCTCTATGAAGATTGATACAGAAGTGCCGGGCTCGGCTGGCTGGATCATCAAATGGATTGATATGATAGTCCGGCAGTGGATGAAGACAAAGTAACTGTTATCATACTCAATACAGAGGCTTGTCAGGGGCGGAAAATCACCCCGTGTCCCTGATGATGGGAGCGTTTCATGACTGTCATGTGAATTTAGTAGCACGATGTCATGGCAAGCTGCTGGGCCCAAAACTCTTTATTTGTAAGAAAAGTAAAGGATGCTGGCCAATCCAGCCAGAATGGCCCGGGGAAGGCTACTCCAGCATCAGGAGGACCTCGGATAAACATGCAGAAAGCAAGGCAAATGTTTGCTTGTTCCATGTCAGAAGTTCAGCTGGGCATGGGGACGCACGCCTTCAATCCCAGCATCAGGGAGGCAGAGGAGGAGAGTCACCATGAGTTCGAGGCCACCCTGAGACCACATAGTGAATTCCAGGTCAGCCTGGGCCAGAGTGAGACCTTAACTTGAAAAGCAAAATAAAACAAAAAGAAGTTCAGCTGCTTCCATAAAATGACCACATTTTATGTGGTCAGCCCTCTGAACAGGATTTGCTGGGTGAAGAAAGGCCCCCGGCTTATAGCTAGGGAGAAGGGACGATAGATGGTCTGAAAAATGGCGATGATTTGGACCCATGTTGCCATGGTTATCTTGTTTAGTCTCTATGAACACAATGGGAAAGATATTAATGTCATCCCCGGGCTATGGTGGGGAAGCTGAGGTTCACAAAGTCCAGCGACTTGTTCGATGCAGAGTCCCATAGTGGCCAGAGGAGAGAGTTCCTATAGCCGAGGCCTGCTCTGCCCTGTGGCTCGGTCACCCAGACCACACGGTATTGGCCCCTAGTTCGATGGATCATCTGTCTGTCCTTGTCGTTCTACCCCTTCTGTAACTGCAGCAGATGGATTCATCGCCTTCTATGCAGCGGCTGAATGATTCTGATCTGGGGCCAGGGAGACGCCTTAGTGGGTGAAGCACTTCCCACATAGGCTTGAATGCCGAGCTCAGGTCGCCCACACCCATGTAGAAGCGTATGGCACGGCAGCATCCTTGATTCAAGGGGGCGTGGAGACAGGAGCACCCCCCTAATGCGTACAGGCTAGCCTAACCTGACAAACACAGCAAACACCAATAAGCGACCCTGTTTCAAACAAGGTGGAAGGGGAGGACCAGCACCCGAGGTGATCCTCTGACCTCCCCACACACTCTGTGCCACATGCACACTTGTACTTAACACATGAACACACACACACACACACCACATGCACACACATAAAATCGATTCCGTGTCAGTACAGACATTGTGAGGCTTCTGTGTTTTGTAACTGCTATAAAATCACAATGGCCGAGTACATAGCATTGCTTCTCTGCTCCACATAAATCCGGGTAAGGAAGGGCAAGGTCGATGATCCCTAGGACACAAGTGCCCTGGAGCCCAGACCTACTGGTTCAAGATCTAGCTATAAAATAGGTCTGGGTGTAGGGCTTGAAAGATAGTTCAGGGGAGACGGCCTGGGTTAGATTCCCCAGGACCCACATAAAGCCAGACGCACAAAGTCGCACATGTGTCTGGAGTTTGTTTGCAGGGGCAAGAGGTCCTGGTGAACCCATTTTCTCTCTCTTTCTCTCTCTGGCCTTGAAAATAAAATAACTGAATAAACTAAACTAAAATAGGTCTGAGTACCTACTTGGATGACATTGTTCTTTTTCCTTCCCAACAGCAGAAGCTAGAAAGCGGCCTATGCATGTGCATCAAAAGAGGCACAGCCAGACGTGCAGACACAGACGAAAGTGCACATGCTCTTGTAAGTACAAAGCAAGCTGCCAGTTTGCATCAGTGGGCTGAGGTCCACTTTCTGAGCTGTGGTAAAAAGGAAGAACTGGCTTAGTGGTTAAGGTGCTTGCCTGAAAAGCCCAAGGACTCACGTTCGACTCTCCAGGTCCTGCATAAGCCAGACACACAAAGTGATGCAAGGGCCCAAGGTCGGCACATGCGCACAAGGGGGCGCATGTGTCTGGAGTTCGATTGCTGTGGCTGGAGGCCTGGTTTGCCAATTCTCTCTCTCTCTCTCTCTCTCTCTCTCTCTCCTCACATAAAAAGATGGCCAGTCTGTTGGGCTTGCCTCTAAAAAAAAGAGGAAGAACTTTGGGCTGTAGATATGGCTTAGCAGCAGTTAAGGTGCTTGCCTATGAAGCCTAAGGACCCTGAATCCTTTCCTCAAGACCCACATGTGCCAGATGCATAAGGTGGTGCATGTGTCGAGTTCATTTACAGTGGCTGGAGGCCCTGGCATGCCCATTATCTCTCTCTCTCTCTCCTTCCCTCTTTCTTTTCTCTCTATCTCCCTCAAATAAATAAATAAACCTATAAAAAGGAAGAACTTTGCTGGCTGCTCTGTGGGATGCAGCTGGCAGGGGCAAAAGAGGAAGCAGGGTCCCTTGTGAGAAAGGAGTCATTGACGGTACTCTGGATTGGGATGAGGAAGAAAAGACAGCTTATCTGTCACCAGCTTCTACACCAAGCTCAGGGTGACCTGCAGGATTGGAATGGTACCTGGAGGAAGAGAATGTTAAGTTGGGCCTACGTGTTAGTCTGACCTGAACACACATAGGTGAGGGTGTTCCTGGTTCCTTTGACCATATTGGAATAGTTGGGTCAAGGGTTAGAGACCAAGAGCTCTGTGTTGTTCAGATTCAATCTGAGGTGACTAGGAGACTCTCAAATGAATATTTGCAGTACTCATTGGAATGGTTCTCCCAAGAAGAAGCCATTCAACCAGGGTCTGAGGCATAGAAAGACAAGCAAAGGATGCCTGTACTTAGAAACCCTATTAGCTACTTTCCTTCTTGCTGTCACAAAGCGCCCAAGAAAAGCAACCTAAGGGAGGAAGGGTATATTTTGGCTTAGAGTCTTATTACATAACGTGGTGGTGGTGAAGGCATGGAGGCAGGAACATGAAACAGACGGTCACACTCGGTCCACACACAGGAAGCAGAGACAGAGATGAGCGCTGGTGCTCAGCTCACGTGCTTCTTTTGCTTTGGTTCAGGACCCAAACCCATGGGATGGTGCTGTCCACAGTCAGGCTGGGTGCTTCTACTTCAGTGAACCTAATCTGGGAACTCCTTCTCCGATATGCCCAGGGATCCAACCAATATGACAATCAAGATTAGCACATAGGATTGTTCCAGAGTTCAGTAAACCTATTGAAGTGTGTGTGTGTGTGCGTGTGTGTGTGTCTGTTGTGTGTGTAACCTAGCAGCTTGCAGCACTTTCCAGTACTAGTGCCTCAGCTAGCCAAGAGGGGGAAGTTTCCAGTTCACTGGTGAAACAGTGGCATGAATGCAATGGGGGAAACCAACTGCTCTCTGATTGAATATGAGACCAATTCCATGGGAGAGAACGCATGCCTGCTAATGAAAACCTAGTCAAAAGCCTATTTTTGGAAGGTCATAGACTATGGAAGGTGGGGGGTACTACTGTCAATTGGTTAAATGCATATTCTGTTCCCATCAAATTGTCCTATAAATATTTATATATTATGTTTATCCCCATAGCTCAGTGCTTGGTCAGAGAAGCTTCTTTTTGCAGATGGCAGTGACTACTGGGAACACTCAAAACTCATCAAGATGCTGAGAATAAGTGGAGGCCGAGTACCCCATGCTAAAAAAGATATCTTTATGACACCTTCCAACACTCAGGGAACATTCTGGAAGATGGAGTTGAAAAGAATGCAAGAGCCAGAATATGGGGAAGAGTACTTTGGGGCATGAGCATCAAGTGACTGATGCATTATGACCTCATAGCAGCAGTTACTACCTCCAAAAATTTGAGCTTATCAACATTTCAACATGGATGATGGAGGAGGGTGAAAAGAATTGTCAAATTATAAGAAGAGGGTGTAGATGGAAAGAAGAATGAGTTGATTGAAAGGAGGGTGGGTTCAGGGACAAAAGCAGGTATTGGGAAGGAATTATTACCAAATGGCATTATGTCCACATATGAAAATTGCAAATAAAAATAGTTAAAATAAAGATTTACCATCACAATGACAATGGAGACCAAACTTTAGTATTGGATAGCATTTGACTGTTCTGCAGGAGATGGGGCAAAAGGACTTGTGTGTGTGACCTGCTAGTGCACATCACAGCTCAGGGTGCTTTGAAGAGAACTTGGTTTTTTGGATGCCCTGGAGTGATCAGCCAGTGGGGATCACATGGGTGTGAAGGATCCAAAGAGAGGACCCTTCACCACTGCACCCCGGAGAGATGGGACCCATGAAGGTGAGTGAGCCAATGCAGGTGCTCAGTTTACAGACACAATTATCAGTAATTGCACTAGAGTGTTCTCTCTCCCAGAGACAGGCCACAGGTCTTCAAGAAGAAAGATTGTCTGAATCCCAAATACACAGTTTTACCTTTTCCCAGGAAGCCCTCAGTAAATACTTCCATCTGAAAGAGCAAGTGGAAGGATTGTTTCAGTAATTCATTCCTACCAGCCAGTTTATTTCAGAGTCTAATGACTTTTAAAAAAAAAAGCCATAGCTGGGGAGATGGATCATTGGATAAAGGGTTTGCTGTGTAAGCATGAGGTTGTGAGTTTGCATCCCCGGCATCCTTGTAAAATGCTTGCTTGGCACGGTGATGCATGCCTATCATCTCAGTGTTGAGGAAATTTCTAGGGTTCAGTAGTTAGTTAGTGTAGCCATACCAGCGAACTCTGAGCTCAGCAAGAAACCCTGTTTCAAAGAATAATATGGAGAGCAACTTGACTTGGATTCAATCTCTGGCATCCACATGTATGTGCGCACCCACACACATAAAAAATGCACATATATACATGCACAAACATCCCCAACACACACACACACAGAGAGAGAGAGAGAGAACTTATAGCAGTCATTAACATGCTGGTGATTCTATAGTTGGTAAGGCTGGGAGGACCAGCTTGTCACCCCTCTATGGTACCTCAGCAGGGCCATGCCCTAGTCCTGGTAAAGCTACTTCCTTGACGGTACACTCAGGTGGCTGGTAAGCGGGCGCCAGCTGTGATTGGCTATTGGCCTCTGTGTACCGACCTGTCACCCAGTGCTTGGTTGTCTAGTTCACTCTACTGAGCCCATGTGCCATGCATACTGAGGAAGAAGAGGAGATTCATGTCCATTGGGCCCTATGTGACATTTTTACACAGCTTTTCCCTCCTTCACCAACTTCATGCTGACTACCAGGTGCTGGTGGCTGTGGCTGTGGGTGCCCTATGTGTCCTGGGGTGGCAAGGCTCAGGGTGATTGTCTATGCCTGTCCTAGGTCTTTTATAACTCAGGGTGCTTGTCTGTCTTGCCCATGTGCCTCCTTGAATTTCTCAGAGTCAGCAACTCTTCCTGGGGTAACACTATTTATCTGCTCATTGCCCTAAGACAAAAAGCTAGTAGAACTGATGAAGACCCAAGCTTCTTGTGTTATTAAAATAGCTAATCACTTCTCCTCATTATTATTTTTCAGAGTTAAAAGGCCCCTGGACCCTCGGGTTATCAGAAATCCTCAAGATGTCCAATTGTCTGCCATCCTCAACAAAATGAAATGAAATTGAATAGAATATTCTACAACCTGCATCTCCATCGATCTGTGATTTGTCCCTCTTGTGAAGGTTAATTTTACGTGTCAGTTTGACAGGGGTAAGGGATACCAAGATAGCTAATAGCAATAATGGGAAGACAGTATTTCAGAGTATGTCTGTGAGGGGTTTGGGAGGAGATTAAAATTTGAATAAGGAGACCTAGTGAAGATCTGACCTCCACAAAGTGAATAGTGTCATCCAAACCACTGGAAGGCCGGGGACAAAGTGGTAATTCCTCCTCATCTCTCTCTCTGTTTCTCTCTCTTCCCCCCCCCTCACTTGCACATCTTTCCTACCTTAACTGAGACTTTCTGGGTCTCAGGCTGAGAAACACCAGTAGCATTCCCAGCCCGCAGCTTGCAAATGTCACCTGTAGGGCTTCATAGCCTCCATGATGGTAATAGAGGCATTCCGCATAAGAACCCTTCTCTTCCACCTCTAAATACCCTAATTCTCACAGCCCAGACAGGCACCTTTACCCCTTTCTTGGGTAGGAAAACTTCGCGAAGTAAGACATTCCCTCACCACTCCCCGTGCCCACTATTGGCCACCTGGCATCCTGTCCTCGCCTGCTCTAATCTGTCCTGACCACCAGCTTCCTTCTCCATGCTGTTGTTATTCCATTGCACAGTCTACTCTTACCAAAGCTTAGCTGTGTGTATTCATAAATTTGCCAAAAAAAAATACTGTTTATGTCATGACAATAAACTTCTGGCCTGAAAAATATGGCAGTCACAACAAAAGATGCACCCACGACTAATTCTTTAACTGTTCTCCAATATTTGGTTTATATTCATTGATCCTACAGTGTGCAATAAATATTTACAAATAGATTTTATCTTGGGAACAGGTATGGTCCATGCTCTAAATCTGAGCTGGTCAGTTTGAGTTTAGAAGGGGACATTCATTTATGGGTGGGATGTAACCTAGTCCAGCTTTACCAACAGGACATCCGGGACTTTGATGGCATCAGTAAGCTCCCCAGTGAGACCCTCAATGTGAAAGTGCCCTTCACTCTTTACTTACATCTCCTACCCCAATGTCTAGTGCAACCCAGCTCAGTGATGCCCAGTGATCAGAGCTCAAGTATCAGGCCTTCTAGAACTCATAGCCACCTCTCAGAGTTTCAGCTGTGAGGATCAGAGCCCTCCTCGGTGACTCTCTAAGACACTAGCTGCCTCCACATTGTCACTGCTACTGCCGTGGCTGGAGCTGGGAGGGGCACACCCCGTCTGCCAGCCGGCTTTGCTCATGACAGAGACCACAGGGATGCAGTGAGAACATTCAGGAGAAGGCTTTATCAGATTCAATGTTACAACACAGAGAGGGCCTCCCAGTCAACTAAAAAGAATGGGACAAGAACACTGCTTCTGTGGACAGGAAAGGAGTCTGATGTACATGGGGTCAGCTTGAAATTCCCACCGATCACCACATGGCTTCTAGTTTCCAGCAATCACTGACTGGCCTCACATTAAGGACCAATCACAGGTCTCATATTGCACCAATCACAAGCTTTCTCTTGAGTCACCAAGCGAAGTGCTTTCCCTCTGGCAGAGTTTTCAGGGTCTTCTAGCGTCCACTGAGGCTTGTATCTCTGCAAATTGCCGAGAGTGGTCATGACTGGAGCAAGACCTCCTGAAGCAGACGCCGTGGTCCCCTTGCTCCTTGCAGCATACGGGGACCTTCCTGAAGAATCGATTCAGTGTCTAGAGCAGTCCAGTGACTATGAGGATGGTCCTGCTGGTTGCCAAAGAAAGGACTCTGCCGGGCTGGCAAACCCCACTAAAGGCAGCTTGGTGCAAGGGAAGAATGTGGAAGCTGTCAATCCAGTCACCAAGAAGCCTGCTCTAAACAAGCTAGCTTGACTTATTTGGGTGAGGGGAGAGGGAATTAAAGGGCGCTTACATTATTATGTTATAATGACATAACCATTCTTAGCAGAACCGATGTGCTTAGTTCCCAGAGAGATATTCCTTACAGGTGGTTTGGTTCCATCTTTCTGATTTGTCTCTGAACAGTTTGCTGTTATTGTGTACCCAGAACGCAGGAAGCAAGGTAGCAACTGCTCACAGCACACAATAGCTACAAGTGCATTTCAACGTAGGAAAGATAAATGTTAAAAAAAAAAAAAAACCTACAGAAAGTGGACTGGAGAGATGGCTTAGCAGTTAAGGCACTTGCCTGAGAAGCCTGAGAAACCATGCTTGAATCTCCAGGTCCTACATAAGCTAGATGCACAGTGACGCAAGCGCACAATGTCACACGTGAGCTCACGGGGGCGCATGCATCTGCCTTTCGTTTGCAGTGGCTGAAGGCCCTGGTGTGTCAATTATCTCTCTCTCTCTCTCTCTCTCAATCTCAATCAAATAAAAAAATTAAAAATACAGAAAGCGGCAAGTGCTGAGGAGATAGATATCTCAGTCAACAAAATGCCTGCCTTGCAAGCATGAAGACCTGAGTCCAATTCTCTGTACCCATGTAAAATGCCGAGTGTAACGGCACACACCTGTGATTACGTTGCTGAAGAGGAAAAGATAGGAGAATCCCTCGGGCTCATTGGCCATCTAGTCTAGCTTGATCAGTGAATTTCAGGCCAGTGAGAAACTCTGTCTCAAAAAGAGGTGGGCAGAGTTTCTGTTATCTTCTGGCCTACATACATTCATGTGCACTAACACAGAGAGAGTGTGGGGCGGGGGTGGGGGGGGAAGGATGGGAAAGTAACATTTTCCATAAGCAGCCTGCTATAGCTTGGGCAAGGAGCACTTGGTACTGTCCCACTGTGGATTTATTCTGGTCACTGAACCACCAGCCTTGAGTGGAGTCTCTGAGCCTTAGTGATCTAGGCAGGGCCTGTCTGTGGGAGACTGAGGCAGACACCACTGCAAAGCTCCAAAGGAGCATCTAATGCCACAGGGAACACCCTCCCACATCATTCCCTCTCCTCTTAGTGTCAGTCTCACAGACCCTGTATAACTATTACCACATTCTCACTGAAAACGTGAGCCCCAAACTTCCCACAGGTGAAGTCCTCAACACGCTGAGAGGGGAAATGATACACTAACAAGGCAGTTGCCAGCTATTGCCCAAAGTTCCAGCCTTAGGGAATCACTTATAAACATAATCCAACTTCTGAGACAAGACGGGAACATTCCACCAGGACCCTGACTTCCCTTACAAGAGCCAGTATGCTAAAGGCACATCCCAAAACTCATCATAAGGAACATGGATCCATCTAGGGATGAAGGATGCTTTTCTCCAAGGTGCCCAACTAGGAAAACCAGCATATAAGCTCAGTTGATTATTTCATGGACACCCATCAATGTGTGGCCCCAAGGACCACTGGACATCAAGAAAAGAAGAAGGTATGGAGGGGATGCTGCAGGCACCTTATCCAGTCACATTTGATTTGGGATCAACAGCTGCTCAGCAAGATTGGTCTAAGGAGTGACCTCCCATCCAATGTGCACCACCCTGAATGGAGACGCCGCTGCCCTCCTTCCGTCTAAGGTCGGCCCCGTTGGCTTTCCTTGCCCTTGTGGAACGGGGTTGCAGTGCATCCTGGGAAACAATTGGGTTACTCTGTGATCCTTCTACTGGCAGAGCGAAGATAATAATAAAATAGGTGTAATCCAACCTTTGGCTCAGGTTAGTTTATTGATCGCAGAAGGGGGGGTGGCAGCACGACCTGTGGGCATGAGAGTGGCATGAAGTGACTGAGCTTCTGGGGCCATCCGGTGCTGAAATCTGAACTTCTGTGCCCAAGAGGTATCGTCCAAGAGGGAGAAGAGAGATGAGCTGCAGAACGACAAAGGAGAGAGCAGCATGAAAAGATGAGAATCTTCTCTCTTTTTCTGGCATTGTAGGTATGTGCATGCGGAGGGGCATGCACTGACATGTGGGTGAGTGCACATATATGCAGGCATGCTTTCACATGCATGCTCATGCATGTGGAAGCTGAGGTCAACAAGATATGGCTTTCTTAACCACTCTCCAATTTATCTACTGAGGTAGGGTTTCTCACTTGACCCAAGGCTCACTGATTCTGCTAGACCAGCTGTTCAGCTTGCCACAGAGATCCTCTGTCTCCTCCTCCCAAGTCCTGGGATTACAGACAGGTCATCAAACCCACCTGGGATTCAAGGGTGCTAAGCATCTTAACTTCAGGCTTCATACTTGTGGGGCAAGCACTTTACCCACTGAGCCATGGCCTCAGGACAGAACTCCCAGTGACCCATGGGGTCTGAGGAGGGAAGGTTTCAGGCTTTTCTCAGTCATATGCAATAGTTGTAAAGCCCTAAGGGATGTGGGCGACTTGAGCATCTCAGAAAATTTCATCTCATCACTTCTTTCTTCGAAGCAACCAAGAGCCAAAGTATCAAGATAAAGTTTAGCATTGTAATGAGTAGCTGCCTGGGCTGGTCCAGAAGCTCACAGGAAGGAAAAAAAAAATCCTTGCTCAGACCAGTACAGGAGCTCACGCTGAAGACGGAAAGCACACTCATTCAAGCCAGTATAGCAACTCACACAGAAGACCCACTTGCTCAGGAACCCTAGCCTAGTGACTTTGCTGTGTCTCCCAGTGTGATGAGTGTGAGATTTTAGTGCATCCCTGCAAGCGTATTGTTTAGAAGTAGGTCTAAGGACGTCTCCCTAGCATTTGTACCATGCTCTTCTAAGCATTGGGTGACATGGGATCCCTTGCTCCCTCCTACATGCATCTCAGACCCAGTGCTAACCAGAAGAAACATGATGCTTGCAACAGAAGAAAAGGAAAGAAACCATAAGAACACTCCAAGTAGCCAGAGCACTTGCTTGGGAATCTGCTCCACAGGGGGCAACTGATCATCCATCTCCCTTGTAAGGTGTATTAAGGCCCACTGACAGATGATGACTTGACATCCAGCTATTGCTCCCCCTCGCCCTCTGAACACGAGTGATGGCAAGGGGCAGTGCAGAGAGCAGCCTGAGACCCCAGCCAGGAGCCCAGCCAGCCAGGGCCCTCACAGTAAAGATGAAAAAAAAAAAGGAACTGCTTATAAAATAATGGAGCTCCCTGGGAAAAATATACTTCATGATCCTTTTTGTGGGAAGTATTTATTTCTCTCTCTGTGTGAAAGGAGTTTATCATGGCTAGTGCCTTTCTCGGCACTAAAATGAAACCTCAAAATCTATATAGAGAAAAAATAAACTAGCTGAAGTGGAAACTAGTTTTCTCTCTCTCCAATATGTATGTGCATATCAAGTCCAGTTTTTCTTAGCTAAGAGATATAAACTTATGCATATACCTAAGCCTCCTCTCTCTTCTCACACATACACACGTATCAGAGATACGTGTACATAAGATATAGTTACATATAAAAAGGCTTTTATTGATGAGAAGGTGATAGATTAGATTAGATAGATAGATGATAGATAGATAGATAGATAGATAGATAGATAGATAGATAGATAGATGATAAATAGACATAATATTGTACAGACGTGCCTCCCTTCTCTGCCTCTCCCTTATGTGTCTCTGTGATGCTGAAATTGACTAGAATGAAATGCCAACACGAAGTGAAGTCGCAGATTTGAACAGACGCTCCCTCCATGTCTAACTCTGACATCCATACTGGCACTTTCTGCACCTCACCTGAATCCTCCCTGCTCCAGAGTCCTTCGGTACTGACCTGAGGTGGAGGCCAAGAACGCGCTGCTCCCGTCTGGAGCTCAAGGCCCTTTATCTTGTCACGGGTGTGTGAGAAAGGCTCATGATTAGTGATTGAGTGGCAGGTTACCACTCTCTTTAAACACCAAGACTGTGAGACTCACGGGGGTGAAGGATGTTGCCATATCCGCTGTTCTCCTTGGGACTCCAGGAGCAGACAGGAAGCCCACAGCATGCAGGATCCTGGGTGTGGACTGAGAAGCAGCTATACACTTGCACCCCATCCTCCAGTTCAGTCAGGTCAGAGCCTGGGTGCCCAGGTCCGTGCGGACTCTTCCTGGCTGGGTGACATCAATTTCTGGTGGTTGTATCTCAGTGGACAGTTGTGCTAAATGATGCGACGTTAGAACAATCATGCTAGAAGATCGTCCCCACTGTGTCACGTGGGTGCCCTCATCTTCAACACTAGGCGAGCGTGTGGGCATCTTTGTGGAGGACAGTAAGTGGTCATTCCTCCTCTTGGCAAAACTGTCTAGAAACCTCAGGACAACTTCAGAGTGTCCTAGGGTTCCAAGACATGTTATGATCCATGTTTGCAAACTCCCACACTCTAGTTTTTTAGATGGAAACGTGATTTGGACACATACCTGCAATCCCAGGACTGGGGGATGGGTGGAGATAAAATGACACCCTGGACATGATGGCCAGCAAGTCTAGCCTAACCCATGAGGCCAGGTTCAAGGAGAGACCCTGTCTAAAAGAGAGAGAGAGAGAGAGAAAAAAAAAGAAAAGAAAAAGAAGGAGTAGAGTGGAGGGTGATACAGGAAGCTACCCAGCATCAGTCTCTAGCCTCTACAGTCACACACACATGCATGCACACCACACCACACACACTTACACACATTTTATAAAAAAGTGACTTTGGGGAGCCAGGCATGGTGGTGCATGCCTTTAATCCCAGCACTCAGGAGGCAGAGGTAGGAGGATTGGATGAGTTCAAGGCCACCCTGAGACTAGATAGAGAATTCCAGGTCAGCCTGAGCTAGAGTGAAACCCTACCTCAAAAAAAAGTGACTTTGGGGCTGGAAAGATGGCTTAGTGGTTAAGGTGCTTGCCTACAAAGCCTAAGGTCTCAGGTTTGATTGCCAGTACCCGCATAAGCCAGATACATAAGGCAGTGCATGTCTCTGGAGTCCATTTGTAGTGGCTAGAAGTCCTGGCACACCCATTCTCCCATTCTCTCTCTCCCTCCCTCTTTCTCTCTCTCTCAAAATGAATAAGTAAATAAATAAATTTTAAAAATAAATAAATAAAAATTTAAAAGTGACTTTGTTGAAAGATAAATGATAGGGCCTTGATGCCCACAGTGTCCAAGGAGATCCTACCTTAGCAGAGTGTGTTGGCAGGGTCCCCAAGTTAACAGCACTGGCACTCCAGAGGAGACCTTGCAGGAAGTGGTGGGATCTCAGGGCATCTCAGTGGGATTGCAGGGCACCTTGGTGGTCTGGTCCAGGGTAAGATTGGGGCTCTCGGTCTGTAGAGATCAGACATGAGACAAGTCACACACTCGGCTCTGCAGCCTCACCCATACTGCTCAGCTCCACCCCACTGTAACTCACACACCCTACTGTAACTCACACACCCCACTGTAACTCACACACCCCACTGCACTGTAACTCACACACCCCACTGTAACTCACACTCCACTGTAACTCACACCCCCACTGTGACTCACACACCCCACTGTGACTCACACACCCCACTGTGACTCACACACCCCACTGTGACTCACACACCAGCCCCCCAGACAAAGGAACTTTAGCACCATCATTCTGATGCTGTGTGATTGTCAAACACTGTGAAAAATTATTCCAAACATCACAGCTCTCAGCTAGATGTGACCCAAGACCTATAGTTCTAGTCAGTAGCCTGGGACTTGGCTTCCAGGGAGGCTGAGAAAGGGATTGTTGCAGAATTGATCTTAGAGAGGTAGAGTGGCTCACAGGACAAAAATTCCACAACATTGGATACAACATTCTCCAGACATTGGAATCATGCATTTTAAATGCTGGTGGAAAAAAAAAATTAAGCATGAGCATTTGTCTCAGAAATAAGGAAGCTAGGACTAGGGAAATGGCTCAGCAGTTAAAAACACTTGCTTACAAAACTTGATGGCCTGGATTTAATTCTCCAGTACCCATGTAAATCCAGATACACAAAATGGTGCATACATCTGGAGTTTGTCTGCAGCTGCAAGATGCACTAGCATGCCCATACTTTCTGTCTGTCTGTCTGTCTTTCTCTCTCTCTCTCTCATTGCAAATAAATAAAATACTTTAGAAAAAAAAAATGGAAGCCAGAGAGAGCCCTCTATTCAGTAGCCACCATGGACTCGTCTCCTTGGTCTTGTCAATTAAAAAGAAAAAAAAAAAATCAAATGAAAACTCCAGTTCTCGCCACAAAGGGAATAAGAAATAACCTATATATTTTGAAAAATTTAAAGTTTCAATCCAGAAAGGAATGAACAAATGAATGACATCACCACTAGTGTTGTTATCAAAAAGTCCTCAGGCAGGCTGGAGGGATGGCATAGCTGTTCCGGTGCTTGCCTGCCAAACCTAAGGACCGAGATTTGATTCCCCAGTAAGCCAGATGCTGCACAAGGTGACAAGATTTAGTCTGCAGTGCCTAGAGGCCCTGGCATGCCTGTTCTCTCTCTCTCTCTCTCTCTCTCTCCCTCTCTCTCCCTCCCTCCCTCCCTCTCTGTCTCTGAAGTTAATAAATAAAATATTTAAAATAGATTTTAAAACATCCTTAAGAAATTGCTTTCAAAAAGGATGGCTTTTGATTCAGATTCCATACCATCAAGATCATGGAAAATGCTCAGAAAGGTACCGTATGTGCCCACATACCTCTTCCAGCAGGACACACCAGGGACCAGTGACAGTAAGGCCTCAGGGACCCCTGGTGAGGTAGGGCCCACACCCCAGTGACAGCCATGTGGCAGACCTGGAGAATAGCAAACTTCAGTAAATGAGAAAGGCAGAGCTCACTGCATGGGCAACCTGGGGCCAAGGTGGATACTGAAGAAGAGTGGATGAGTTAAAGGGGAAGGGGGAGGGAAGGAAGCTTAAGGGAGAGCAAACAGAAAAAGAAAAAAAAAAACTTAAAGGATCCAGAAAGGAACTAAATAGAGCAGCAGCCATCAGCAAGCAATTCCACCAAAAAAAAAAAAAAAAAAAAAAAAAAAAACATGAGCTGAGAAATGAAGACAGTCACGGTTATGCACCTACGTGGAGAACAGCGTCTTCAGAGTCACCACGATACACACACATCTCACGTATTTTCAGTTTTCAGAATCCACCGACAGAGCTAGGAAGCTGAAATGAAGTTGAGGAGGGAAAGTAAGCCATGGTTGCCAACCTTGAGAACTTCGGGTAAAAAAAAGGTCAAGAGCCAGGGAGCAGCAAAGGCTGATAACCCAGGAAACAGCAGGGGTCCGAGGCCCGAGGCCCCCAGAGGCAAGTCTGAAACAGATAAGCAGACAGTCCATGAGGACACTGCATGGCCCAGGGACCCCGCAGCAGACAGATGTGAGGACCACTACACTGTCAAAAAGAACCCAGCAAATAACCGCATATGACACGTATTAAAATGCTAATATGTGTCTCCGAGTGCTTCCCTTGGGGACAGATGAGGTGGAAGGGAAGAGGACAATTCTTCATTAATCTACAACTTCTGTGCAGATATTATAGTGATGGGATAAAACATGCACACTGAAATACATTAAACTTCTATTCAAAAGCCACATTCATTCATAAAATGAAAGCAAACCCGTGTGTTGTTTAAAGTTACCAGCCAACCGTGTTCACTTTTGCAAAATATTATGCATTTGGACATATCAGAAAGTTAAAAAATTCTACTACTTTTCTTTCTTTTGTGCCAGGTGAAAATTCCTTTTCTTTCTCTCCTTACTGCATAGCATCGCCCCTTCTTTCTTTGTAATTCTTTCCTTTTTAAAATCGGTCTCTTTTTCTTACCTTTCTTTGTCCTTTTTTGTTTTCTTTCTTCTCTCTCTGTGCATGCACACACACACACACACACACACACACACACACACACACAATATTTCGTTTTCAAAAATTCAGCAGTCATTAGCAACACGAATTCAATGAGGGTATGCAGAAGTGACAGCTCTCATTGTCGCCCAGGGTGGATTGATGTAGACCTTCGTTTGTAGATCTGTGCAACTTAACATATCAAGTAGTCGTGTCAAATGCAAATAAGGGCAGATAAATTTAGAGTTGTTATTATATGACATTTGAAATCATACGCTATGTTCTGAAAACACTCCAAGAAAGATAAAAATGAAAAATGAAGTTAATGAAAAGTTATTGCCGCGCTGACAAGACTGCAGAATCAGGCACTTTACATTAAAATGAAATCTTTGTCGAACACTAAAGCTTACCAAAAATAATAATTTAAGCATGAATCGCTCTAATGGAATATTCTCAATTTCATACCCACAAATAGCCTCCCCAGCTGAATCAGAACACTTTATTTTTATCGTCACGCTGGATTTATAAATAAAAGCTGAAAGCATGCTTCGGCCATCCCAGAAAAGGTGGGTACTCTACTGCCTGCAAGTTAGTTTTGAGTTACGTTCACATGTCGTGTTCAGAGCAAGGTAATCATTTTCCAGGACAAGGATGCTTTCTGTCTTGAAGTCCCTTTGTCAGAATTCAAAGGATGTGTGTAGACCTCATGTGGGATGCTGTGTGGAACAAAGATTCCCTGCTTGCTCTCCATAACAGTACTTTATAGTGCACTTGGGCATGTGGCCCTCGGTACAGTTGGCACATTGTCTGCCTGAACACGAGATGTGTTTCCATCGTATCTCTGAGGATTGGTTTTGTCATTTGCTGAATCAAATCTTCAGTCTCTAGAAGGCATGTGTAGTGCTTTGAGCATTCATATCACACAATACACAACACACATCCAATGACCATCTTTGTCACTCTGGGATCTGTCTCTGGCAGTCTTGATATCTGCTTCTGAAAAGTAAAGGCTTTTTAATATCAAGCCCTTAGTTTGAAACACTGTCCCTTGCTTATGGTCCCCAACCAATGTGGAAGTCAGTCCAAGCTCTATTTATTTGTTGGCAGATAGCACAGGTCTCTCTCTGGTCCTCTGCATATCCTGTGCTTCTAAGACCCAGGTTTTCTGGTCTCTAGGATCACTGTGATGCAAAAACATCTCAATCCTCACATTCTGGGACAATAAGGGAAGGTCATATTTTCATGTGTATATTTGGAGGGTTCTCTCTTCCCTGCTGTGATAATTTCCAGAGATTAGCCTAACTCATCACAAATGACAGTTGACAAGAAGAGAGCCACACACAGGGAAAGGCTGAGCCTGGGCTGATGGACACTAAATCACCAGGTCTAACATTAACCATACAGAGGCCTAGAGGAGTTCCCCATAGATGGACATGGGAACAGCCATTGCCCAGTTCAGGCCCAACCCTCTGCTTCCTTCACCAAGACTCCACGGGAAATGAGGCTCAGCTCTTGCTTTCTCTCTCTCTTTCTTCTTGTGTTTTATTTTAAAAATATTTCTATTTACTTACTTGAGAGAGAAAAAGCTGCAAAGAGAGAGAGAATGGGCATTCCAGGGCCTCCAGCCACTGCAAACCAACTCCAGATGCATGCACCACCTTGTGCTTCTGGATTACGTGGGTCCTGACGAATCAAACCTGGGTCCTTTGGCCTTGCAGGCAAGCACCTTAATCACTAAGCCATCTCTCCATCCTCTCTTATTTTCTTTCAATTCTTTAGAGGCAAGTCCAACAGACTGCCCTTTTTTATGTGAGAGTAAGATAGTAAGAGTGGAGAGACAAAGAGAGAATTGATGCACCAGGGTACCCAGCCACTGCAAATGAACTCAATACTTGCACCCCCTTGTGTGCATGTGCAACCTTGCATGCTTGTGTCACTGTGTATCTGGCTTACATGGGCCATGGAGAGTCGAACATGAGTTCTTAGGCTTCTCAGGCAAGCACCTTAACTGCTAAGCCATCTCCCAGCCCTCTTTTTTATTTTTGAGACAGGTTCTCAATCTAGCCCTGGAACTCACTCTTAGCCAAGGCTGGCCTTGAAGTAATAATAATCTTCCTGCCTTAGCCACACTCGCACCAATCAGTCATGGCACCACCCAGAAGTGGATCTGGGGCTCTGGACAGCTAACTGGTACCCTGACTCTTTCATCTCTCGCATTTCCCATAATGCCATCATATCAATCATATGCAGATCATATCAATCATTTTCTCAATGCTACAAAAACAAAATGCCAGAATAAAAGCAGCTTAGGGAAGGAAAAGATTTATTTCAGCCTATAGTTTTAAATATTTTTTAAAGGACAATCTTCCCAGAAATCTTTTTTTTTCTTTTTTTTTTTGTTCATTTTTTTTTTTTTTTTATTTGAGAGTGACAGAGAGAGAGAGGCAGATAGAGAGAGAGAGAGAATGGGCATGCCAGGGCTTCTAGCCACTGCAAAAGAACTCCAGATGCGTGTGCCCCCTTGTGCATCTGGCTAACGTGGGTCCTGGGGAATTGAGCCTTGAACCGGGGTCCTTAGGCTTCACAGGCAAGCACTTAACCGCTAAGCCATCTCTCCAGCTCCCAGAAATCTTTTTATTTATTTATTTATTTGACAAAGAGAGAGAGAGAGAGAGAGAGAGAGAGAGAGAGAGAATGGGCATTCCAAGGCTTCCAGCCACTGCAAACAAACTTGCATGTGCCACCTTGTGTATCTGGCTAACGTGGGTCCTGGGGAATTGAACCCGGGTCCTTTGGCTTTGCAGGAAAGTGCCTTAGCCACTAAGCCATTCTTCCAGTACAGCCTATAGTTTTGAGAAGTGGTTTCATAATGGTGGGGAAGGCATGTCAGGGGTAAGCAGCCAGGCATCACAACATCACATCAGCAGGGAAGAAGTAGAAAGAGCCACGAGGGTCCTGGACTGGAACACCTCAACCCTCGCCCCCAGTGACATGCTTCCTGCAGCACGTCTCCACCTCTTCAAGGGTCTACAACCCTCCGCCACCTAGAGACTGAGTACTTAAACACGCAAGTCTATGGGGGATATTTTATACCCAAACAGAAACACAACCCTTCTATATTGATGCTTATTTCAGGTGGGTGACCAAAATTCATCCTTTTGTTGCTAGGTAGCATTCTGTTGCTAAGCTGGGAGCATTCATTCTCTGGCTGACGTACATGTGGCTGTTTCTAGGTTGGTCAAGTGATATTATTTCCTCTTTAATATATATTTCAGGATACCCTTGGATTATAGGATAAATATATCGAAATATATCCAAAATGGCTACACCAGGGCTTTGTGTAGTTTTTTTTGTTTTGTTTTGCATCTTTATCAGCAAAGTAGAAGTGCATCACCTTCCATGTGGCTGCTCCAGTTTTTATTATATATATATATATATATATATATATATATATATATATATATATGTGTGTGTGTGTGTGTGTGTGTGTGTGTGTGTGTGTGTGTGTATATATATACAACTTCTATACTTACAGACAACAAACCATGGTATTTCCCTCCCCTCCCCCACTTTCTCCTTCATAGCTCTGCTCTCCGTCATATTCCCTCCCTCTGTCTATTAGTCTCTCTTTTAATTTGATGTCATCATCTTTTTTTCTCCTATAATGAGGGTCTTTTGCAGGTATTGCTAGGGTCTTGGATATCGAGGCCAAATTCTGTCTGGACAGTTGTATGTAAGGAGTGGTACCCTTCCTTTGGCACTTACGTTCTTCCCGTCACCTCTTCCGCAATGTACCCTGCTGCTCCATTTTTAATTCTGTCACTCCGACCTGGCTTTCTTGAACCTCTCTCTGACTCCACTTGCCATCTAAATAGCGTGTCTCCCCTGTGTGTTATACTTGTGGTTTCATTGGATATTTCCTTTTCTTCCATTGAATTGTAAATGTAAACCCTTTTTATGACTTTAGATCAAAGCATTTTATTGGATACATGTTTTGCAAATATTTTCTTCTACATTTTGAATTCCTTTTTTTATTATCTTAAGGTATTAGGGTTTTTTAATTTTGATGCAATCTAGTTTATCCTGATTTGCCTTTATAGTTTATGAATTTTGTTTTCTAGTTAAGAAGTCTTAGCCTAATCCAAAGCTTTTAAGATTTTCTATTTTTTTCTAGAAGTTTATGGCATTTGTCTTAATATTAAGGTTATGAGTTCATATGAGGTAAGGATCACATCTCTCTCTCTCTCTCTCTCTCTCTCTCTCTCTCTCTCTCTGTGTGTGTGTGTGTGTGTGTGTGTGTGTGTGTAATGAAGATATCTAGTTGGCTCAACACCATCTGCTGAAATATGACCTTTTCTCACTGATTTGATTATGTACACTTGGAGAAGATCCACTGATCCCCATGTGTGTCAGATTGCTCTAAATCTATATTTCTTTTGCCTGTATGATCTACATTTTATAAAGGTCTCAGAGGTTAGCATTTCTGCCTTATTCCTATATCACCCCATCTACCTTAAGGTAAGTTAGCAACAAGTCTTGAAACAAGGTAGGATCAGTCCTCCACCATTGTTCTTAATTTCTAAAACAATCAGCCTATACCACTAGTGTGACCATACACATGTAAGAATCATCTTTTCAATCTGCTAAAAAAAAATGTGATTTTTAATGAGGGTGCATTGAATCTGTCAATCAGTTTTAAGGAACTGGCATCTTAATGATACTGACTCATATTGATGATGTTTTGTCTATTTATTTAGGTTTTATTTGGTTCTTGTCAGCAGTGCTTTTGGTTTTCAGTAACTATGTCTTATATATACCTTATTAACTTTTCCTTCAAATGTCTCATTTTTGATGCTTCTGTCACATTTCAGTTCAATTTCTCACAGTCAATTAACATACAGAAACACAACATCCTTTTGTGTGTTGGCCCCATAGCCTATAAATTTGCCAAACTTTTATATTAATCTCAATAAGTTACTGAATGCTCAGTAAATTCTTTAGGACTTTTTTTAAACATTAAATCTCATGTTTTCTTCAAATAAAGGTGGTTTACCCTGGCTTTCTAATATCTGTGGCTTTTTCTTTTTCTTAGTGTATTGCTCAGGCTATAATACCTAGCGTGATGTTTGGCAGAAGTGGTGGGATTGGACATTGTTATTCTTTTCTTATTCTTGGGTAGACACTACAGAGTATGATGTTGGCTGTGATGTTTGTGGTTGATGCAACACGTTTAAAAAGGTAAATTCGGGGCTGGCGAGACGGCTTAGCAGTTAAGCGCTTGCCTGTGAAGCCTGAGGACCCCGGTTCGAGGCTTGATCCTCCAGGACCCACTTTAGAAAGATGCACAAGGGGGAACACGCGTCTGGAGTGCGTGTGCAGTGGCCAGAGGCCCTGATGCGCCCATTCTCTCTCTGTCTGTATCTGCCTCTCTCTCTCTCTCTCTCTCTCTCTCTCTCTCTGTCCATTGCTTTCAAATAAATAAATAAAAATAAACAAAACAATTTTAAATAATAAAAAGGTAAATTCCTATTTGTAATATATGGAAACATGTTTTCCCTGTGTAAGTGCTTAGTGTTATTAGGTGTTCTTCTAATATATTGGCATATTTACATGTTGTTTCCTCCTCCATCTGCTAATGTGGTGAAGTGCATTGATTGGTCCTCAAGTGTTTTCTCTCCTCCTGTTGGTGGTAGGAATGGAACCTGTTGTAGTTATCTTCTAATTGTGGGGACAAGACACCCGAACAGAAGCAGGTTATGAGAGGAAAAGTCTTATTTCAGGCTTACAGTTTTGAGGGGAAATTTCTCCAGGCAGGAAAGCATGGCAGAGCAGAGGCTGGGCATCCCATCTTGACACAACATCTAGTAGGTAACACCAAAAGTGACTGATGTCTGGCAGGAGGGCTCCAAGCCCTACCTACAAGCAACACACCTCTGCCAGCAAAGCTCCACCTCGTAAATTTTGCCACCAGCTGGCTACTGAGTATGAGTCTTAATCACAAACACATGAGGATATGGAGGGCATTTTACATTCAAACCACCACAGAATCCAAAGCCTCACACAAACTGAATAATCATGTCTACCACTGAGCCACACCCCAGCCCAATCTTCAAGTGCTAACCTGCCTTTCACCCCCATAACCCTGTTGTCCTTATGTATTGTCTTTTTGTTTTCCTTTTCTAACCCAAACTCTTTTAAATTCCTTTGGCTATTATCCTCAAGGACAGAGGTTTTGTTCAACAGGCCCAGAGAGCGCTGTTCTCAATTGATCTAAGACCCATACACAGGTGTACAAGGGGCAGTTCCTTCTTCATGCACACTCCCTGCTCTGCCCTCAAAGGCCTCACACGCCAATAGCTCCCACTACATCTGACTGTCCTTTCCAAGTCTTCTCTCCATTTCTGTCTCCTGCACTCATGTACAAAGAGGTTCCTCGAGCTTCTTTACAGTTCTCATTCCCTTTCTCTCCAAAACCTTTCCTGTCAGCAGTCTTTATGACTAAAAGTGTGTATTTCTGTCTGCCCATCTATAATGTAGATGTGAAGATAATCCCCAAATTCATCTTCAGCCTAAGTGAATCCAAACATCCAAACAATTATTGTCCTTCCAACTCCCTGTTCCTCCCATGTTCCCAGACATCCAATAGTGTCCCTCTTCTGACTCAAATGTGAAATCCACTTCCAGCAAATTTGTACCCTCACACACATGCCTACTTCTGGACCTCTCCCTGAACGATTTTATGCTGGGGCCTGTCTTATTTCTAGGAAATTTTCTGACCCTCTTTCCCCTTCACTGTGTCTATGGGAACCTCACATGCTGGTTGTCTGGGCCACATTGCTCTGAGGGTTGGTGGTGTGCCTAGGCTGTGCCTGTAGTGTAAGGAAGTCACCTCTTGCATTCTGATGCCATGAAAGGCTTGGGCCACCCCGTGCCCCTCACAGGGGAACTACAGACCTGAGCCTATTGAGCTGCAGTCCAGTGCTTCTGAGCCACATCCCAGCCACAACTTCCCTCAGTCACGTAGCTCCATTTGTTTCATTGCTGCCACTTTTAAATTTTGTTAATTTATTTATTTGAAAGAGAACGAGAAACAGAGAAAGAGACAGAATGGGTGTGTACCATGGCCTCTGTCACTGCAAATGAACTCCAGGTGCAGATGCTTGGACCGCTTTGTGCATCTGGCTTTACATGGCTACCGGGGATTGTACCCTGGCCATCTGGCTTTGCAAACAAGCGCCTTTAACCACTGAGCCTCATATCCATCTCACTGTTGCCATTTTTGCTGTGTGGAACAAGGATATCCATGGTACCTTTCACTGCCCATGTAAACAAAATGCTGCTGTCACATCTACGAATAGCTTATTGTCTCTTGATCAGTCAAATCACATAGGCCCATCACATGTGTGTGCCAGCAGTGTCTTCCTACTCTGTTACGTGGTTAGTGAAAATCTTTACAAAGTGACCTAGAGTAGCTTAAGAGATGTGCTAGATGATAGATAGATAGATAGATAGATAGATAGATAGATAGATAGACAGACAGATAGAGAGATAGACAGATAGATAGATGATAGGTATGTAGATACTGGTCAGTAATGACTCCGCTTGCCAGCTTGTGAATGGAAGTTCCCGGAAAAGTGCTGCACCTACTTCCAACAAAGTCTGAGTGGACTGGCAGAACTTCTGTGGTCACAGAGAGAATGTCACAGGACAGAGACAAATTACCTTGGGCTAACATTAGCCACTTAATAGCCACCTATTGCCCACCTCTGTGTCTGAACTAACATCCTCCTGATGATCAGATGATCAGGTATAATCCTTTATGGAATGTGTGAACAGACCCCCAGCTTCCACCAACCCAAGGGCTAAGAATGTCATCAGATAGCATCTGAAGCCTATGGTAGAGATTCCATCCCCCCCCCACCCCCAGCCTGGCTGTGATAGTTAAGGCGTTGTCAACTTGACCTGTTTAGTAATCCACAGGTTGCTTCTAGGAAGGATCAACTAAAGGAGGAAGTCTTTCCCCCAGGGTGAGCCCTTCCCCAGAGTGGGCAGCCCTGCTCAGAGGGGGACTTGATATAAGGAAGCTCTGGGTAGAAAGAGTACCTTCCTTCCTTCCTCCCACTTTGCTGCCAGAGCTGCTTACTACCTTCCAGCGTGGATTGAAGACCAGTGCAGGACTAAAGACCAGCATCAACCGAAGACCCCCGTGGATCGAAACCCAGTGGCTCCTCAGGAAGCCTCCAGGCTTTCCGGCACCATCTGCAGTGCTGGGTCGGGACTGCTGAGGCATCTGGCCACGAGGACTGAGCAGCTACCAGGTTCGGTGATTCTCGGGCCTGCAACTGCTATTGGACTACTGTAAGCTGATCCAATAAATCCCCTTTTTAAAATAATTCATTCTAGCAGTTCTATTCCTCTAGAGAACCCTGACTAATACACTGGCTTTGCTGCAACCCACAGACCCGATGGTTAGCCAATGTACTTAAAATCTGCCATGATTTGTGACTTTCTATTGCTCTGTAACTAGAAAACTTTCATGAAACTGTTAACATGTTGGAACATGGAATTGGGGTAACCTAAATCTGTGTTCCTGGGCCATAGTCACTCACATTTGTCTGCAGAATAAACTATCTCTAACCCCCTCTGAGGTGAGGGCTGTGCCTTTTACATGGACAAACTTATCATACACAGAGACATCCCCTGACAGAATGGCCACTGGAAACATCGTGCCTCGTCAGGGCAAGGTAGTCAAGTGTCTGAGGAACAACATCTGAGTTTTCCCTCTTGTCTCCAAATGTGCACTCACATGTGTGCACACTAACCTGCACACACACACGCACACACATGCAACACACACACATACCCACACACAAACATAGACTGCTTTGGTCACGGAGAGTGTTCAGAACTCCGCAGGAGCTGGTTTCAGCCCAGCCCTGCCAAAGTCTTGGACAACAGAATTCAGAAGCTAAAGAGCTCAGCGTAGCACCAGGGAAGAGGAGAGTGCTGCATGGAGAAGGAGAGACCTGCACAAAGCTCACTGAAATGTCAGTACTTCCTGTGTGACTCTCCTGGTCTCACAGGTTGGAGCCCATAAGGTATCCACCACACTCCTGACTCAGAATCAGCCCCCAGCATATCGGTGTCCAGCTGTGTTGTAACTCATAATTGACCCACTCAGGGGGCCCCACAACATTTCTCTGTAACAAAGTTTAAACGGTACGTGCTTTCAAATAAGTCCCCTTCAAGTTCTCATTGTCAGGGAGAAGGTTTGAAAGGACACGTTTGCATCTAATTCAGACTTCACTATCCCAGTCTGAAAAGACTCAATGGAGAAAAGAAAGAGTGAAAAAGAAAAGTCCTCTCTGAGCTCATTGCAGGACAGCAGATGTATTGGCAAAATAAATAAATAAATAAACAAACAAACAAATAAATAAATAAATAAATAAAATGCCCTTGTGTCAGACAGCATTATATTATTGCAAGAAGGAAAAGAAGGTATAGGTCCCATAAATATTTCTGGCCCACCTCCAAATGTATGCCATTTTCGGCAACTCCTAGGAAGAGCTCCTGCTTTCTGGGGTAATGCCGGCTAAAGTGGGGACCCGTCGGGGAGCATTTTATTTTAAGCTTCCATCAATGGGTGCTTAACTACTACTAATTGAGAACAGTGGCTTGGGGAACGATATTTGTGAGTCACATACCTATCAAATGATTCCATTGTGATTGGTTTTAGGGCAATGAATGCCAGGTAGGCATTACTGATGGGTAACATAAAGAAGTGGGCTGCGGGCTGCATTGCTCTGCTGAGCGGAACCACTTTGAGGGGACAGAGAGAGAGAGAGAGAGACTGAGAGCTGGAGGTCTGTCCCACAGGTCCCAGTGCATGCGGGTGCTGATGAGAAAGTGGACTGGATTGTGTCATTCTCACTGTGTAGAAGAGCCAGAACTGACAACAGTGACCTAAATCTGGAACATTCATCCCCCTGGACTCCTTTCTGCTTACTTAACTTTAGGGAACTGGGGACCTAGGTGAGCAGTCTTCACTCTGCATCTTCAGATGCAAGGTTACGGGCTCACCTCTACCCAGGATGCTTACCAAACCCCCAGGTGCTCTCAGGTCTCCCTGATGTCCCCTGAGCCCATCTAGTACCCATATGAGGTGGGATCCACAAGTCCTGTGCTTTCTCATGCTTCTGTTTCTCAGGCATAAGAGATTTCATCAGCCAGACTTATCAACAGAACTTAGGACCCACCTTGACTTTCCTTATGAAAACCCTTCACGGGGTGCACTCTGAGACATCTCTTTCCTGTGCACATTATCACATGGGCTTGTGCCTCTACGATCCCTCGCTTGGGTCCGTTTACATCTGTACCATTCCCAGGACACACTCTCTTCCGTCCATCATCTAAGAGCATGGAGAAAGTGGCATACATCAGCCCTGCTCAAACCCATGTCCCAATCCCCAGCTACATTTGGTACCCTGCGATCTGAGAGCTCCCCCCCCTCCACTCACATCCCCAGCATACAAACTCACCCATTCTGCCCTGTGGCACACCAGAGACATCACTGTGTACTGTCACACTGCCAGCCAGCCCCACACCCCACCATTAACCTCAGCATCACCTCCCAGAGCCCAGCCTCGCTTGGACACAGAGGAAGGCAGCCATGTTGTTTTATTTCTTCAGAGTACTCTGCCCCCTTTTCTTCCCCAGCATGCATACTGGATGTCTTCTCTACCTAACTGCAGGGTAGGGCTACCAAGAGGCTATGACATCCAGAAATGGCTAAGTACCTTGAAGGTGTTTGACAGATTATTTAATACAAAATTATTGATGAAAGTGAGTGTGTTTGGGCTCCTGAAAGGGATGGAACAAGATCTGTTCTTCAATGGACTGCTCAGAAAGTGGGGAAGAAGCTAGGCTCGAAGGAAGACTTGTGCTGGGTATAAATGGTCCAGAAAATGCTAGGGTGGCATGTTCCTCTGTGTGCCCTGGTATCACCATTCCCCCACTGCCCTTTGTGCTCTTCGCTGGGTGGCAAACACTCTGGGTAGGCCCTTCACATCCACCTTGAGACTGTCACTGTCACAGGGAAACTCAGAGAGCTGACAGTGGGAAGCAGAGTACGGGCCTTTCAGAAAGACCATGTTTATAGAACGCTGAGTTTTTTTTTTTTACGTTCTTCGAAACACCAAATCTTGAGGCATCTCTTCACCCAGCCATGTGCTGAACCTCTTCCACCACAGACACAAGGGACCCTCTCAAATTGTCATCCTGCTCTTCTTCTCCTTGCCTTCTTCCTCTGTCCTCTGGTAACAAGTACCCATGTCACACTTCCAGGGGCCACCACTGGGGCCGGTGCTCACACTGTGAGGCTGCTGAGGGCACAGTCCTGAGAGGGCACAGCAGGCAATGTGTCTTGTGCCATGGGGCCCAAGCCAGCTGAAGAGGGGCATAGACTAGTATTACCACTCCGCACTTCACTGAGCTGAGCAGAGGTATAATTAGGAGGTGCATGATGGGGTCTGAGCTTGTCACTAATGGACAGCAGGCTCCATGTGAGTTAAAGGAAGGCCAAGACAAACTGGAACCCGTGCTGAATACGTCAGTATGAACTAGCCTAGCAAGAGTCTAGATGGACATTGGTAAGATATTTACAGATACAGAGATTATTGTTTACACATATGTCTCCTTGCTGTTATTTAAGAAGGCAGAGGAGCAAGAAGACCCTGTATTGTGAGCCAGGAAGGCATAGAAGTGAGGAGATCCAACTACTGTCCAATTCACTTGGATAAGGTTTAATTCTAGATCCAGGGAAAGGGAGAGGTCCAAAGTGAGTCTGGAATATCCTGATTTGGCTGGAAGGAAGTACTCAAAAAAAAAAAAAGAGGAAGAATAAGAATAAAGATAGGCAGAGAGAATAGACCAAAAGGAATACTGGACGTAGTAGCACACACTTTTAATTCCAGCACTCCTGAGGCTGAGGTAAGAGGATGGCTGTCAGTTCAAGGCCAGCCTGTAATTACAGAGAAGTTTCTAGAAGGAGAAGAATCTCCTATGAAGATTTCCAATCAGTGGATATAGGAGTGAGGTGTGACCTCTCTCTCTGAAGACAGAGTCTATCCAAAGGACTTCATAACAGAAAGGTAGCTTGAAGGAGGAACCTGACAGGCTCCCATCCAGGGTGTCCAGTTGCGTTTTTTTCTTAATCATCTGTGGGAAGTCATGTTGGGAGCACCTAAGAGAATGTCACTTCATCTCTGTGGCCTTACCCCTGGGAGCACAGGTGCCCATATACACTTAGGGAAAACCTCAGGTAAAACCAACAGAGGAACACTATACAATGCTTCGAAGATGGGTCTTGCAGATCTTACATCACAGGCTCATCAAGATCACTCAAAACAAGGAAAGTCTGAGAATTATGTCCTCGTCAAGAGGAAGATGAGAGCCAATGATGGTTAAATGCGATGCAACATCATGGTTGGATCCTGGGACAGAAAAAGGACACTAGGTAGAAAATGGGGACATGTGAATAATGTATTGCCTTCAGATAATAATTGCATTCATTACTTGTGGTAGATGAGGCACACTAACAAAAAAATGTCACTGATGATAACACTGGGTGTGGAGTTTATGGCAACTGAACCACTTTCACAATGTTTTTATATAACAAAAAATGTCCCAAAGGCTGGAGAGATGGCTCAGCACTGAAGGCACTTGCCTGCAAAGCCTAATAACCTGGGTTCAATTCCCCAATACCCATGTAAAGCCAGATACACAAAGTGGTACACATATCTGCAGTTTGTATGCAGTGGCTAGAGGCTCTGGTTCACTCATTCTCTCTCTCCTTGAAAAAAAATAAAAAATATTCTGTTCAAGTTAGCTATGGCAGACATAGAGAGCCTCATATATTCAGTAAGGTTTGTTTGACCACCAGGCATTTAGGGTAGAATGACTTCACAGAAGTCACCTGCATGGTTAGGGTAAACCAAGTGTGGGAGCCTCTCTCTGCTGGTACCCGTCTGACCTAGAATACACCCCAACCCAGTGTGTGTTCAGAATTGGTGGCACAGTCAAAGTCCCACCTGACCCAGAGAGACTGGAAAAAGCCTAGTTTGTGACAGTATGGCTTAAATTCCAATTCAATGCGGTATAAAGGACAACTACAGGAATTTATCAAGCAAAAATTAAATATCCAAAATGAATGTCTAAATGCCTTTCAGAAGACATGGTAAGGGATTCTGAAGCCAAGAAACCTCAGAGGTTACATGTCAAATGTCACCAGGATCTCGGGACAGAAAGCAGAACTTGGGTACAAAGTCGTGGCACGTGAATAAGGCGTAATCTTTACTGAATGATAACATATTCGTGTCGACTCGGAAGTCACTCAGAACGCAGCAGTCAGAACTCTGTCCCGCCAGGGTGGGAGTTCTCTCACTCCCATACTGTAGTCTAACATCTCCAAAACAACTAGCTTTCTTCTTCCCCTGGCATAAATCACTTAACTATTTCAAACAGGATGTTAATACCCATGTTATAGAGAGTTAGGACACTGTCATTTTATTATTATTTTTAAGTTTTTTTGCTGAGCTCAGACTTCTCCTCTGTGACATGCCTTTCCTGAGGTTTCCATTAAATCTCTTGTGAGCCTTGTAGGTACCTGGGCAGAAAATGCTTCCCTCCTTAGGAACTGACAGCCTCTGCGAATATCTCTTGCCTACAAACAGTTCTGCCTTTATACGTCAGAGCATAATCCCACAGCCAAATTTGAGAAAAGAAAGAAAGAAAAAAATAAATAAACTGGAATCTGATTGCTAAACATATAGACACTTGGGGGGAAAAAATGAACTTGTGTTTTAATTTTATAGCCCAAATAATTTTTAGCTGAAGAAAATAATAGAAGTGAACAACAGACATAAAACTTTAGCCTGTGTAAATTAAAGGGTTCTGCCGCATTAACTTCATAAAGCCCTAATCCTGTCCTCCATAAACCATTACATGCACGGCAACATATCTGATTTATGGGGTGGAGAATCGATGGGAAAAATTAATGCTTGAAAAACATATTAGAGACATTATTGAACAGATTTTAATTGAGATTTGATTTCAATGCCCCTTATCCACATGATTAATGGGTCCTACCCCTCGACTCCTCAGGCTGAAGAGAGTCTTTAATATGACAATTAAGTATCTGTCTTTGGGTTTTATGTGGCTCTCCCCACTCCACTCACTCCATCAGTACAGTGCGGCTTTCAGCAGATTAAATTGAGACTCAATTTTCTCTATTTTCCAGCACTTACTTATGTTTTATGACAAGCACTAAATCAATTTTATGCTATTATTGATTTTTTCTTAAATGGACACAAACCATTTCGCCTTTTGCCCTTCTTTCTACTTTCCTTCCCTCTCCTTCTTTCCTGTGAGCTTGATATACAGCCAGCCGAGGAGATTTCTACCATTTCCTGAGATTTCCACAGGTCGTGCCAATTCATTCCATTTTTACAACATCAGAATTGACAAACGTAACCTGGGATTCTATCAAAACTTATATATTGTAGTAATGTGACAAGGGCTGTGAATTGCTGGGATTTTTTTTTTCTCCCCCACCCCCTTTTTCCTTCCAAAACAAAAACAGCCTCAAGGTTAATTCATTTCCCTGTAATTTCTAGCCAAGTTCTCTTCTATAATATTACCTAAATTTTTGAGCAGAGGCTTAAGCTATAATTTTTCTACCATCCTTGAAGTCTAATTAATATAGCAATAGAGGGAGAATCTATTTCATGGCTTGCAGGGACAGGACATTATCTGCAAGGTGCAATAACTCCTTTGAGGTGCTTGGCGACGGCAAGTTCTATGCAATGCAATTAAGAAGCTACCAGATCTTTGGGGCTTTATCCTCCGTGACCTATGGCAAAAATTAACTGCTGCCTTGGGCAAAAGAAGTGAGAATAGGTACATAATTTGTAATCAGATAGCATTTTTTTTTCTGGTGAAGAATTATACATGAAGAAAAACAGCCAGCAACATGGGCAGCTAACAGTCTCATATTTGTTTGGAGGTCCAATGGCTTGTCTTTGAAAATACAATCATATCCAAGTGTAAATACCTGGATTTTAAAATGCTTTTTTATAAAAAAAAAAAACATATAAATGGTACAGCTATTCTACTCAGTTCTACAGAAAACACATTTTGTTTAATTTTAATACCAAAGATGGCATGTTCTTTCTTTTATATGTATAAAACACAATAGTCTCTTTGATGACAAGTAATATAAGACTACCTGCAACAGAATTTCGAGAACCATAACATTTACAAATCCAAACACTGCAGAAATTAAGTTTCAGTATTTCATGTTTAATGCAATGCCAGTTTTCCTATAAATTCAGAAGGAATAAGAGAAAAGAAGGCCCAGTCACCAGGAGCTCAAGTTCCCTGAAATTTGTCTGTTTCTTCTTTTCCCCATCTCAGTATCATCCCAGGAGCAGAACCGAGAAAGAACGTAAAATACTTTCTAGTTAATTTTTGGTCAGCACGCCAGGGCTTGACACACAGGCTCAGAGAGAAATGCTTGTTAAAGGTTCTCCGTGGCGCTGGCTCCGAATGATTTATGGCCAGCGCTTGGGTGTCCACAAGTTGCCCTCACACCGCACAAAGCTGTGCGCTTGAGCTCCGTGACGGACGCAGGAGCGGCGCGGCCTGCACGCCCCACAGCTGCAGCTTGGTGAAATGAGGGAGGCAAGCAAGCCATCATCTGTGCCTGGCTGGGGTCCAGGGAAGGCCAGGGCTGGGCTTACAGCCCCCGGGGCTTCCTCACCCGAGATATGATGCTCTGATTCAACTTCAAGGATTGTACAGGATCCTCATGGAGGCATGTATATCACATCCTCATGTATTCAGGGTGAGCAAAGAGAATGGCATAAAATAGCTTTTTTTTTTTTTTTTTTTTTTTTTTTACCTGCAGCTGTTGTCCAGCATTATGGGAAGCTCTAGTGAGCAGTCTCCTATGGAGAGGGACACAAATGGGGCAATATATCAGAAAGTATACATCATAGCAAATTGTCAAAATCAAGGTGACCATGAAAAACACCTTGAACTCCTGAGATCTGTCTCCATTTTGACTTTTGACTGATTGTTAGATTTCTTCCAGCAGTCTTCTCTCTGTAATTAGATACCTGTGTTTCTGTGTTGAGCACGGTTCCCAGGCTTGCCCTCCTCGTGTGTTGGGAGGGGTGATGCTGTGTAGTGTGTGAGGTGTAACAGTATGCCTGATACCCCTTAAATGCCCAAAACAACCCCATTCCAGTTAATAAACCCAAAATGTCTCTGGTAATTGCCAAAGTTCCCTGGGAGTTGTGGCAAAACCACTCTAGTGAGAACCACAGTGCATGGGCTGGCTTTGTGGCAGTCCTCTTACCTGTCCTGTGTAATGCTTCTCCTCACTTCTGTTCCTCACTAGTATTCATGACTGTAGCTTACATCCTAAGACCTTCAAAGCAGTCGACTCTGACTTATCCAGGGTATGAATTACAGATTTTCTTTTTAAAAATTATTTACTTATTTATTAGAAACAGAGAGAGAGAGAGAGAATGGGAGTGCCCAGATCTTTAGCTGCTGCAAACAACCTCCTGATGCATGCACCTCCTTGTGCATTTGGCCTCACCTTGGGGAACTGAACCCAAGTCATTAGGCTTTGCAGGCAAGAGCCTTAACTGCTGAGCCATCTCTCCAGCCCTGAATTGCAGACTTCCTAAACAGAGGAGGTATGCTTTCCCTGAATGATGGTGAATAACTTCTGACAGAAGTTATCAGTCTGCATGGAACTCTTTTGTGCCTCAGTGATGGTGCCTGCCCTCAACTTACAGAAATGCTCACTAAGCTTCCCAACTAATAACCTCAAACACTGGGAGCTCCCATCTTGGATTTTAATGTGGGCAATGGCCCCCAGACAGGGTCAAGTCATGGGAACAGACAGGTGCAAGCACTTTGCAACTAAGCCATCCACTTATCAGTGGGAGATTCTGAAGAAGCTCCTTGGCGTCGACCTACGACAGGAACAGGTGACCTCCATGGACCCTTCTGGCTGGGCAGGAGGGTTAATGACACTTGTTTGCCTAACTTCATCCTCTGGTTCTCCAGTTCCACCCAAATGTCCAACAAAGAATGAGTAGCAGTTAGCTGTCACCCATCCTCACCCATTGTTTTCTTCATGTGCATGTTTATGTGTATGCATGTGTGAAAAAATTTGTACATATGTGGATAAACATACCTGTTTACCAGAGGACAACTTTATGTGTCATTTCTCAGATACACTGCCCAACTCCTTTGAGACAGAATCTCTCAATGACCTGGAGCCTACCAGTTAGTCTAGACAGACTGGCCAATGAGTAAGTTCCAAGGATCCTTCTGTCTCTTCCCCTCCCGACTCAGTGTTGGCATGATAAGCACACACCGCCACACTCATCTTTTTTACATGGGTCTTAGGGATCAAACTCAAGTTTTTCATGCTTGCAAGGCAAGTAATTTATTGACTGTGACTACGTTATCTTCCCAGCTCCTCACTGGTTTACACAAAAATAAGTATTTGTTTCAGCAGAGCTATCATCAGAATATGGTGAGAGAACGTTGTGGGTATTTCATAAGTGAAGAATCTGATACTAGAGTGAGTTTTCTTTGCATTAGCCAAAATACAAAGATCGTTAAAAGAAAACATTGCATATTTAAGTTCGACAACTCAAACAGACCCCAACATTTGTTGTTTATATTGCAAAAATGGAAGCACAGACAAAAATGCCTATCTTCATTGAGCTTAAATTCTGATGAAAATAAAGAAAAAGAATGTCTGTAATGTCAAATAGGGAAGACACTGTATTGAAAAAGCTGACAGGAGAGGAAATGGGAGTCTGATTGCTGTGGTCATCATGTGAGGTTTCCTGTAATAGAATTAAATACTGAAAAAGTGTAGTTTAAGGAAATATATTGTACTACAGAAATATACACTATTAAAATGTAATAAAATAAATATGTGTTTACAATAACATTTAACTAAAATCAACCTGAAAGATTAAGTTGGTGACAAAATGCGCTAATCAGTTCATAGTTTAAAAAAAAAAAAAAAAAAAACCTTCACCTTTCGATAGACCAAAACTGTTTTCACTTTAGGGAAGTTTTTTTATTCCATTGTCTCCAAAGTGGTGTGTTATTCTTGAATAAATTAGTTCATTGTCACCCTACAGATGGAGTAAAATACTGACTTTTGCCAAGGGATAGGAAATGCACGTAAGCCTTAGAAAATGTTCACCCAAAGCTCCCTCCTTCCCCTATGTGACAGTGCTTAATGGTGCAACAGAGATCAGCAAGGTGTCCCCACGGAGTGGCAGATCCTGGCGCTCCCCCACACGACCTACAGCCAGATATAACCCTGAAATACACAAGACTCAACTGAGAGCCATCACCAGCTGGTCCCAGCTGTCCTCTGGGTCAGAAGAGACTCAGATCACCCAGAAGAGAAGCCACGGGAGCAACCCTCCCGTATCCCCATCAGGGTCCCACCTGAGCCACCTTCTCCCTGACTGTTCCTCTGTGACCACCGTGTGGGAGGACCAGGGCCAACCATCTGTAGGTCCCTCTCCACACATGATCTGTCACTGCTTCCCTGAGTCTTCACTGCCTGGCAGTTTCACGAAGTCTCGGGTCCTAGCACACACCTGCCGTACGGCAACAGGACCTGAGCACTGGGGCAAAACGCCTTAACTCAGCGCGGGCGGGCCCACCTTCCGCCTGCAGCTGGGGCCGGGGCTGCCTGCCTGTGCTAGAAAGATGTGCAGAAATTACCTATGGCTCCCTGTAGAGGCATCCAGCCCCCAGCCCAGCCCAGCCTTCCAGTGCGGCGATAATATGCTCCTATCAGTTTTAATAGCCCCATGCTGGATTCAGAAGGTATTATGGATGGTACAGCAAGCATATTGTCATTAAATTAAATTTTCAGAACGCTCCCCAGCTCATCACAAATACCACAGAGAGTCATCATAATCGGTTCTCAACACATGTGTAATTGCCTTCAGCTGCCGTCTTTTACAGTTGACATTGCTCAACAGTGATAAGGTGATTGGCGATTTGAATACACAGCTTGTTCCATAGCTGCCGTAATTGAAATATGGTATGTGTGAATGGAAGATTACATTAAGACCTGGGATAATCACCTGACATGAGAGTAATTGAGTCTACAATCTGCCACTGGGTCTCTCAGGGAGGGCTGCAATGAAAAGAAGCCATTAGTCGATTACACCACGGCTGCGGCTCCGCGCCGCGGTGCCAGGCTGGCATTCCAGAGCTGCGGGCGTCGCGCTGCGCTGTCGAGGGCGCCATAAATGACAAGAAGGGAAGGCGATACAAAACTGCACACAAGAAAAGTTGGACTGGGCTCCACGGGGAGAGGAAGGCCGGTTCTAGAGCAAATGCTCTGTGCTCAGCCAGGGGCCTTGCTGTAGGTTCTCTGGGGGAGCTCAGGGCCAAGAAAAGGACAGGAGCTGGTCAGTGTCCTCCTCCACAGCCCCACATCTCCATTTCTCTCTTTCTCTGTCCCTTCCCCTCCCTGTCTCTTACTCTGCCTCTATCTGTTTCACTCTGCCTTTGAATTTCTCTGTATCTTTCTATCTCTGTCTCACTGTCTGTCTTTCTGGATCTCTGTTCTCGCTCATCTGTCTCCCTCTGCCTCTATGTTTCTTTCTTCCTCTGTCTCGGTCTCATCCTGTCTCGCCTCCTCTTCTTTGGTCTCTGTCTCTCTGTTTCTCACTACCTTCCTGTCTTCCTCTGTCTCTCTTTCTCTCTGTATTCTGGTCTGTCTTGTCTCTGTCTCATTCCGTCTTTCTGTCCCTCGGGCTCTCTACTTCTGTTTTACTTTCTCTCTGAATCTCTCGCTCTCTCTTTGTGTCTCTTTCCCGGCCTCTCTGTCTCGGTCCCACTCTGTCACTCTCTGTTTCTGTTTCTATCTTTCTCAGTCTCTGTGTGTGTGTTTCTGTAGACCTTTCCTTCTCCTTCTCTCTGAGGGAATCCTGCTTTCTTCTTCCGTCTGGCTTTGTGAAGTCTTGTGCAAAGCCCCTGCCTACCTTGCCTGGTCTAGGCCACCTCCAGCAAACCAACAGGACAGACCAATCTCCCAACCCAGCAGGCAGTGGAACTTGACACACACACACACACACACACACACACACACACACACACACTTCTAGAGTGGATGCTGAATTCCACAGCTGTCCAGTCAGGGTGGAGCCATTTTCCAGGAGACTCGGCTTGGCCCTGAAAGGTCATCATACCGCGACATTCCGGCAACCTCAGATCCTGTCTGCAGTCCTGAGCTACATAGAAAGAGTGTCATCACTTGACTGGGTCCTCATCCTGTAGGAGTGCCTCATCCAGCCAAGCAACAGAGACCTAGACACGATGACAATGTGGAACAGAACATCTGAAAAAAAAAAAAAGTGTCAGTATTTCCAAGTCACCCTCAGAACTAGAGACAGGCGTGAACTCCTACTGCTGAAAGCAGTCACTTCTCCCTTGGTTATTGCAAAGATGAAGGTTAGTGCCGCCGTGTACAAACGACCATTTCCCACTTTCACTTACGCACATTGCTCGGGCTACCTACGGGCTACCAGCTGACAGTCACCTAGTCAGAGCGCCCAGGAGTGCCGACGTGCAAGGGCAGGCTGCTCCGGCTGGCCCGTGAGCCGGGAGGGGTGCTCTGCTCTTGGTTACGTTTACACTTGAGTCAGCGTCATTCTCCCCAGTACACCCAGGATTCAGACAGGACTCTAGTCACACTCTGCTGGGGTCCTGCCTGTGAGCTTTGCCGTTGTGAAGGGGAGAAACTGACACTGTTGCCACCCTCCTATGCATGGTCTGGAGTCTAATGCGCACGTGTGAACTATGCACGCGTTAGCATTTTACTGTTCAAGACAACGCTTCTCTTTGCCAGATACTTACTTACCTCGAACCAGTTAGCTATAGGAATGTGCTAACTGGCACAAGGTCATATTTAATCAACGGGCCACTTGCGTGCATAGACGGTGAAAGTTGTACCTGAGAGGCCTTCAGAAGATGCAACAGGATTTTGCCGATTCAGGCTGGTGAGGGGTGGGGGGCATGGTGGTCCTGGGGTGGTCTTGACCTTGGATAGAATCCCCTAGAGCCCCGATTGACTCAAGACAAGAATATTGATGGAAAGTTCACAGGGGAGCTTAGAAAGCCATTCTCCCTCCTCCAATCAGGAGCCAACAGGGTTTTCCACGGCCTTTGTCAAGTTGAGGACAGTGATATATCTGAGTGTCTGAGCAGATTGAGGAACTCATTAACTGGGATCTCACGTCGCAGACAGCAGTAGTGGCGCCCGGGACGTGGGCACTGAAAGTCAGAGCAGAGGATGTTAGTGAGGGGGTCCCGCTGGCTAGGGCTGGGGAAAGCTCAGCGACGAAAATGCTTGCTGAGCAAGCAGGAGCACCTGAGGTGCCCACTGTCTGTGTAGCAGCAAGAGTGGGAGCATGTATCCCAGTGCTGAGGGAGTGGAGACAGCAGGACACCCGAGACTTGATGCCACCTAGTCCGGCAACATCACTAAGTCCTGGCTTCAGGGAGGGATCCATTCCCAAACACCAAGGTGAAGAGGGATTGAGAAAGACTCCTGACATTGACTTTTGGTTTCTACATGCATACAAATAGACAAGCACATGCACTCACACCTACATATATAATACATGGGCCTGCACACCACACACATAGACTGACAGAGAGAGAGAGAGAGAACCTTGGCACTGGGAGATGGCTCAATAGTTAGAAGTTCTTGTTCAATTCCCCAGCACCCACATAGAGCTGGATGCAAAAAGTAGCATGCCTGGGCTGGAGCGATGACTTAGCAGTTAAGTGCTTGCCTGCGAAGCCTAAGGAACCCGGTTCAAGGCTTGCTTCCCCAGGACCCACGTAAGCCAGATGCACAAGGTGGCACATGCGTCTGGAGTTCATTTGCAGTGGCTGGAGGCCTGGTGTGCCCATTCTCTCTCTCTCTCTCTCTCTCTATCTCTCTCTCTCTCTCTCTCTCTCTCTCTCTCTGTCTCTCTCTCTCTCTGTCTCTTTCTCTCTCTTTCAGTCTGTCTCTCTCAAATAAATAAATAAATAAATGAAAATAAACGAAAAAATTTAAAAAGTGGCACGCCTGTGATAGATTGTAGCAACAAGAGACCCTAGTACGCATGCACATACATACATACACACACATACACACACACACACACACACACACACACACACAAATAAATGAATAAATATTAAGAAAGAGAAAAAACCTCTGGTGACCACCCACTATTTTTTTCTCCTTAGCACAACTATACCCCCAAAACCATTTCTGGCCAGAAGATAGTAGGATGAAAAAAATGCTGATTATCCCTCCTTTTATAGAATTTTTCTCCATCCATATATTACTTATGTGGTGTGTCCCTCAGAATTTGGGGAGCCCTTGTGTTTTTTTTTTTCCAGAGAAGCTAACAAGCACAACTTTGGCTTGTTTGATCATAAAAGTAGCAAAGTTTTACAACATACAAAAAATACAGTAGTACTGTATGGCGCTGTCAATATCATTTATGGCACAATTTTACACAAAGGCACAAGTGTCATAAAAGAGAACTACCTTCTATCAGCTGCCCCAAAATGACTTATGTCATAAATAAGTCAGATTTCTAAAAGAGAACCAATAAAGTGCTAGCAAATACAATTTTTCCCACTAAATAATCACCCTGACCTCTTCCGGTAACATTAACCCCCTAAAAAAAATAATAACACCGGTCTTGAAATGATAAAATGAGTCCCTTCTTGATAAGGCAACCCTCAGGTCTTCTCTCACAAGGGTCAGAAAAGCCAGCGTCTACACAGGTCGGTGGTCACGGTCACATCGGAGACCTAAGCAATGAAGTCTCCGTAGAATGACCAGGGACTTTTTCATTCTGTTCGTAATTAGGTGTCTACAAAATGCTGAGCCTGCCCCATTTGTATCTTTCTGCCCGGGCTGATTTGCAGCCATTTCTCCTCACACTCCCAAGTTCGTGACTTTCCCAGCCACAATCTCATGTGTACTTCTCCTTGGTCACAGGCACAGGTGATACTTACAAACATATGAGTGCATGCACACACACACACACACACACACACACACGCACACACACGCACACACACCCCTACAACATCCTTCCTCTGACTTATTCCTTAGCCAGTGAGCAGGAGCTTAGGACTGCTGTGTTATTATCCCTCACATATACTCACTCACCTACTTGTCTGTCTATGTGCTCAGTGAGATACTGAGGGCTGGCGGGGTCACCTCTGATATGCATTAGGGATGTTTGAGCAGACATGGAGTTCAGTGCCCATCCGAATTCTTTTCCTCTTTTCAGTGAGCCTAAAGCGTGAATGGGGGCTGGAGAGATGGCTTAGCAGTTAAGGTGCTTGCCTGTGTAGCCTAAGGACCCAGGTTCGATTCTCCAGTACATACACTAGCCATATGCACAGAATGGCACATGTGTTTGGAGTTTGTTTGCAGTGTCTAGAGGCCCTGGCGCACCCATTCTATCTCTCTCTATCTACTTCTTTCTCTCTCAAACAAATAAATAGAAATGAAATGTTAAAGTGTGAATGGCAAGTGTGCTGTCTGTATGAATTCAGTTCAAGCATGGTATTATGTAAAGAACCATACTTCCCCCACAGGTCTGTTAAATCAAGAGTGTTTACCATTGTCGGCCTGGCTACGTGATGTTTGTGTAATTATCATATGAAGAATGAAAGAATGATATACATTAAATGTATGTGCCTGCCCTTGTGTTCTAAACAATGTGAAGTAGTTGAAATAATTTGAAAACTTAATGGCTTTTAGAAACATTGTTGTACAAGAGCTTCTAGAATGATTGATTAATATCCATCTCCTTATCAAAGAAAAACAAACCTCTAAGCTGGAGAGATTGCTCAGTGGTTAAGGCATTTGCCTGCAAAGCCTAAAGACCTGGGTCCAAATCCCCGGTACCCACATAAAGCCAGATTCACAAAGTGGCACATGCATCTGGAGCTCATTTGCAGTGGCTAAAGGCCCTGGCATGCCTCTGTCCCTCTCTCACTCCTCCTCTCATAAATCCATAAAAATTTTTTTTAAAAAGAATGGCAGAGAAGCAACAGGATGGGACACAAGATGTGTTCTTCTCTGGCTATCACAGACAAGTACCCTCCCTGCTACAGGCCACTACGTGGTGTACTGCAAGGGCACATACATACACACATGTGTATAACACACACAAACACACAATAAAAATAAAAAACAAAAACACTGCGAATGTCATCCTCAAAGAGAAAGTAGCGCATGGTTTTGGGTACAGTGATATATTTTCCTAGGACTTGCGTTTGTGGACACCTAGTTCATTTTGTAAAGTTTTTAGCTCTCCCCCCAGCAGCCCCCGCAAAGCAAATAAAGCCACAAACCATTGAGTTCTAAACATTTTGCATAGCTTAAATCACCAAACGAGGGCAGCGCTGTGCTGGCTGGCGTCTGTAAGGTTTTCCTCCGGACAGTATTATCAGACCGCGATGATAAGCCGCGGAGCGGGTGATGTTTTCACGGCAGCAGCCCTGCTCACGCGCTTGTTGCTCTGTCAGCTGGCGCAGAGATTATTTATCTTGTCCCTCGAGTGATGCCTTATTTGAAGTATTTTGTCCTTGTCACATTTACATTATGTCCTCACTCTTTCTCCGGATGACATTAAGCTGCTGCATGCATAGCGAAGGAAGGAGAAGGCATGTGTATTGTTGTGCGGGAACTGTGGACTCAGACCTCATTGTAACTTGTCAGGGGACAGAAGTGGAAAAGCAGTATTTCACTTCCTAAAAAAAAAAAAAATGATTAACCGCTTGGAGGACATTTATCGCCATCAAAGGTAAATCTCTTTGACTAGGAAAAAAAAAAAGGGAAAGGCATTCTGCTGGTGCTCTGGTGTTTCCATTGCCTTTGATTGAGTGTGCCCAGCTCACACCTTCATCTCATCTCCCAGAACCAGCTGAATCACACACAGGCAGAGGAGACCATGGAGGGAATCCTTCATTCATCCATGCTGGATAAAATATGTCAACACACACTGCAGTAAATGCTACCGCCTATTTCGAATGAGGATTATATCAAAAAATAAAGAGGAATGGAATGCAAGGCATTAAGCATAGATAAATGTTCACCAATGGGGCTTAGAAAGACAGTATTAAGGAATGATGGCAGGTCCAGATATGGGCAGGAGAGGCGTGCCTAAGCTCTCTGGAGGTAGGGAGTTGAAATGGGAATCCAAAAAGGAAACAAAATAAAATCTGTCCAGCTCTGGGAGGAAACATGGCAAGGATTTGCTCCAAAGTGTCTGGCACACAGTGCTTTGGGAACCCAAAATAAACCACATAGTCTCTGACCACCTTACCACACTCACGAGTTCATTTAAACAATCGCACCCAGCCAGGTCAGCCACCTGAGGATGTGGAGAGACATTCTCTGAGCACTTACCCATGGAAAATGTTTGGCTGAGCAGATATTCACCACCCAACATGGTGACCTCATGAAGAAGCAAACGGGGAGAAGCATGGTGTTCACAGACCCGGTGCCTGGGAAGGTTAGACACTTCTCCTCTACTAAGCGGCAGAAACTGATAGAAACAGAAGAAAATCATAGAACAAATGGCGAACAAGAAATGTTCAGGAATGAGTTAGTCAGCAGTAAGGAAACCGATAGAGGAGGATTTCAAGAAGGTAAGGCCAAGGTCCTCGAGTCAGGTACCACATTCGGGTTGGGCATCGTACATCCCTGGAAGGTGGGTTAGCAGCTGTGGCCGCTCGGAGGGAGAGGCACATGGGAGCACTGTTTAGGCCAGACTGTGAGTACTTCTCACAGCAGCTGGGCCTGGGTGGAGAACACTGGGGCTGGCTCAGGGAAGGCTCGCACAGATTCTGCGTCAGCTGCCCGTGACTCTGGGTGCAGAGCCTCACAGATAGGAAGGAGTACCCCAGCTCCCCTCCTAACACCTTACCCTCTCACCTAGGTCCCCCTTTGGAAGCCGGCTGACTGTAGACAAAGCAGTTTTCAACTCAGTATCACAGAGCAGAACATACCTCGTGAACTCCGATCTGAGATCCTAGCTAAACGGCAGGCACCTTATTAATAATACACAATACAAGGTGACGTGAAACGGTCCAATAAACAAGTACCAGAACCTCTTGGAAGGAGGACAGAGTGCTTTGGGAAGTGTTCATCTTGAAGTGACGAAGGACACCCGACCCCTGCATCACAAGCAGCATATCAATAAAGATGCACCTGCCCTTGCATGTCCCCAGAACACCAAGGACACAGAGCGGCTCTCAAAGCAGCACGTAAGCAAAGACCGTTTCTGCAAGGAGCGACTGGCAGATGGCTGACTTATCAGTAGTAGCAAAATATGCAAGGAGACGAGCTACTAGATCTTTTCAAATCTCTGAGAAAGATCTACCATGTACCTAGAATAGGCTACCCAGGTAATTGTCATTAACAAGTGACGCAAATAACAATACATCCACAAAACACTACTGCCCATGTTTGGCCAACATTGCACTTTGCATGCGCATGAACTCTTCCAAGTGTTCATGTCTGTTAACTCTCAGTCCTCTCAAGAACCCTGTTAGGAAAGGTCTGATTTTACCCTCACCCAGCTCATGGCAAAGTTGAAGGATTAAAAACTTAATAAACAATTTTCTAAACTCCGTGTATCTAGTAGGTCTGGGATAATAGTGTGCTGATACTCTCAACAGCGAGAATTACTGAGAATCTACCAGAAATTAAAAAAAAAAAAAAAATCAACCCCAGAGGCCCAAACAGATGGTGAGGAATGGAAGGGCAATAGAAAAACCCATAAGTAGGGTTGGAGAGATGGCTTAGCTGTTAAGGCACTTGCCTGCAAATCCTAAGGACCTGAGTTTGAATCCCTAGGACCCACGGAAGGCCAGATGCACAAGGTGGCGCATGTGTCTGCTGTTTGTTTGCAGTGGCTAGAGGCCCCGGTTCATCCATTCTCTCTCTCTCTCTCTCTCTCTCTCTCTCTGCTTTTCTCTCTCTTAAATAAATAAATTAGTGAAATATTTTTGAAAAATAAAAACGCATAAATAAATGGGTGACTTTGTTAAGCCTCAACCCTAAAAATATTGAAAGCGTGATGAAAATGAATGGACTGAGGCTGTAAGATATTGAACAGTGATGAATCACACTAGAACGATGTTCAGAATTAAAGACTTCTAAGAGTCTGTGCTGGTGAGGGGAGCTATTGTCCATAGCTAGCATCTAGAATTGTTTGTATCAAGAATTCTTGAAGCTGGGGAGATGGCTCAATGGTTAAATGCACTTGCTTACAAAGCTTGCCAACCAAGTGCAATTCCCCAGCTTCCCCCTAAAAGCCTAGCAGGCGTTCATTTGCAGTAGCAAGAGACCCTGGTGCACATATACATGTACGCATGTGAAAATAAATAAGAATTCTTATTAACTATTTAAGGCAAACCCCTATAATAAGCATATACTGTATAACAACTACAGAAGGAGTACTAGGCGAGAAAATTTACTTCTAACAATGACCTCATATCTATTCATATTAAAGCAATAACAGCTACTAATTACTGAAATGGTCGGTATTGAATGATAAAGGGATACTTCACTGAGAGCACAATTCTAATTTCCTCTGTTCAACAGCAGCTTCTTATAAATAACAACAACAAAATAAACAGAATTACAAGGAAACGCTGAAAAATCTATAATCACAGTGGTATAACTTAGCATTCTTTTACTATAACGGATAGATTTAGTAGACAAAAAAAATGTATATCTAGAGAACGTAAGACATTTGGCAAACCTGATTGAATGTACACACCAGGATATTGAACTCAACAATTGAAGAAAATCACTTCTCATGCACATGTAGAATATTGTGTTTAAAATTGATCATGTACTCAGACAGAAAGACAATCTCTTTAGCTTCCAAAGAACTGATAACATACAACCACACTTTACCAATCTAAAAATCAATAATGGTGAAAATATATTATTGCTTTGGACATTTAGAATTATACTTCTAGTCTATGGCCATACCACCCTGAATTGTCCAGTGTCGTCTAATCTTGGAAGCTAAGCAGGATCTGGCCTGGTTACTACTTGGATGGGAAAAGTACACTTCTATATTACTTATAGACCAACCAATAGATCAAGGTAGGAATTGGAGAACATTTAGGATAGAATGATATGAAGTGTACTACCAAACCCTGAAAACCTGTGGTACTGCTTAGAGGGAATCATGTTGTCATGTATTTCTACCATCAGATTGCATCCGTGTGCCCCACTCCAGACACGCAGACATCACCATGGGAGAAAGCAATGACAGGGAACACAGAACCATGGAAGCAACAACATAGCCCAGATGAGAGCTTCTAAAGTCAAAACACAGTGACAAACAGTAGGGATACATTTGATTGTTTGGATCAGTAAATAGTAATACCTCTTACAAAAACTATCAAAGAAGAAAAGAAAGCACATAAAAAGTTATAAAAAAAAAAAAAACAACAGAAGATAGAATTGATACTGACTACAAAGACTCAACCCATGTAAATGGTTAATCTTAATGGTCTACTTACCTGGATTTAAAATGATCTGGGAGAAACACCTCTGATCATGTCTGTGAGAGTGTTTCCAGAGATGTTTAACTAAAAAGAGAGAAGATATACCCTGAGTGTGGACAGCCCCATTCCATGGGCTGGAACTCCAGACTGAGTTTAAGAAAGAAAAGTGAGGGCTGGAGAGATTGCTTAGTGGTTGGAGATGCTAAAGATAGATGCACAAAGTGGTACATACTTCTGGAGTTCATTCATAATGTCAACAGGCCCTGGCATATTTATTCTCTTTCTCTCTCTCTCTCTTTCTCTCCCTGTCCCTCTCTCTCTTTCTCTCTCTCTTACACACACACACACACACACACACACACACACACACCCTCTCTCTTTCTTGCTTTCTAACTGCCCCCAAGCAAATACATAATATATTTAATAATGAATAAATAAACAAAAATAAAATAAGCAGAAAGTGAGCTAAGCACCAGAATTCATCTCTCTACTGCCTGATTGTGAACTGTATGTGACCAGCTATCTCATGCCCCCACTTCCATTGCTTTCCACCATAATGAACTAGAACCCTTCTTAAACTGTAAGACAAATAAACCCTTCCTCCCTTAAGTTGTTGTTATCAGGTATTTTCTCACAGCAATGATAAATGTAACATAGAAATAAAACAGCTTTATGTCAGTGAATTGGAAAGTTTAGATGAAATAGACAACACCCAGGAAAACTATAACTTACTGTACGGAGGTGAGATAAAATAAAATAAAAGCTTATTAGATTTAAAGATCATTGCCAAAATAGAATTTTCTGTAATTGTCTACCACCAAAACAATAACAGAAAAACCCAAACAAAACAATAACATGCATACCATGAAAAACTAAAAATCTGTCAGCAGCTGGGGAAGGTTAGTAGAAGACCTCTACCCAACCCCCAAGACAGAGCTACCAGGCATTGATGCAGCCTGTCTTACAAGACCATCATAATAGGAAGAAAAGATCATGACATCAAAATAACAGAGAGACTGACTGAGAGGGGGAAGAGATATAATGGAGAGTGGAGTTTCAAAGAGGAAAGTGGGGGAGGGAGGGAATTACCATGGGATATTGTTTACAATTATGGAAGCTGTCTATATATATATATATATATATATATATATATAAAGATGCTGGGGTGCTTACCACCTACTCCACCCCTCAGTTTCAATGCTCTGAAATACTCTCCTCCTACTCCACAACCAGCCATATCTCCATTCCAACTCCGATGCAGGTAGGACAAGCAAAGAGGATGGTAGGTAGTTGTGGGTCCAAATAGATCCAAACATGCCAATTAAAAGACCCAGACATGGCCTACAGAGAGGGCTCAGGTATTAAGGGCACTTGTTTGCAAAGTCTGAAAGCCTGATGGCCTGAGCTTGATTTCCCAGTACCCATGTAAAGCCAGATGCACAAAGTATCATATACATCTGGAATTTGTTTGCAGTGGCAAAAGACCCTGGGGCTCCCATGCTCTCTCGCTCGCCCTCTCTCTCTCTCTCTCTCTCTCTCTCTCTCTCTCTCTCAAATAAAGAAATAAAAATATTTTTAAAGGCTCAGATGTTCTATTCACAAATTATATTGTGACCACTCTAGTTCTAGCCCGTATTGCCTAAATGGCTTAGTATTCAAGAATCTGCATATAACTCATCATTTTCAGAAATTAATGGAGAAAATCAAAAAGAACCACTGAGGTATTCAAAAACACTTGGCCAAGCTTAATGTTCGATCATTAAAAAGTAACCAAAGTTGACCCACTAGAGAAGAGATCCCTTTTCCACTACATGTCAGCCAGTGAAACTATCACACAGATTTTTTTAAAAAAATTATTTATTTATTTGAGGGAGAAAAGAGGACAGAGTATGGGCACTCCAGAACATCTTGACACTAGAAATAAACTGCAGATGCATGTACCATTTTGTGCATCTTGCTTAAGGGAAATCAAACCCAGTCCATCAAGCTTTGTAAGAAAGTGTCTCTGACTACTAAGCCATCTCCTCAGCCCCACAAAGACATTTTTAATTATGAAATAGTCCCATCACTCTAATATGGGACATCCTGTGTAAAAAAAAAAATTAAGTGGAGGTGAGGGCAGAGTAGAGTATTTGCCTCCCATGCTGAAACCCCTTAATTCAATTCCCAGTAGGACATACACAAGTGTGTGTGTGTGTGTGTGTGCATGTGCACACGCATGAGGGCACACACATGCATGCACAATTACTGGTTATCAGCACCTTGGTTCAGGATGTGCTGGAGAGGTAAATCTATTGACTAAGATTAAGTCAAGCAAAGCAGAGGTTTATGAATCAGAAAGAATGTGAAAATGTGTTACTTTGAAGTGATATGACACTCTGAAGTCAAGAGACTACAAATAAATTACCACTGGAAACGATAGGGCAGTTCAAGAACTGTAAGGCTATATTCCAGCCATAAACAACCAAGGAAATCAACCTGAACAATCTAATTTATGAGGCTGGGAAGATGGCTCAGTTGAACAAGCACGTGCCAGGCAAGTGAGATGATCTAAGCTCAGAAGCCCAGCAATCATATACCTGCTGTGCAGGTGTAGCAGTCTGCCTAAAATTTACAATCTAAGCACCCAGTTAGTAGACACAGGGCATCCTCCAGGCAAGCAGGACTAGCCAAATTAGTGAGCTCTAGGTTAAAGTGAGAGACCCTGTTTAAACAAGATGGAATGTTGTGGTCATTGGAATGTGAAATGCCCTCACCCCATAGCCTCATGTTTTTGTGATTCAGCCTTCTAATTAGTCCCCAGCTGATGGAGCCTTTGGGAAGTGGAGCCTTGCTGGGGAAGGTGTGTTACCTTGGGTTTGACTAGTCCAACCTACTGAATGTTCAGAGCCAGCTTGCTCTTGTTTCTCTCTCTCTCTCTCTCTCTCTCGCTCTCGCTCTCGCTCTCACTCTCGCTCTCTCTCCCCTCCCACAAATGTGTGAATATGTGAGCTGGCTGCCATTTTTCCCCTTGAAACTACAAGCCTGAAATAAGCCTTTTCTTCCTGTCAAGTGTTTTGGCCCAACAATGAAAAGGTAACTGCTACATGCACAATCAAGGAAGACACCCAATGTTAACCTTGTCCTCTCCACACATGTGCATATATGTGCGCCCATATACATGCAAATGTGCAACGCATTCGGCACACACATACACATGCAAAAACTATGAAGTAACAAGGAGTCTAAGAAAGCACCTTTGTAAATACAATGTGCTTTGAAAACTGTAACATTGGGATCACTGGAGAGACACAAGCTTATTCAGGGCACCATGTGATGTGTACGGAAGGACCATAGCCATGAAAAGACAGTCATTAGTACTCACTGTGTATTACTATGTATTCTGGGTTCTGAGTCTTTCAGCACAACTACTTGCCATGAATCTCAGAAAAAAAAAATAAAAACCTCCCTCCAATGCACAAGTTACCCATACAGAAATATTCACTGTAGCATCGTTTGCAATTAATTTGTTGTTTTTATTTGTGTGGGGGAGGGATTGCATGTGTACCACAGCACACATGTGGAACTCAGAGAACAACTTTAAGGTGTCTGTGTTCTGCCTTCTTTGAGACAGGTCTCTTGCCTCTGCAAACAAACTGCCACAGTGCAGAGGAATGCCAAACTAACAGGCCCATAAGCTTTGGCTTCTCCTGGCTCTGCCTCCCACTGTGATTGGCACATTGGTGTCACAGATGCATGCATGCATTACTTTACATCCAGCTTTTGCGTGGTTGCTGGGGCATTGAACCCAGGACATCGGGCTTTGCAAGCAAGTGACTTTAACTGCTGAGCCATCTCCCCAGGCCTGCAATTGATTATTTGAAGCTTACAATTACATTCTGGTAAATCTATGTGATGGAGCTACATGCACCAACCTGGATGAAGGTCAAAAAAAAATAAATAAATAACAGTGACAAAAGCAAGCTTGCAAAGCTGGATGGACTGATTGATAAGAGCCTATGAATGCTGAAGTGAGTATAGGCTATGGGGTGGTTGGGACTTGGAACTTGAGTCAGCCATATCCTGAGGGTAAGGACCCACCATGAGAGGACCCAGGGAAGATGGAGAAGGAAAACACAAGTCCTCATGAACTGGGGAGCCAGGGAGGCCAAGAAGCCAAGAAGACAAATGGGGTTCAGCTTTGAGACAGAGAACATTGCAGGACATGAGTTCCAGGGATGGGGAGCAGAGACAGCTACATGGGGCCCATAACCACAGAGACAGTCTACCAGGCATATCCAAACTTTAAAAAAATATTTTATTATTTATTTATCTGGGAGAGAATGAGGCAGAGAGAGGGAGAGAGGAGAGAGAGAGAATGGGTGCTCCAGGGCCTCCAGCTGCTGCAAACAAACTCCAGATGCATGCGCCACATTGTGCATCTGGCTTATGTGGATCCTGCGGAGTCAAACTTGGGTCCTTTGGCTTTGCAGACAAGGGCCTTAACTGCTAAGATATCTCTCCAGTCCCCATGTCCAAGCTTTTAATGGTGTGACACAATTGTCATCTACAAAGGTCATACTTGAGAATTGTGCAATCGTGTTAAAAAAATTAAAAACCAATTTTGTGGGGTTAGGAAAATGGCTTGGTAAGGGAAGAGCACTTTCTATGCAAATATAAGGGATGGGGAGAGCCTGACAGGGTCTAAGTCCAATCCCTAGCACCCATACTAAAAGCTGGGCATGGCCACACAGGCTTATAACCTCAGTCCTGGGGAAATGGTGCAGAGACTGGAGAATTGCTAGGGCTCAGTGGTCCGATATATTGATATATCATCTAACCAAAACAATAGCAGCTTTGGGTTCGGTGAGAGACTCTATCTTGAAGAAATAACATAGAAAAGCAATAGAAGGGAACCGGGCAAGAACACCTTGAATCCCAGCACTCAGGAGGCAGAGGTAAGAGGATTGTTATGAATTCGAGGCCACCCTGAGACTACAGAGTGAATTCCAGATAAGCCTGGGCTACAGTGAGACCCTACCTCAGAAAAAAAAAATAACAACAGAGGAAGACACCCAACATCCTTCTCTTGCCTCCACATACGTGTGCACAGAGCATGTGCATCTGCACACATGCATGCACACACTACACAAACACATGCCATACCATTCACACTACACATGTGCATGCCAAGAAAATCTCATATGGGGGTGGAGAGATGGCTCAGCTTGATTTCGAAGCCTAATGGCTAGAGTTCAATTCCCCAGTAACCATGTAAAGCCAGATGCACAAAGTGGTGCATGCATCTGGAGTTAGATTTGCAGTGGCTGGAGGCCCTGAAATGCCCATTCTCTCTCTCTCTCTCTCTCTCTCTCTCTCTCTCTCTCCCTTGCAAATAAAATAAATAAGATATTTTTTAAATACCGGGATGTATTTAGAGGATCAAATATCCTGAGTTAAGAGGGACAGGATAGCGGATTTATTTCATCAAACCAGCGTACAGCCCACCTGAATTAAAAAAAAAAAATACTGGGCTGTAGAGATGTCTCAGTAGCTAAGACATTTGCCTATAAAGCCTAAATACCCAGGTTTGATTCCCCAGTACCCACCCATCTGTGCCAGATGTAAAGAGTGACACATGCATCTGGAGTTTGTTTGCACTATCAGTAGACACTAGTTCACTCTCTCTCTCTCTCCCTCTCCACCTCTCTCTCTCTCTCTCTCTCTCTCTCTCTCTCCTTGCATTTAAATGCATAAAATGTTAAGATCAACACTATTTTGGTCTTGTGTAATCTAATGAGAAAAGCCAATTGAAGTGGTACCAGGGGAAGGTGATACAGAGATCTGGGTATACAGAGGAGAACTTCCCCTCAAAATTCACCTCCGCAACACCTGGAACATGCCTGTGAGAGGGATTTCACAGTCATACAAAGATGTAAGGAGCCTAATGGGTCTCATGGAACTCAACAACATGAGTGCTGCTTTCATAGCCATTGTCCTGCTGGGCTCTTCCTTCCCCTCGTGATACTCTTTCTTCCTGTAGGGACCTTAAGGTGCCTTGTCCAGATGGCCAGGCCATAGCTGCTGAGCACAGGGAGTTTTCTGACAAACCCACATGAGGCAAGAGGCTAGCATCCAAAGTACAATGCAGTACACTGTAGTCACTGCTGACCACATTCTTAGGACCAAAGCCATCATTAGGCCATTGTTTCTCTTGACTATATATGACAGAGTCTCTATGTGCAGTATTGCCATAAAACATGCCTGCAGTCCTGTTTTGTTTTTATTTTTTTATTTTTTTTAAATTTTTTTGTTTTTATTTATTTATTTGAGAGTGACAGACAGAGAGAGGAAGAGGCAGATAGAGACAGAGAGAGAGAATGGGCACGCCAGGGCTTCCAGCCACTGCAAATGAACTCCAGACGCGTGCACCCCCTTGTGCATCTGGCTAATGTGGGTCCTGGGGAATCGAGCCTCGAACTGGGGTCCTTAGGCTTCACAGGCAAGTGCTTAACCGCTAAGCCATCTCTCCAGCCCTTGTTTTTATTTTTAACGAGAGGGATAAGGCATTGTAATCTCACCATCAGTTGTTTGCTGATTTCCAAATCTGGGGACAACCAAATTATCTAGAAATCTGTATCTCATTTCCAGTGAGACAACTACAGGGGCCTTGTGAAGGGTTGGAATATCAACAGATGTCATTGATGCAAGAAAATAAAATGGCTAGTGGTTTAAAATATTTAATATTGCTAGCAATAAAGTAGAATCAGTAATGATGATGATGATGATTTAACACCCAGGGAAACAAAGTCTTCTCTAGATGCATGAAAGCCAAAGGATATAATGCATGATGCTGTTTGCCACAGAGTCAAAAGGTTTGCAAAAGAAATGTGGAGGAAGAGTTGAGGCTGGAGAAGAAGAAAGGATGCTAGTACTTAAGGTCAGGAAAGCTTGCACCCGCACTCAGCGCTCTTCATAGCACCCACTGCTGAGACATTGCCACGTTCAGCTCTTTGTCCCCAGAGCAGGGGCAACTTCAACTTCCAACCCTGAGCCAATGAAACAGGAGTGCTCACTCCACCACTGCATCCCCACTGCTGCAGCAGAGGCAACCACCAGCACCTGCCCACAAGGTGGCAGCAGAGCAGGAAATGTCCTGATACCTTCTGATCACCTGTCTATTCTTCCCCCAGGGCAGAGTCTCTCAAGAGTCCAGCTAAGCTGGGAGCCAGCGGTGAAAAACCCCATGGTGAGGCTCTGACCAGCGAAGGACAGGGACTGCTGAGGCCTCGCAAGGAAGTGCCAATGACCACCTCGACACAAGCCTGAGGTCCTTCAATCATCTGAGCATCCCACTGAGCTGGGTTCCACTGTCATTCCCATTGCAAAGACGATGAAGCAGAGCCACAGAGAAGCCCGTTCACCACACTCCTATTGCTCTGAAGCAGGATGCACTCAGAGCTCAAGTCTACTACCTGGTTTCCCACACCGTCAATGTGTGTTAAATTTTTCTCCAGCTCACCTTGAACCCATGTCTTAGTTTCTTATTGCTCCTCCAATTAAAGAAACCAGGAATCCTTGGAGAAATGGCAAACCACGTGAATCTCTGGAGACCCTTATAGCTTCACAAAGGTAGGATAAACAGACACATGCACTGGTAGAGTTGTGTTAAGGGGATGGAAGGACCACCTGAAAGAGCTGGGACAATCATATTAGCAAAGGAAATAAAGTATTGCATTGTACTCCAAAAGACCTAGTAAATGTCTATGGCCCTATACTAATCTATAAAAGGATTCAGTAAATGAGTACAAGATACCAAAATTCCTACCTAGAAGACTTCCCAAGATGCAAGCAGATGTTAGTCCTAAACAGGTGATGTGTAGTGCCCCAGTCCTTAAGTGCCTTCCTCCCAAATGGTAGCATGAAGAAACATGAGGCTCAGCCCATAGGTACCGAAGTTCCCTTTAGCAGCACTCAGTTGCATGAATAGTGTGGACCTATGATGGTGTGTGGTGATAAACGCGCCACATCTCTGTGATCTAGCTCCTCAAGCCTAGAACCAACCCCACGGAACCTGTGAGAACGTGTCAGGCAAACTTGGCCTTCAAATGCCTGGCCAGAGCTTCACAAAGCCACTTAAACTGTCATAAGCAAAGTCAGGGACTGAGGAGATGGTCCCATGGATAAAGCAATTGTCATGCAAGCGTAAGGTCCAGAATTCAGATCCCCAGTACCCACATCAATGCTGGGTGAGCATGGGGGCCTTTCTAGAATCCCAGAATATAAGAGGTGGAGACAGAGGAATTTCTGGAACAAGCCAAACTAACAAAATCAATGAGTTCAGAGTTCAAATGAGAGGTCTCATCACTGTAAAATGGAAACAAGTCAAGGAAGACACACTATGGCCACCTCGGGACCTCTATACACACATGGACACATGTGTGCAAATACATACAAACATGAAGACACATATATCACACACATATATGTATGCCAAACACACACACACGGAAAATCAAAGAAATTGTAGCAGCTAGCTACCCCGGGAGTGAACCAAAGGGGATGTTGCTCTAGGAGGACTTGGGAGGCACTCTTAATGAAGTGTGGGCTTAGTGAAGAATACCACTTCAGGAATGGTTCACTGGCACTGCTGCTGCCCCAGTGTAAGAGGCTGTGATTGGAGGGACTTCTCCCAGCACTACCTTAGCACATTTTCTATATATTTTCAATTGGTATTGGGAAATAAATGGTGTGTATGTGTGTGTGTTTGTGTGTGTGTGTAGTAGTAGTAGTAGTATGTGTGTGTGTATATGCATGTTTGTATGTGTGTGGGCAGAGGTAGATGTGGAGTAACTTCCTCAGTCACTTTCCATCTTATATTTTAAGACAAGTTCTCCCTCTGAACCTAGAGCTCACCGATTTGGTTAGAATAGCTGGCCAGCAAACCACAGAGATCCACCTGTCTCCACCACTCCAATACTGGGATTAGAGATGCCACCACCACTCTGGGCTTTCTTTTCTTTTCTTTCTTTCTTTTTTTTTTTTTTTTGGTTTATTGAGGTAGGGTCTCACTCTAGCCCAGGCTGACCTGGAATTCACTATGTAGTCTCAGGGTGGCCTTGAACTCACGGCGATCCTCTTACCTCTGCCTCCCAAGTGCTGAGATTAAAGGCGTGCACCACCATGCCCGGCTCACTCTGGTCTTTTTATGTGGGTGCTGAGACTCCAAACCGAGTTGTGTGTACATGTTTAGTCTGCCTTTGATGATCGGGTAGGCATACCATCCTCACATGTCAACACAGTGTCATGATTGGGCAGGTAGCTCTTGAAGTCCTGAACACCTCTGCTCCATTCCAAAGCAGGAAAGAAAGTATGGCTGTGGCTATGTCCACCTAGCACCCAGGACCCACTTTCTGGACTAGTGTTCTCCTGGGTGTGGGTGGGCCTGCGACAGCCACTCTGGTGAGAAGGCACAAGAAGGAATAGTTTAATATAGCAAATCTTTCACACTCAAACAGTAGGTCCTGGGCTGGAGAGATGGCTCAGTGGTTAAGGTGCTTGCCTGCGAAACCTAAGGACCCAGGCTCAATTCCCCAGGACCCACGTAAGCCAGGTGCACAAGGTAGCACATGCATCTGGAGTTTGTTTGCAGTGGCTGGAGGCCCTGGTGCAGCCATTCTCTCTCTATCCATCTGTCTGTCTGTCTGTATGTATGTATGTATGTATGTATGCGTATGTGTGTGTCTTCTATTTTCTCTGCTTACAAAACAAAAGTAACTTCTCTAAGACTACTACATAAATGTTGTCATGTGCCCAGATCTTTTAAAAACTTGCACACTGATGCCTGCTAGGAGAAGAAGTATGAGGCCGCTGCCCCAGAGGGAACTGCACAGAATCACTCTGTCCAGTCGCATTTTAAGGATACAACTGAGGCACATTGCAGGCAGTTCTACAGCTTTTGCAGTGTGAAATTTAGAATCTCACCAAAATTCTAATACATGGAAATGCCTCCCATGGGAGGAACTTCTGACTAATTAAAAAAATGAGGCATGTCTGACTTCATTACTATTTCTTTTAAATCCTATTATATTTCTGTGATAACAAACCACCTCTTTCACCATTTTTTTTCTTTTTGAATTGGCCCCTATTTCAGCACAATCCAGACATAACTGCATTGTCTCCAGTCATCCCCACCCCTTGTTCTGAGTTACGATATACACCAGATCCTGTGACAGTCCAGGTACCCAGTGTCATGCTGAGTGAATTATTCATTATTACAGAACTGGTGAGACACAGCACCCAGGCTGACTTCCCTGAGCCAGAGAGAGGGGTTGGGTGTCAGTTTTCAGCTAGTCCCCAGCCCTAGATTGCTCCCTCCAAGAGCATGGAAGGTGCAAGACATTTGGCCCATCCAGGATATCAGTGTCACTGCTCTGTACTGTGGGCTCTAAGCCTTACTATTAAATAAGGTGGACTCCACAATTTAACTCTATGCCATGGCTTAAATAAGGAGAGACTTGAGGTTCCCAAAATGCCCCAAAGTTATTCTCGAAAGACAATGTTGCTGATGACTTATCCCAGATCAATCACCGTCGAAGGTCGCCTGTCCTCTTTGGCAATATTTGCTCAGTAACTAATAAAGATCAGCCTGCGGTTATTTATATTGGGTTATCATCTCTCCAGGGTGAAGCTTAATCCATTTTGCAATGTTTTTCCCAACAAGACAACATGAGTTTCTCCGTCGGAAAATGAATTAAGTGCCAGGATTGTGAACATGGGATCTGACGTTGCTCTTGTTACAAAAAGCAATTTATCCCCCAAAGGCTTACACCTCAAAGGTTATATAAAAAGGTTCAAATATCAATGCTATCCATTTTTCAATTACCGGGCTTACTAACACCTCTAGCTTTTGGATAGATAAGCAGTGGTATCAGTTTTCTTATTCACCATCTTATAGGTTTCCAATTCCATGGTACAGGGAAAGCGAATTTATTGTAATACATTTAGCTGCTGTGGAAACAAGACTATGCGGACCGTCCTCCAAGACTATAGAAGGTATCACATTGCATCTGAAGGGATACTGATGACGCGGTAGATATGGATGATGACAATTGTAGACAGAGCTACGAGTGTCTCCCTGTAAACAGGCTCATACAAGCAGAGGGCACAGGGGCATTTTCAATGTATGGAAATTAAAGAGCTGTGGCAACAACCCACACATCTCCTCAGAGAGTTTGTAGCTACACCGTTTCCTATCAGAGATGAAAAACTCCCTTTTGGATTTCTATTGCGCCGTCAAAAAAAAAAGTTAACATCATTCTTATTTTCTGTCTGATAAGGAAAAGGGATGTTTGCATTGTGTGAGGATTTGGGGCAAAAAAACAATAACTGTCCAAATCCTTGGCACCAAAGTATTTTTATTGTCAACCCAAATGTGTCATAGGAGAATTTTCTGTGATTGGATAACAAAGACAGAACGAACTGATGTTCGTGTCTGGATAGATGCTTCCCAGCAATGGAACAAAACTCCTTGAAGGGAGTCATTTCTCCTGCAGGAGACAGAAGTGGAGACTGGCCAATGTGACGTCAGAGCACCTGGGTGCTACCACATGGCAGGCAGCACAAACACAGGATAGGATGTCCCTCCTCTCAAATCAAAACCTGACCTTCATTCAGCAGAGGTCACCTACTGCAAAGCCAGCCTCACCCTGATGATTCAGAAAATTCCATCTGAGAAGGACTTCTGGGCCTAGGCTGCCCTGGAAGCCAGGATCTGCGGATACTTCCACGGACACTCACTCAAGCATGGGGCTCACAGGTCCAGTGGTCTAATGAGATGAGTCTATGCAGGGCACACTGAATGCAGATGTCATTGGTGGCATGGTGGTAACTCCAGAGCACTGGGGCCCAAAGTCCCTAAAGCATCGTCACTTGAACAGTCAGGGTCTTCTTGCTCTTGGCTTGAACACATCTCTTACAAAATGGAAAGATATAAACATCATACCTTGTTAACACCTTATTATTGACTCTTTGAGCATACAACACATCTGTGTGAATTAATTGAGGCAAATAAAGAAAGGATTATTTAAAAAATTGAAGAAAACATGAGGCTATGGTCCAGAGCCCTGGGAAAGTCAAGAGTAAAGCTCTGGCTTCCAGAGCCCTGGATGAATCTGGGTCTAGCTCCACTGAGCCATTCCTCATGTTATCTCACCCTACCACAGAGACAGACGCAGCCACGCAACTTGTCAACTCAGCCTTCGCTCAAGAGACCCCACGGTCCCCAGAGCAACAATCCAGATCCCTGTGGAGTCCCATGAGCCCCTTCTCCATATTTCAGCTTCCTAACTTAAGGCTTGAAAGAAATTTTCCTAAATGCACACTTTTCTCCGTAATGACTGGCTTAGTACTGGGTTTCCACTGGGAGCTTACAAGAGGCAGGGGATCAAAACACCTGGCCAACTTCTGCTCACATGTGAATGAGGCTACCTTTTCTCCGTCATATGGTTTTTGGCATCTTTACTGAAAGTCAGGCAGCTATCGTAGCAGCGTCAGATGATTTCTGAGCCCTCTATTATATTCCATTGATCTACAAGTCTGTTTTGTGCCCATACCATTAGGGTCTTTTGTATTTCCACATGAGTTTTAAGATTGAATTTTTCTATTTCTGTGGCAAATGTCCTTGAAATTTTGAGGTGGAAGTGCATTGATTCTGTATGTCTCTTTTTGTAAGAGAACCATTTTCACAGTATTCGTTCTTCCTACCCAGCATGGGTGGACTTTCCATTTTCTAGTGTCTTCTTTGATTTCTTTCTTTGGTGTTTTAAATATTTCACTGTAGAGATCTTTAACTTCCTTGGTAAGGTTTATTCTCAGATGGATAGACAGATAGATAATAGACAGATAGATAGATAATTAATAGATAATTGATCAACAGAATTTTAAGTTATGTGGCTATTGTGAAAGGAATATTTTCCCTTGATGTCTTTAAAAATAACCTGGGTATTTTATTTTTTTCAATAGTATTTTATTTCATATATATATATATATATGTATATATATATATATGGAGAGAGAGAGAGAGAGAGAGAGCACTCTAGGGCCTCTAGCCACTGCAAATGAACTCCAGATGCAGGCACCACCATGTACATCTGGGTAACATGGGTACTGGGGGAATCGAACCTGGGTGCTTACGCTTTGCAAGAAAGTGCCTTAACTACTAAGCCATCTCTCCAGACCTACCTTCATTTCATTATCAGTCTGTCCATTACTTGCATATAGAAAGGTTACTAATTTTTCTATCCAGCTACCTAGCTAAAAGTGGTTATCTAAGAGACTCTCTGTGGAGTTTATAGGTCCCATAGGAAACCCATCACTATACACAATGAACATACTTTGCTAGACTCACACCCAGATCCCTAATGGAAGCCCAAAATATGTGCTTATAACTGTATCATAATACCTCAAGCTACAACCTCTGTGTGCCATAATTGATGGAGCAATCTTTTGCAAAACACTGCAAAAGAATACATTCTTAATTGCCATTCTAACTGTACTATGAAATTATGTCCTCTATCATTATAATTTTGAGTTAGTGTTTTAAAAATATTTCACTTTGCTGTCAGTCAGTCAACATCTTCATAGCAGGCACAGGCCAAAAAGAATATGTATTTATTCCATGTTCTATCTGATGGCTGCCAACGATATATATATATATTTTTTTTTGCTCAGCTGATGTGCTTCAGAACACTATTATACTAGTCTAAATTAGTTTTCTCATTGGTAATTAGCACCAGGGGGGATAAGTCTGAGTTAACTATTAATAGTTTACAGGTAACCCGGATTTTGCAAACACCCATTATCAGACACAGTAAAAACCTGATTCTGTTGCTTATTTTAAGAATGTCAGTGCATGGAGCTTCCAGCTGTGTTTGATTGCTGAACATTGACGATCACTACCTTGCATGTCACCATGGCCACATGTCACCGTGGACCTTGCTGTTGTCTCAGAGTTCATGTCTGCTCGCCATCAGAGCTGTGGGGGGGGGGGCGAGGGACTCTGCAGCATGGCCCCCACTCCTTCCCTCAATGCTGGAACTCCACTGAAAGTGAATGCCACATAGATGGCCAGAAGAGACCATGTGACCCCAGCTAGGGCCCCAGGGTCAATTCTTCCCACCGGACCATGTGAAGGATTCAGAAAGTGGGGTACATGTGCTGTGCAGGTCCCCACAGTGTCTGGATGCCCACACAGGACTCCTGAAACTTCCCTTTGCTCATTCCCCAAAAGTCGTTTCCTATGGACCCAATTTCATCCTCATTAAGATCAGTTTTACTAAATCCCTTCACAGAGATAAAATCTCAGATTTGGAGCAGTTAAGGGACATTGTAAGATCATGCATTTGTCACACAAACTGGGAGATGGGCTAAGAGCCCCAGACCAAGTCGATAGACTACAATGATTTTCAGTTTACCATGAAACACGTGTGTAGAATCAGACTTCTTCCCCAAGCTCTGTTCTTTCCTCTCCTTTATTTAATCTTAAAATAATTTGGAATACATACAACTAAAATATAAGATATCTACCAGCTTCGGGATACTGAACTGGAACGCATGCACACAGCAAGTCTTGCAGGGCACAAGACATCTCCCTGTATACCACCATATTTGTTTACTCTCTCCTTATTCTGTAAGACAAAGAAACTTCCAATAATTCCAGAAACACCCCCCCTCCTCCATTGGCCGGGCCTTCTCTTTCTCCTGAACCCTTGACCTTGGCACAGTTCGGCCACCTGTCACTGCCTGACCAGCCAGGACCTTTGTACTTAAACAACAGAACACAGCCAAGTGTGCTGACTGAAGCTCTTACGGGGATGATGCGGAGCAGAGGACGAGGGCTGTAATTAGAAAAGGGAAGCCTGCACAGCTAGCTTGATGGTTCTGACACCTGTTCTGACTCTAGACTCTGACCCAGGACCTGGACCTCCGGCCAATGTCCCTGCTGGTGGTACACTCTGACCTTGAGAAGCCCACTTCCTTTATCCTGTATTCTTGCTTTTTTGTCAAAGTCAGGTTGCAAGGAGGTCCCAGCCCTCAGGAACCTCAACAGAAGCCCACGGATGAGATCTAAATGAGAAGAAATCAACCCTCAAATCAAGAAGCCTCCTGGACCATGACAGCCCAGAGGCGCTTCTGCAGCGCGCTTCACTGAGATCATTTGATTGTCAAGGCCCTTCTTAAGCGACACGCTCGCATTCCTAGGGGAACCTCTTTTCCCACAGGGCTGCCACACAGCCCCTACCACCTCAGGCGAGAGAAGCAAGTGCAAGGTTACTTCTTTCAAGACACAGAGCTGAGGATTCCAGGTGGGTATGATGCCCCAGGGATCAGTGGAAGCAAAGGCTCTTGTTAGACTCTATGAGCTACTATGAACCTTCCCCTAAATAAGGTGGTTTCCCCTTCAGAGGGGCAACTCCCCTTTGTGCTTAGAATTATGCCGTCAAAGTTGGTCTAATCTTCCTGGGTCCCCTCGTGTTGAGTCTCTGCAGCACACAGCCTGCTTCACTCACATGCTTCTTGCTATTCATGCTCAGTAGTTCAACTGCATGCTGATGGAAAGTTTATTATACTGCAAATGGCTAAACCACACTCATCGTTGATTATAGGGATGCACTATATGAACGAATGGCATTTATGTAAACAGTAGGCTGGGGCTGGGAGGGAAGGCTCAGGGGTTAAAGGCGCTTGTTTACAAGCCTACCAACCTGAATTTGATCCTCCTCAGTGCCCCCCGAAGCCCGATGCAAAGTGACGCCTGCGTCTGTAATTCCAATGCCCACAAAACAATGAGAGGCAGAGCCAAGAAAATCCGGAAGTTCACAGGATGGCTAGAATGGTGCACATGAAAGGGCAGAAACAACAAGGGAGACCTAGTGTCAAAAAAGGGAGGAAGATCTTGGCGTGGTGGCGCATGCCTTTAATCCCAGCATTTAGGAGGCAGGGGTAGGAGGATCACTGTGAGTTCGAGGCCACCCTGAGACTACAGAGTGAATTCCAGGTCAGCCTGGGCTAGAGTGAGACCTTACCTTGAAAAACCAAAAAATTAATTAATTTATTAACTAAAAATAAATTTAAAGAAGGAGGAAGGAGAAGAACGAAAGCATCCCAAGGTTGTTCTCGGGCATATCATACATGCACATATATAAACACACAAATAAATAATAATAAATAGAAAAAAAACAGAGTAGGCTGATGAGGATCGGATGGAATCAAGTTGTATCCAACTGCAACTGATTCTGGGCAAAGCACTTCTTTACACCTGAGGGCTAGGGAGACCAGGACAATGTTATCACGGTCCTCTTCCCTTAGGAGATGATGTGTGTCCTGGGTGGATCTGAAAAGGCTTGGTGTCCCAGGGTCCTTCTCCAAGTCTGAGATGCTTCTCCAAGTCTGAGATGGAAGCAGCTAGGTGAAGAAACAATGGACAAAGGGTGTCCAGGGCTGGGGTGAAGCTCCCATGATGTCATCCTCATCCTCCTTTCTGGCATGGAGAGATAGCTTAAATACCACCAACACATTTGCCAAGTGAATAATTCAACAAGCACCGCTGAACTTGAACTCGTACGTATACTCTCCAAGCCTTCTCTCTCTGCCCTCCCCCACATAGCTCCACACACTGCCCCCTCCCAAGGATGTCCCGTGGGTTCTGCCACACACATGGTTTCACACCTCCTCAGAGTTCTAGCTTGAGCCAGACCCCAGGACCAAGCTGACCAGGAAGAAACTTGTCCCCCACCCCTTTCTCAGAGAGGCTCAGGAGATGTGCCGCAAGTACATGCCCATGGGAACAGAAACTTCCCAGCATGCTGCGAGCCCAGCCCGAATCGACTCTCCTTGCACTCTCACAGCGATTTGCATAATGATGGTTTCCTAAAGACATCTAACCAGAGATTATTTCCTAAACCACATTTCTTTTTACTCAATCTTCAGTATATTCGGAAAAAAAAACTAATTTTTTCTACATAAAGCTCCAAAGTTTATCCATTTGAAGCCAAATCTCAATAACCCATTCAAAGCACTGTACCTCCCAAATCACTGTGTCCTCATCTTTACAAAAGCCAATGAGTTCATCATAATTAATGCTATAGAACAAACCCAGCATATAGTAATTAACCACATATTGTTAAGTGCCATCAAAAATGCACGGCACTTAATTAGCTTGAAACCACATTCCCCGTATATTACAGAACTGGCTAATGACGCCCTTCAGATGATCATTCTTCGGTAGGAAGTACTTCTGCTAACAGCCTTTTAATGTATTTATTAGGACTCCAATAATATCAAAGTAGTGCATGAGCAATTTAGCTTAAATATTCCATTTCAATTAAACATTTGACCTCCTTGAACTCTCTGGAATCCTCAGATCGGCGATTGGCTTATGGCTGTATTGTTTGTGAGTACAGTATGGTAAAGTGAATCAAGAGTTTTATTGTTTCAGTACCTAATAAATAAAAAAGACCCTGTGTGATGAAAGACTTCCAACTTGCCCCTACAAAGTCCTTCGAGGATGGGACCAGTCACAATGCCACTCAAGGTCATGAGTGACAAATGAGGCAGTAGCCAGCAGTACATCAGATACAAGGTCAATATCCTCAAACTAACCTTCCTCCTCCAAGCCAGCCACTCACCTGCTATGAGTACTTTTTCCTTCTATGATATGTAATGATATTGCTGACCCACTTTACCTTCTAACACTCCCATGACACAGCACTAGTTTAAAAGCTATATTGACACAGCACTAGTTTAAAAGCTATATTGAAATGGTTTGTTAATGAATAATAAAAATAACCTTGGTAAGATGTGGCAGTGTGACACATGGGAAGCATTAACATGATGGTATAATTATTTTAAAAACAAAATGAAACTTAATAAACATCTCCCTATGGTATTTGCATCTATCCTCCTTGCTTTTGCAATTCATCTCTCAGTTACTTTAGATAATCTCCCATACCCCCATTTTTTTATTTCTTTTATTTATTTATTTATTTGGGTAAAAGAGATAGAGACAGAGAGAAAGAAGAAGACACAAAGAGAGTGACTACAGGTGCACCAGGGTCTTCTGCCACTGCAAACGATCTCCAGACCCACGTGTCATTTTGTGCATCTGGATTTACATGGGTACTGGGGAATCAAATTCAGGCCATCAGGCTTTGCAAGCAAGTGCCTTTTAACTGCTGAGCCATTTCTCCAGCCCCCATTCGTTATTTCTTTCAATTTTTTTTTGATATTTTAACTTGCACAATATACAAAAAAAGTAGTGGGCTGGAGAGATGGCTTATCAGTCAAGGCACTTACCTGCAGAGCCAAAGCACCCAAATTCAATTCCCCAGGACCCATGTAGCCAGATGCACAAAGTGGCGCATGCACCTGGAGTTCATTTGCAATGGCTGAAGGCTCTGGAGTGCCCATTCTCTCTCTCTCTCTCTCTCTTTCTCTCTCCATCTCTCTCTCTCAAAACCTGAGTCTCCCAAGGACAGATTGTTCCCCATTCCCTCAACTATCAGAGACACCTTGAGGCCAAGTCTCTGTCCCTCACAAGTGACCACAGTCTCAGGCCACAGCTCCAGCCAGCTTCCCTCGTGGCTGCCCTGCAGACAAGTTCGACACGATGTTCACAAGAGCCTTCTGCAAGACTGACTTTCTCTTTCCTGAACCCCAGCACCTCCTTCCTGCCATTTTCTTATCTGTCCCAACCAGGAACAAGCTGTCTTCCTTCCATCCATGAAACTGATAAACACTTACCCCACAGCCTGTTATTTACCCATAAGCTGTGGTAAGATCCCCTCATCCTCATCTTTTTTTTTTAATTTTTATTTTTATTTATTTATTTGAGAGCGACAGAGAGAGAAAGAGGCAGATAGAGAGAGGGAGAGAGAGAGAGAGAGAATGAGCGCGCCAGGGCCTCCAGCCACTGCAAACGAACTCCAGATGCATATGCCCCCTTGTGCATCTGGCTAACGTGGGTCCTGGGGAATCGAGCCTCGAACCGGGGTCCTTAGGCTTCACAGGCAAGCGCTTAACCGCTAAGCCATCTCTCCAGCCCTTCCTCATCTTATATAGACCTTACACTCCTTAAGGAATTTCAAACATAACTTGGTCTTCAGTAGGTGTTCAGCATTGTTGAAAGTCTAGGATTAAGTGGTCCATTGAGAGCCTGACAGTGGATGGTGGCAACTGAAAGGAACTAGAGATCACAGGAAGCCAGAAAATGGGGAGAAGCCAGGTGTACTCCTTTTATAAAAACCCTCTATGAGAAGCATGTTAAAACTTTCTGAGGGTAGCATCCCAGTGCCCTAAACACCTCCCACTAAGCCCCAACTCTTAAGGGTCTCACACTGCTCAACACCATAGCAGCCAAACTTCCAACTTATCAACTTCTGGATGACAAGCTATAACCAGACCACACCATTCCTCCCCAACCCCAAGGTTCATGTTCTTACCCCAAGATCACAGAGATGTCCAAGTCTGAGTGTCATCTGAGACTCCAGGCCAACTCTTCCAGCCATGAACTTGTGAGAAAAAAATCAAAGCTCAAGTCATGGCTATGGGACTTGAGTTCAGATCCCCAGCACCCATGCCAAAGCCAGGTGTACTGGAGAGGCAGAGTTAAGAAGATCTCTAGGGCTAACTGGCCAGCTAGTCTAGCTGAAATGGTGAGCTCTAGGTTCAATGAGAAATCCTTGTCTCCAAAAATAAAGTGAAGAAGGGCTGAGGAATGCCTCCAACTTTGACCTCTGGCCTTCACACACACACAGACACACATACACACAAGTTGCATACCTCCAAGGTGCAATGGAAGGACAGGGAGAGACAAGATTAACATCCCTCTTGCAAAAGAGTAAGGAAGGAAGTAAATAGGAGTAATTGCCCAAGGCAAGACAAGCCATGAAATACACCTGTTAACTTCACAGTCTTTCCCAACATGAGATACATAACGCTATAGGTCATCAGGCAATGTTCACGTCAAAGCTATTATATCTCCCGCGTCCATGACCATCTGATCTTCATAAAAAGCCAGTGCTCGGTTTCAGGATAAGGGATGTTCAGATCATGAGCCTGATTTTTTGGACACAAGCATCCAGGATCCTTGGAGGCAGGTGTATAGAATTTCAGCATTGCATCGGACTTTGATTTGTTGTCCTATACAGGCTTCGATTCCGTTGTTAAGACCCGTCAATTTCATTTACTCAGTGTCCAGATCTCTCCCTGCTACTTAACAATGGCTGTAGTCAAAGCCCCAGGGCTGCTTTTGCTCTTCCTGTTTGATTTTTCACACTGACTTTCGTATTGGTCCACAGACATTCACACAATCTGAATTTAAGCCCAAGTCAAGTCGTTTTTGATGTATAGTGACTACCCTGCTTCTCAGATCAACTCATTTTTAACTGACTTTGATCGAATATGTATGTGCTGATGTCGGCCCCACAATGGCCACGTGTCCTTTAGAGGCAATGACAATATGGAACCCCCCAAGTCACACATGAGACACCTACCCTTTTCCTCTTCAAGACCCCCTGCAAGAAAAGGCATTACAAGCACAGCTTAACGTATGATAATGATATTTTAGGACACTAATAATGCAGAAAATGGGCATATGTTAAGTAAAATGGGAGAAATAAAAAGAAAGGAGGGAGATGAGCAAGAGTGCTGCTTCCAGCCTGGAGAGATTGCTTAGTGGTTAAGGCACTTGACTATAAAGCCAAAGGACCCAGGTTCAATTCCCCAGGATGCACATAAGCCAGATGCACAAGGTGGCACATGCATCTGGAGTTCATTTGCAATGGCTGGAGGCCCTAGCTCACCCATTCTCTTTATCTCTCTCTCTCTCTCTCTCTCTCTCTCCCTCTCTGCCTCTTTGCCTCTCTGCCTCTTTCAAATAAATAAATAAAATTTAAATAAAAAAGAGTGCTGCTCCCATGGTGAACCTGATAATCAGTGCCAAGATGAAGGAGACAGACCCTGAGGATACTCAACACATACCAAAGCAGAGATCCAGAGACTCGTAAGAGTCATCACTGAAGTATACTTCAAACTCACCCACCATGGCTCAGGGAATTTTTCAGAAGAGGAAGTGGAAATATTGTAGGAGCCACTGGTTGAGACATCATGCCCAGAGGCAATTTCTCCCCTCCTCACCCCCACAAAAAACTGACAGCTGATCCCATAATGCATAACCCACTACCCCATGGGGAATACCTGCAAGCCCACTGAGGAAAGTCCCCAGTGGAATGGGTGCAGAGACGAAGAAAAAGAGGGTACTATCACATGATGTATCCATACAAAAGTGTTGTTGAAATAATAATAATAATAAAAACTTGAATAGGTCCAGCCCCCTTGTCTGGGTTCCCGATGCCAATGAGGTGAAGGAGGGCACTGCAGTGTGGAGTGAGTAGTCCATACCCCTGTCTCCTGGCTCCTCTCAGCTCCCTGGTCTAGGTTCCCTGCACCACTCTGTGTGCTGGTGGGCGTGGCTGTGTGGAGTGAGTAAACCAGGCCTCTGTATCCTGATTCCTCCCTGCTCCCTTGTCTGGGTTCCCAGTTCAGGCCTGGCTCAGCGCAGAGTGAATAGGCAAGATCCCTGTTCCCTGGTTTCTCCCAGTCCCCTGGTCCTGGTAGGTCCCATTGTGTCTTGCTTGTAGAGGCCTGGTCTCTGTGTGAGCTGTGGAATTAGGCCTTTCGCTCTGGTATCCTGACTGGCCACTGAGTACCAACATCCCTGTTCCCCTGAATCACAGTGCGCCCTGGCCAAGGACAAAAACTTGCTTCCTCCTCAGTAAAGAGTCTTCCTAAAATGAGTAGACAACAATGCAAAAAAGCCAATGAAAGTCAGAAAACTGAGAGATCTCCACCAAGGATGCCTAGTACTACAATGGAAGTTTCCAGTGAAAACATAGAGAACTGCATCCCCAAAATGAAAATACAACAACCAATGAGACCCTGATCAAAAAAAAAAAAAAAAATCACTGAACTGGAAGCAAACCATCAAAGAACCAACAATTGTATCAATGAAAGTAAATGGAATCATCTCCTAGAGCATTCAAATTTTGACATTACACATAAATTGAAGAAAATGTTAGAGCCCTCCAAAGAGATATGAATAAATTGAAGGTGAGTCAAGAAATGGAAGATCTCAACAACCAGTTAATTAAGCTTAGGGAAGTCTTAATCAAATGCAAGAATGAACTACAGGAACCATCAAGAAAATCAGAACTTGAATTTAAATTGTACATTAAAAAACAGATGGACATGATGCAAAAATAACACAACAGAAAACAAAAATCAAAGAGAGCTTTTGAAAACCACTCTAGAACCCCTAACCAACAGAGTTACTCATGTGGAAGACAGAACCTCTGACCTAGAAGATAAGACAGAAGAAATTGATTAGGAGGCCAAAAACATTGCTAAGTTCAAATCAAGTGAAAAGAATATGAGGAAACTGTGGGATACCCTAAAATGACTAAACTTCTGGATCATGGGTATACCAGGAGGAGAGGAAATCCAAGCCAGATACATAGAGAACATATTCAACAAAATTATTGAAGAAAATTTTCTGAATCTCTCAAGACAGAGGCCTATCCAGATACAAAAAGCTCATAGAACACCAAACAGACATAACCAAAGAAGAAACTCTCCAAGACCGATCATAGTTAAAACTCTTCACAACAAAAACAAAGAGAGAATGCTAACAGCAACAAAAGAGAAACAACTCACAACATATAAAGGCAATCCAATCAGAATTAGATCAGATTTCTCAATGGAAACTCTGAAAGCCAGAAGGGCCTGGAATGGAACACTTCAAAGTCTAAAAAACTGTGGTTTCCAACCCAAGCTACTCTACCCAGCAAAAGTATCCTTCATAACATATGGTAAAAGAAAAACTTTCCATGAAAAAAGTCAACTCTATGATTATATGAACAGAAAGCCAAACCTACAGAGAACACCTGAGGGAATACTCCACACAGAATAGTCAAACCACCAATCTCAAGAGCCAATAAGAAGAAGTTCACAATTACCAAAACAACCCATGCTCAAAATAGTACAAAACACAAGAAAGCACCAATCCCCATAAAACAGCTCATCATGGCAGGGAGCAATTCAAACCACACAATAATAACCTTAAATATTAATGGTCTTAACACACCCATCAAAAGACACAGGTTAACAGGGTGGATCAAAAAGTGGATCCTTCTATCTTCTCCCATCAAGAAACCTACCTCACCACTAAAGATAGACACCTCCTCAGGGTGAAAGGTTGGAAAATGATATTACAAGGAAATGGAAATAAAAAACAAGTGGGTGTTGCCGTATTAATATCTAATAAAATAGACTTCAAACCAAAAGTAATCAAAAAGGATAAATAAGACCACTTCTTACTCATCAAGGGAATGATCCAAAATGAGTACATCCCAACCATAAATATATATGCCCCAAACACAGGTGTACCACAGTTTATAAAACAAAATGTACTCAACAATAACACAGAAATAAACACCAACACCATCATAGTCATGGACTTCAACACTCCACTATCATCAACAGACAGATCATCCAAGCAGAAAATCAACAGGGAAATAATAGAGCCCAACAGCATCATAGATCAGCTAAACCTAACAGACATCTACAGAACTTTCCATCCCAACTTTACAGAATACACATTCTTCTCAGAAGCCCATGGAACCTTCTCCAAAATTGACAATATATTATGCCATAAAGCATGCCTTCATAAAGTTAGGAAAATTGAAGTAACTTCCTGCATCCCGTCAGATCACAATGCTTTAAAACCGGAAATTAACAACAAGAGATACATCAAGGACTCCACCAGCTCCTGGAGACTAAAAAACACACTTTTAAACAGTGATGGGTCATGGAAGGAATCAAAACAGAAATTGTAAAATTCCTAGAATTGAATGATAATGAAAACACAACCTACCAGTGGCTGGAGACACTAGTATGCTCATTCTCTCTCTTTCTTTCTCTCTCTCTCTCTCTCTCTCTCTCTCTCTCTCTCTCTGTCTCTGTCTCTCTATCTTCTCTCTGTCTGCATATAAATAAATAAAATATTGTTTTAAGTATTGTGCTGCTGCTGGTGGGGTAGTGCTACCCTCACATGACAGAATATACATACATATATGTATATATATATTCTCTTCCTTTCTTTCCATATATACATATGATATAGACAGATGATAGGTAGGTAGATAGATAGATAGATAGATAGATAGATAGATAGATAGATAGATAGATTTGTTTCTTTTCTAAGCCAGGATCTTACATTATAGACCAGGCTGGTCTGGAAGGACTCACTATGTAACCCAGGCTGGCTTGAAACTCATGGTAATCCTCTTAGCTAAGTCTCCCAATGTTGGAATTACAGGTGTGAGCTACCACACCCTGCTTCCTTCTGGATTTTAAATAACTTAATGTAGAAATGGAAATGTGAACCATAAATTTGAAAACCAAAGTCTCCATGCACTGATATTTTCTTCTTAATGCATTACAAAGCCACAGCATTAAATAAAACTCAAAAGTATGATCTGGGAGAAATGGCTCAGTCTGTAAAGTGCCTTCTTCACAAGCTCTGTAACCTGAAGTTGATCCTCAGCACACATGTAAAATGTCAGGGGTGCTGGCAAACACCTGTAGCCTCAGGGCTGGGAAGACGGAGACAAGAGGTTCCCTCAGGAACACTGGCCAGCCTGTTTAGCCAAATTGGTGAGCACCAAGCCAGTGAGAAAGCCCGTCTCAAAAGAGGTGGATGGCATTCCTAAAGATGACACCCAAAGTTGTCCTTTGGCCCCCTACACATATGTGCACATACATGTGCATCTATGTATATACAAACTTGAGCAGACATACTCACACATAATAAAAAAAAATGTTTGTATCTAAGAAACATCCTGGCTTGAGCAAGAAGCTCAGGAAAATGAGAGGCAGTGCACAGAGAAACAACACACTATGATCCCAGCAAAGGCTCTGGGATGACCACGTTTGGCGTAGCTGAAGAGGAAGTAGCTCAGAGAGATGCAGGGGCACATCCCAATCCGTGAAGACGGTGGTACCTGGGGTTGTAATTCAGAACTCCTCACTGCTCAGTACCTCTACTCATGAGTGAATGCGCTGGACACTCTTTTTCCCTAAACACCTCCTAAGTGCGTGTCCTGGGGGAGGACTTCATGTGTCAATTCTTCCTTCCATTGTTTGGGTGCTCCCTATTATCCAGGCTCATTGCATATATGGATCCTCCGCCATCTATGTCTACCCGAGTACCCTGCCGCTATCTGTCTGTTAGTTATCAGCAAGATCCTGCAGGCTTTTCCCTTCTCAGGGTTTCTTCCTCATGACCGGCTGCTGACTCAGCCTTAAGGATTTGTTTTTATTTTTCTAACCCTTCTAGATGTGCTTTCCTAAGAGTTCCTGGGCGTAGAGTTCCCCTGGGTTTCCATCTACATAGCATTTGGTGTTGCTGAGTGTCCCACATCCTTGTCTCGGGTGAGGCATGACCACACAATCTTACCCCTGCCTGCCCAGGGCAATTTCCACACTGTGTTTGTTGATGACATCAGTTTCTTCCCCTACTCTCTGAATGATTCTTTCTTCAATCGAATTCCTCTCTCTGCACTCACCCTTGGGGATCTAAATCATACCTGTTCTGGTGAGGATGTCTCCATTGTTCACAAGACGCAGTTTCCCTTGGTGTCTGCTCACCAGGTACTAGGAAATATGTTGAACCCCTCACACAGAGCCTCAGCTAGTTCTCATCACAACCCAAGGAGCTGAGACAAATTATGTGCCCCATCTTTCACATCAGGAACTGGGGACCTAGGCAGCAGCAGATGGCACAGACCAAATGTAGCACAGTGATCTCTGAGAGATCAACTTGCCCAGCACGGACCAGAGACAGAAGTCAGGTGTCACTTTAGTGGATAAAAGGACACCTTCCCTTCTCTTCTTCTGACCATTGAGGCCACCAGATCTTCTGCCCAGCTTGCTGTGTATTCAAGGAAGTCTGTGCACTCACCGTCCATTCTCCATCAAAAGCTCCACTCCCTTCTTCCTTCTTCAGGAATATTTTCTTTCTGATTCTTAGAATGTTTTCTTGCCCATCAAACTCTACTTAAATCTTGCCTTCTTAAAAACACCTTGTATCTTTTCATTAGTTGCTTTCCTTGCCGCTGTGACAAAGAAATGAAGGAAGGAAGGAAGAGGAAGGAGGGGAGGAGAGGAGAAGGGAGAGCAGTGAAGGGAGGGAAGGGAGGGAGGAACTTAGATGAGTTACAGTTGGGTTTAGTTGGGAGGGAGGGGAGGAAGAAAGAAGGAAGGAAGAGAAGGAGGGAGGGGAAGGAGGAAGGGAGGGAGGGTTTCATTTGGTTCACAGTTGGGTGTAAGCTCACCATGGAGGAAGTCATGGGGGCAGGAGTGTGTCACACTGCATCGACAGTCAGGAAGCAGAAAGATGAAGGCTGGTGCTCACTCTGCTTTCTCCTTGTTATTCACTCTGAAACCTGGACCCATAGGATAGTGCCACCCACATTCGAGGAGCGTCTTTCTTCTTGGTTGAACCTCTCTGGAAACACCCTCACCAACATGCCAAATTGATTCCAAATCATGTCATGTTGACAATCAAGATTAACCATCATAACCTTGAAAATACTGTCTGTCCTGAATTTCTGTCCTGTCTATATCTCCCTGGTGGCCCTGTTCCCCCCTCACCCAACCTACACAGCCTGGACACCTCACCTCACCCACTGCACCTTGGCTGCCTGAGACAGGCTCTGCCCTGCACGCCTTAATCTCTGCTGTAACTCGCAGAAAGGGCACACGGGATTCCTCCAGTGAGTGAGCAGAGACCCTGCAAGACCCTCCCTAGCACAGGGGAATCATACATAATTTAGCTTTATTGCCTTTTAAAGAGCATGAAATAAGCATATACATAGATGTAAACTAAGCTAACACCACACACGGAATAATTATGAAGTCAATAAAGCGCCCGCAGTCTTAAGAACACATGTCAATAACCTGGAGAGAGGGAAGCTGGCTCATTGTATGGAGAGCAAGCCAAGGAGCTGGTTAACGTGCCAGGCAGAACTGAGCAGGTTGGTAATGTGATTTAGCTGTCTTCGCTGTGTTGAGTGATTACCTCCACAGAGGCAGAAGCATGATGGCAGAGGAAACAAAATGACTGCTTTCAAGTTCGATTTCCTCAGATCCGTAATGACCATACTCCTGTGTGCGTCTTCTCTGGTGTGTGATTAGCCAGCGTAAGAGGAGTTTTAATCTGTAGCTCTTCCCCTTAGCACATACAGTAGGCTCACATCTTTTCGCCATTCACCCTTCTTTGGGGGAAACTCTATGTTTTAAAACCACAGGCAATAGATGTACTAAGAATTATCACAACATTGACATCAGAAATATGCAATTATGGGCTGGGGAGATAGCTCAGTGGGCAAAGCACTTGGTATGTAAATGTGAAGATCTGAGTTCAGGCCTCCAGGACCCGCATGTAGCTGTGCCCCCACTGTAGCACATGTCTGTAATTCCAATGTGACTCAGGAAAATGGGAGGTAGAGATAGGAAGATACCAGGAGGCCTCTAGGTCAGATATACCTGGCATATTCAGCAGTGAACAAGTGAACAAAATACCCTGCCTCAAAGCCAAAAGCAAGGATCAATGCCAGGGGTTGTCCTGAGACCGTCACATGTGCACAGTAGCATGCAGGCACCCGCCCCCCACCCACACACACACACACAGATACACACAGATACACACAAAGATAAAAGTATGTAATATGCAATCATGGTGGGGAAAGTGAGAAAGGCAAAAGGACGGCAGGTGAAAATTCTGTCATAGAACCTCAACCCCAAAGTCTGGACACTGTGTCATCCCACAGATGTGACTTCCTGAGACTCACTGTACGGTCATGTGGTTGATTACCCTGCTGCTAGCCCTCGCAAAGGTGTCAAAAAAGCAGTTGAGACTCTCCAAGAAACGCTGGGAAGGCAATTTCTCTCTGCCTTCCCTGTGCTCAATTCCCTAACGTTCATGGATAAAGGCCAAGCTCTCAAACTCCCTGATCTTCAGACTCCTTATGTTACTTACTGACTGCATTCCACCAGTTGAGTTCTTAGTTAAAATACTCATTTGTAGTAGCTAAATGTGTGTGCCCCATAGACTCTAGTATGTTTCCTTTTAATAATTTTATTTAGTTATTATTTATTTATGACAGAAAGATGGAGAGAGAGAGAGAGACAGGCAGATAGAGAATGAGAGTGGGCACACTAGGACCTCTACCCCTGCAAACAAATTCCAGACACATGCGCCACCTTGTACATCTGGCTTATGTGGGTACTAGAGAATCAAACCTACGCCCTTAGGCTTCACAGGCAAGTGCCTTAATCATCAAGCCATCTCTCCAACACTCAGGTGTTTTATTAAAGCTTGTAACTTGGGTCTCCAGCCACTTGGCTGGAGGGAGTGTCACTGAGGAACAGATCCTGGGCTCCAGCCCTAAGGTATATTTGGAGACAGAGCTGAATTCTAGTCCAAAGGTAGGTAGAGAGGCTAGTGAAGCTCTGCAGGGTACCTGCTGCTCGCTGCTTAAAGGTGTGTGAGCTGCTGCTGGTGTTTTCCTTGCTGCAGTTTTTCTCTCTGACTGGATGGATGGGGGCAGCTTCTTCCTCCACCACTGACGGAACTTCCCCCTGGATCTGTAAGCTTGAAATAAACCCCTTCCTCTAATAAACTGTGTCTGGTTTGGGTGTTCACCCCAGCAATGTGGGACTGTCTACAATACCACTGCACCTAAACCCACTTCCTACATCATCAAGCTACACAAACACGGCCGCTCCTCCGCCTTCCACGGTGACATCCTCTTTGTCTTCTAAAGTTTATGCTTAGTGTATGACTGTTGGATAATCAGCCAACATAAATTTTTGGTTGAATTCATCACTTTTGTCATAGCAGCACATACATTAAGTATGAAATTTGAAGAATAAACTCCCCTCAAAACTTTCCCTAGAGTGACTGGTATGAGAGTATTCAATTTCTAAGCAAAAGGAAAAGCAGGTGGCTGTCTGCATAATTTATAGCTATGATTAAGAATTAGAGTCCAAAGAACAAACAATAAAACCAAACAAGTCCACTTGAAGTGAGGCTCCAACAGCCGTGTTTCTACACACTCACCCAGAGAGAGAGCTGTGTGTTTCCGAAATGATTAAATGAAATGTTTGAATGAAAGAGGCCCCTCCTTTGCCTTCCATCATATTCTAAGGAGATAATATGTATTTATCCTCAATAGCAACACATTGTTCTCAGCTGTGTACAACAGACTAAATTGAGAGGTTCTTTCCACAGGGACAAGTGAGTGGATGACAAGCCTGGGCTGGCATGCCCAGTGGTTTCTCTTAAGAGAAGAATATGATTTCATATTTAAATGATGAGGACAAGACCAACCACTTTCCATGGAGCTGGCCAGTGGGTCCCAGGGGCTGCCCATCTCTTGTCTGGGAATTCCTCATGCTTTCATGGGACTGTCAACTAAGCTGACAAGCCAGGCTTTTCCGGGTAAGTCAGCGACTTAACATGGCACAGATAGAGCTTTCCCCTGGCAGGAGGAAGTCCCATTTTCAACCCCTCTTCATTGTCATGGGGCGTCCAGAGTCCTCTCACCACTATGCAGTTGTGGTCTGGGTTCAGGCTACCTCAGCCCTTACTTTTCCTTGGACACTGTTCTGAAATCATCAGCATCCAATATATTGTTCTATTTTCACTACACATTTTAAATAGAATTTTTTCAAAGAAAGTGAGCACAAACCAAAAGAGAACTTAAAAAGGGAAGAAGAAAATAATACGATCACCAGATGATAATTTTTTTTAAAAAAAGGAAAAAATTAAAAGATATCTTAAAGTCAAGCAGCACTCTAGAGAAACATTTGGGCACAGAAACTGAAAATGAAGAAGAGAAATCAAGGGGACTCGATGACTATAATCTAATAAATGTGAGGAAATAGCTGGGCAATTGGAGAAATAGACAAGAAAATTTCCCAACAACAACAACAAAATTATGTCTTAACATCTTTGTTGTCTTCAGGCTTTTCATAAATATATTCACCATATAACATTGGATCTCTATTTCAGAATTAGGGAGAAATGTTTTATAACAAGCTATAAGTGGATAATTAGAGACTTCAGTGGGAAATAAAGAGCATTCAGTGTTAAATGTTTTAGAAAGCAGTGTTTGGGGAGCAACTGAAATTGGTCCTCTATCATGTCAGTAATGAAGCACTAGCTGGGTTGGGATATTTACACACTCTAGTGAGGAACAGGTGCCTCTTCTTTGAGATTATCACTCAGTCTGTTGGATCTACTTCCAGGTCTAGTGGAAATTGTGTTAAAATTGTTTGCACTTCGACTTAATTTTTTTTCTATCCCATCGTCAAGAAACATGACTCAATATGGACTATATTTTAAACATACACCCATTAACTTTGTTATTTGAACAAAAACCCACAGTCATTAAAATGGGCAAGCTTGAGCTTGTGAGGAGAGATGACTCTGAAGTCAGGTGACCATGCACATAGTCAAAGATATTTGTGGCTTCATGGTGGAACATGCAATAAGACACAGCCTCCCTGGTCCCTAGAGCAAACTTGTCCTAACAAACACTTCCTTTTAGTGGAAGCATTTCTTATGAAAAGTTTTGTGAGGGCAATGAGGTTGTAATTTCTAGATGTGAGAACATTATAGATAAAGGAAAAGTAGAGCAAAACAAGGGAGGGAAGGAAGAAAGAAAAAAAGAAAGCAGGGAAGGAAGGAAATAAAGAAGGAAGGGAGGAAGGAAGAGAGGGAGGAAGGGAAGACAAAAGGATGGGAAGGATAGAATAAGGAAGGAAGGAAGAAGAGAGAAAGGATGGAAGGAAAGAAGGGAGCAAACAAGAAAGGGAGAAAGAGAGGGAGGAGGGGAGGAGGAAAGAGAGGACAGGGGAGGAAGGGATAGCAAAGAAAAGAAACAAATTTTTCCAGAATCACAGGTGATAGCTACTGGCATCTCTGAAAATGTGATTTCAATGATCTGAGAGCTTTTCAAAGCAGAGAGCGGGAAAACTGATTTGTTTTTTCCTAAGTAGTATGAGAAGGAAGCAATCAAAAAGTGTGTCTCTCACTCAGTTCATGCTCCAACCAAGTCAACAATAGAGATCAACCTTCACATGCCATAGCCTGCATCACCCGTCATAACCACAAGCCTCGAAGGGCTTCCCAACTCTACACCTAATAAATGCATCAATGCTAAAGTCACTTCTTCAGTGCAGTAGCTACATTTAGGCACCTGATATTCCAACTATGGTAGGGTTTGACATGGCGCAATAGCTTTGTGCTTATATAATGTTCTGAGGTATTTCCGTAATGCCCAGTTACAAAAAAAAAAAAAAGGAAAAGAAAGAAAAACCAGCTGGAATATATCACAGGACAAATTCCACCATAGTAACATCTTGTTCTGAAACTGTCTGGGGCCATGTGTAGGAGGATACATCTCATGTTCAATTCTGAACAGCTGGAAGACAGTGACCAACCATGGTGCCCCACTAGGGGACCATCACCCTGATCTTCTGAGGCCCTGTGTCTGTGAGAACTGAGATTGTGATATAGACAGATACATTAGCCCTTAAGCCTCTTCCTGCCTGCTTCATTTTGGGCCTGTGTAGAGAGAATCAGAGGTCATCAGAAGTCCCAGGCTACCAGAGCACCAAGGAGCCAGGTATTTCCTGGTGCTGTGAGTCTACCAAAATTTCAGGGCCTAGGACTCTCATCAGAATTCAGGTGGAATGCCACTAACAGCACATTAGTCACCATCTTTAATGTGAAAATATGCTTTATTTCACCCTTGTTTGGTGCCTCATTCTTTGTATTCTAATGCACCTTGTTGCTTTCTTTTATTCCCATTATCTTCACTGCATTTTTTGTTCTTCATGTTAGTCCCACATTATTGATTTCTTTTTTTTTTCTTTGAACTCCTGTGCCACTTATAGCCTTTTCTACTTGGGAAACCACTGAAGTGGAAGGAACACATAATTCCAAGTCTTCATGCCACAAACAAGGGAACTGATAGCCCCAGAGCTTCTCTTATTCACTCTGGACCTCACAACTAGTCCAGACCACAGGCCACTGACAACTTGCTTCCATAACCTATAGACCCATGTACTTACTTGATCCTGTATTGCTTTTGTTGTTATATGAAGTTCAAATACAATATTAATATTCACATAATTGAAGATAAATTTACAATTTAAGTATATAAACATGCATGTAGATATATTCATCTTTAAAATAATTTATGTATTTTGTGGGGCAAACAGGAAGCTAATTCAAAGATGAGAATAAAGAACTTAAATAGGTGAAATTATATATCCAAAGCTAGAGTTCTCTGTTCTACCTGGTCTCTCCTCCCCAGACCCCTATTTCCAAAGTCCAAAATAGTAGGAAGGCAACAATGAAAGCAATCCATGACTGGCATCTATTCAGCAATCCCCCCCCCACACACACACACCCTTCGTTGTCACAGGAAGCTCAGTGCTCTACCACTTACATGGTGCCTGCCTCTTCTGAAGAAGTTCTATGTCATTTTTTGGCATCCTTTTCTTCATCAGCTTATACTGCATTTCTCCATTTTTTATGATTTTAAGTTGCATTGGAAATTTTCTAACTTACAATAACCAAATTATTTTTAAGCAATAATTTTAAGTGTAAAGAAAGATACAAAGAGTACTGAATTGCATGATAATGTGAAAAATTACTTTCTGTTTTTCATAAATGAGAAGAATCTTCCATCAGTATATAAGAGTGTTCTTATTATGTGAAAGAATTCAGGAGTAGGAGTAAAGAAAACTTGTCATATTCTAGAAGTCAGTTCCAGGGGTGGGGCTGAGACTTCCAAACCAGTGAGTTCTTCTCCAGTAGTCAGTATGATGATGTGGGGAAGTTCAGCTTGCTCTAACCCAGATGCCAATATAATCCAAAGCACATAAGTATGTCTATTTCTTTGTTTTCATGGGATGTTTCATTACATCGCTTGAGAGATGAGTTGGTCAGCATACTTTCCCAATAAACTCACCGTAATCTTGATATGTATGTGAAACTCTGCAACTAATCATGAAATTATGCACCTAAACCATTCGGGTATGAGACATGCAATTCTCATCATGTTTTGCAAATTTTCTCCATCTGGACAAATGCCCTCCAATCCATCTTCCCTGCTCCCTACCCCTATCACTGCCAGATAAATAAAACAAACACAGTCAGAGATGGGAAAGCTCTAGGCAAACATTTGGATTCGTCAGCAGACAGACAAGTAGATACAAGGTCTGGCCATGAATCTCTTTCCAACCCAATTCTGACCTCTTGCAGAAGTCGATTATTCTAATGTTCCAAGTGGGAGTCTCTTTGTGACTTAGCTTCAGAGAGAGAGAGAAGAGAGGAGAGAGAGAGAGAGAGAGAGAGGCCTGTTTATCAACAGCAGCTTCAGGGTCAAGTTCCTAGAGTACTGTTATTTCTTCCAACCTCAGGCTCCATCCTCAGACTGACTCTCAGTGAGCTATATGCCACCACTTCTGTACCTGAGATAGTCTTGAAACTGTCCTGTCTAGACTCAGAATACCTCCTTGGCTAAAGCCCACAACCTCTCAGGGGCCAGCTGTATCCTAACACCCTCAGTACCTCCAGGGTCCTTCCCTTGATCTTCTTCCCCTCCAATATTAACATTGACCTAAATACAGCCCCAGAGCCTCCCACAATGCATGACCACACCTGACTGACATCAATAACTGTCAAAAACATTTTTTTTTGCTTCCAGCCTATTGATCAAGCAATCTGAAAACCTCAATCACCATGTCCCTGTATCCATCAGGATGTCCAGATACACCATTCATTAAACCATCCCAATCTTTACCTTCCTCCCTGCTGTCTACATATACAGCACACTGTGCCTTCTCCTCATACTCCATTCTCCACCCCTTGCACTTAGTCACCCACATCTAGACAGTAGACAAACTCACTTTTCTTTCCTAATGCACTGAGCACCTGAGCCCTACCAAGTTCTGTATCTTAACCATCCAATAAGTGGCTTCTCAGAATACTCCTTTCCAACTGGTGTCCCTGCCATAAAATCTTAGAAAAATAAAAGGGAAATTTATGAAGCCATGGAAAATCACTTCCACTGTTCTATACTATATTATACAGTAATTGCTGCTCCTCTTCTTAGTTAAAATGGCAAACCCCTTAATAGTATCCAAGATTTTGTACAAAATTATGTGTACTTTCTTGAGTGGCCCCAACTCTTTAAGGAACGTGGGCCTTGTTTCACATGTGTACTGTACTGTATACACTCCACAATGCGAGTCCTAGAATACTGCTTAGTCACCTTTGCCCTTGTCAGTACACTTAGCCTGCTGAAATTTTCATCTGGGAAATTGTAATTATACTTAAAATTTAATAAAATGCAAGCTCACTGGATGGCTAAAAAAATAGTGACTAGTGTGGTCAGTAAATGAAGATGAAGTCACAGTGCTCATTCTATCTGAACAAAAGAAAAACTCTGAAGGTGAAAAATGAGCAAAGCCTCAGAGCCTGTGGGACAATAACCCGAGATTCACTACTGCACTTGAAGAAGAGAAGAAAAAAGATTTAAAGAAGTCTTGAAGATATAAGGCTGACAAATTGATAAATTTGATAAAAGATACAAAGTTATAGATTCAAGAATCTGAGTAGACCCCAGGCAAGAAAAACCAGAAAAGCCCATGCCAAAAATATCCTAAGAAAACTAATGATAATACAGGGAAAGATAGAAATGACCTAGAGGGGGGTGGGGAAATCTACCAAAATTGGCATGGAATTCTTACCAGAAGCACAGACCAGAATGAATTGACACCACTATATCAACTTGAAGGAAAGAACTTCTGGCCCTAATTCCATGTCAGAAAGTTGGTATTTCAAAACTCAAAAGGAAGTAAAAACATTCTCAGAATTTGTTGGCCACAGCATGATCATTAAAGAATGACCAAAAGAAATTCTTAAAGCAGAGAAGAAATAATGAATGAATCTCAGAGCACCCTAGACAGTGAGGCAAGGATGGTCAGAGCAGTAATGACAGGAAGGCAAGGATGGTCAGAGTATTATAGACAGGAAGGCAAGGATGGTCAGAGCATCACAGACAGGAAGGCAGAGATAAAAAGAGTAGAAGTTTGATTACACTTGATGATTTACCTTTCTGTTGTGAATTATTAAACCATTGGTGTGACTGGAACAAGAATTAGCACTCCTTGTTATGTGAAGTTTATGGTGTTAAAGAGCAGGAAGTGCAAGTGAAGTTGTGAGGAAAAAAACACACTTGTGCTTCACTGTGACATCTCTAAGCTATGATTGTTCTTGTATTGCAGATCCACATGTAAGATGTGTATTATCATAAATACTATAAATAAAAGCAGAAGAGAAATAGTTAAGCAGACCACAAAAAAGAAATACAGAACATGAAGCAGATATAACATGAAAAAATAAAATAAATAATACTCTCGTATTTGTTATTTCCTTTAAAGCAAGTGCTTTCAATACCTTAGGATGTGGAAATTGGCAGAATGGATTAACAAGAATACCCCAAAATGCAAACTTTTTCTCAAAGGCTCACTTTGAGTTCAGAAACATAGGTATATTGAAAATTAAAAGGATATAAAAATACTATGTGAACATTAATGTAAGAAGAAATAACATCAGGAAAAAGAAAAATCATTGAATGCAAAGGCAGGCATTGTACAGGGATAAAAGGATCAGTCCAACAGGAGACATGGTGATTCTGAGCATGTCCACACAAACAACAGCCTCAAGAGACACTTAGCAAAGGTTATACCTCAGAGCAGAAAGGCACAGATTCATAATTGTATCTGTGGACTTCTTTTTCACCCGCCAACAATAGTGACTAATGAATCTATGAGTTAGGAACTTAATAGAGATACAGAACAGCCAAGTGATACCATTGCCCAGCAGAATCTAAATGAGACTACAAAATATCCCACAGTAATAACAACATTGTTTTCAAGTACCTCTGGAATATTCACTGAAATTGATCCTAAGTGTGTCATGATCAATCCTCAGACAATATAAAATAATAATTTACAGAGCCAGTTCTCTGACCCTAAAAAAATCAAAATAGAAACTTATAGAGAGAAAACTGAAAATTTGCAGGGGCTTGAAAATGTATGATATACTTCCAAAAAAGCCATGGGTAGATGTTTCTAGCCATGTAAAAGCATATACATCTAAACAAAAATAAAGCATATCAAATTATATGCAAGGCAAATAATGCAGAGCTGAGAGAAAACTTTATAGTACTTAGTGCTCATGTCAAAGTACAGGAAAAAAAAAAAAGAAATATCTCTCAAATAAATATTAGGCCTTAAGAAACTAGAAAAATAAGTAAAATATATTTCAAATAAGCAGAAACAAGGAACTAATAAATAACAGAAACCATGAAAATTGGAAGAATGAAAACTATAAAACCAAAATCTGATGGTTGTAAAAATAACTAAAATTTGTCAGGTTTCTATAAAGGCAAACAAAAGCACAAAAGTCATAATTCACCATCCAATAAATATCAACTATGAAAAAAGATATTATTGCAAATCCTCCACACATTAAGACAATAATAGATGAACATTAGGGAGAAATTTAAATCCATGAAGTTAACAACTTAGAAGAAATGACCCAATTCTTTGAAAATTATAAGACACCAAGCTCACTCAGGATAAGATATATTATCTGAATCATCAGTTAACATTATAAAAATGAAATTATAATTTCAGCTTCTCAATAAAGAAATCTGCAACCATTGTTTCCTGGAGAACATTATCAAAAAATTAAGAAAGGAATTATTAAAACATTTACATAGTGGCTTCTAGAAATTAGAAGTGAACAGAACACTTCCCAACACATTTCATGAATCCAATGGTACCGTGGTGTCATAAATAGACATATAAGAAAAGAGAAAGAAGGGAGGGAGGAAGAGAGGGAAACTACCAATCCATATCAGTAGTGAACTCATGAAAATCCTCAACAAAATAGCAAATCAGATGTAAGATGTATAAAAAAGAATTGTGCACCATGACCAATGGAATGTACTTGGGGAATGCATGGTTGGCTCAATATTTGAAAATCAATCAATGTAACATATTCTATGAACAGACTAACAAAGAAAAGGCATGTGATTGATCATATCAATTGATGCAGAAAAGCACTGGACAAAATGCAACAGTCATTGATAAAATAAGCTTCAGGGACTCTGGAACAGAGAAAAACTAACTATTTCCAATAAAAAGCATCTACAAAGCCATACAGCCAGCAGCCCACTTAGTGCTGAATAAGCAAGAGAGTCCTCCTTAAGTCTGAAAACATGACAAAGTGTCCGCTATCACCACTCATGTTGTAATTCATCCCGGAATTTCTAACCAGTGCAATTAGGCAAAAAGAAAATATTTTTAAGGGCTGGAGAGATGGCTTAGTGGTTAAGCGCTTGCCTGTGAAGCCTAAGGACCCCAGTTCGAGGCTTAGGCAAAAAGAAAATATTTTTAAGCATTAATTCACATTAAAAAGAAGTGGGTTGGGGCTAGAGAGATGGCTTAGTGGTTAAGAGCTTGCCTGTGAAGCCTAAGGACTCTAGTTTGAGGCTCCATTCCCTAGGATCCACATTATCCAGATACACAGAGGAGCGCAAGTGTCTGGAGTTCATTTTCAGTGGATGGAGGCCCTGGCACACCCATTCTCTCTCTGTCTATCTATCTGCCTCTTTCTCTCTCTGTCTGTTGCCCTCAAATAAATAAATAAAAATAAACAACAAAAGCCGGGCATGGTGGCACACACCTTTAATCCCAGCACTCAGGACGCAGGTAGGAGGATTGCTGTGAGTTCAAGGCCACCCTGAGACTACAGAGTGAATTCCAGGTCAGCCTGGGCTACAGTGAGACCCTACCTCGGAAAACCAAAAAATAATGATAATAATAATAAATAAATAAACAACAACACAAAAAGAAGTGGGTTGTACAAATGTCTCAGTGGTTAAGTGCACTTCCTACTCATGCCTGAAGGGGTCTGAAACCGTCTGCATTCAAATCTCCAGATCCCACATAATCAACTGGGCATAGCTGCATGCACCTGTAACTATAACTCTGTGAAGGGGAGCAGAGACCAGTGAATTGACTGGGCTCATGGGGAAAAAAAAAAAGACTAAAAAGAAAGAAAATATTGTCTATTTTCTTGTTTTTTGTTTGCTTGTTTTGTTTTGTTTTTAGAGGTAAGGTTTCACTCTAGTCCAGGCTAACCTGAAATTCACTATGTAGTCTCAGGCTGGCCTCGCTCATGGTGATCCTTTTACCTCTGGCCTCCAAAGTACTTGGATTAAAGGCGTGTGCCACCACGCTTAGCTTTTTTGTTATTGTTGTTTTGTTTTGTTTTTTTTGTTTGTTTGGTTGGTTGGGTTTTTTTGTTTATTTATTTTTTTGTTTGTTTTTGAGGTAGGGGTCTCACTCTGGCCCAGGCTGACCTGAATTCACTATGTAGTCTCAGGGTGGCCTTGAACTCACAGTGATCCTCCTACCTCTGCCTCCCAAGTGCTGGGATTAAAGGTGTGCACCACCACGCCTGGCTTGTCTATTTTCCTATGACATGAGTGTCCAGGTAGAAAGTCCCAAGAAACTACAAACACACACCTCTTAGAACTAAAGAAGAAGCTCAGAAAGGCTGCAAATACAAAGCCACAATGCACTCATCAAATGCTTAGCTATGAACTAGCAGTGAACATGAGAACAAAAAGGTAAAAACAGTTCCCTGGGGCTGGGGAGATGGCTCAGGCAGTAAAATGCTTGTCCTGCAAGCACGAAGACCTCAGTTTGAATTTCTGGGATCCACATAAAAGCCAGGCATGGAGATGCACTCTTGCAACCCCAGCACTGGGGAGACAGAGACAGGAGGATCTCTGGAGCTCTGTGGTCAGCTAGTCTAGTCTAATTGATGAATTCCAGGCCAATGAGAGAGCCTGTCTCAAAAAAAGGTGGACTGTATTCCTGAGGATGACATCTGAGGTTGTCCTCTGATCTCAACATGCATGCACATGTATGTACACATGCACCCCCATACATGCAAATATACTCTCACACACATGAACACACACACATGCATAAAAATAATAAATATGCTGGGCATGGTGGTGCACGCCTTTAATCCCTGCACTCAGGAGGCAGAGGTAGGAGGATCGCTGTGAGTTCGAGGCCACCCTGAGACTACATAGTGAATTCCAGCTCAGCCTGGACCAGAGTGAGACCCTACCTTGAAAAAACAAATAATAATAATAATAATAATAAATACATTTTAAATACCCACCAGAAAGTGTCCCAGTACAAATATCAGAATGTCTAAATGCAAAATATGGATGACACCTGATGCCTATGAAAATTGGTGTCCTCCTATACTGATTGGGAAGGGTTGTGGAGAGCCTTTGCTCTCTGGAAAAGTTTAACCTTTTCTTTCAAACTGATCTTGAAAACAAATGTACACAACCTGCAATTACATGCTTGTACATTTTGCTCATAGAAACAGAAACATTCACATACCCAAATACGTGTATTGAATGTTTACAGAAACAATACTCAAAACCTAAAATCTACCTACATGCCCTTCAGGAGGTGAGTGGATGCGGTGGTTTGAATGTAAAACATCTCTCATCGCCTTGAGTATTTAAAAATTAAGCTTCTTACTAAGCTGCAGCTGACGGAGCCTTTGGGAGGTGGAGCCTTGCCGGAGGATCTGTGTCACAGGGGGTGAACCTTGAGGTTGATTGGCCCAGCCCACTGGGTGTTGAAAGCTACCTCACTCTTGCTGCTCTTCCTGCTGATACATGAAGATATGAGCCTGCTGCCTTCACTGCTTTTGTTTTTCCCACTGTTATGAAGCTTTCTTTCAAAACTGTAAGATAAAATAAATCCTTTCCTCCCATAATCTTGTGGGGTATTTTGTCTCGGCAGCAGGAAGTAACTGCTACAATGGATAATCAAGCGGTGGCAGACACCAAGGATATAACAGAGAGACATGAAGAGGAGTGAGCATGCCCCAATTTAGATGCTATGCTGAAAATGAAAGATTATACACTGTGATTTTGTTTACACAGCCTTCCTGAAGTGACAAGACAGTGAAGTTGGTTATGCATTAGCAGTTGCCAAGGACTAGGTTCAGGTAGGCAGTCAGGAGAAATGGAGATGGATATGGCTTTCCACAGTGGCAGGAGGCATCCTAGTGGGTTGGTGTTCTGGGTGTAGACTGTGCCCCTGTCAGTGTCCTGGTAATAAGAACCTTTAATAGTTTTCCACGTGTTACCTTGGGTGAAAGTTTCAAGAAATCTCTTCATTATTTTTATAACTGCATGTGAATCAACAATTATCCAAAAACAAGAAGTTTAATTTAAAAAATTTTAGAGAGGGCTGGAGAGATGGCTTGGCTGTTGAGTGCTTGCCTGTGAAGCCTAAGGACCCCGGTTCAAGGCTTGATTCCCCAGGACCCACGTTAGCCAGATGCCCAAGGGGGCGCATGCATCTGGAGTTCATTTGCAGTGGCTGGAGGCCCTGGCGCGCCCATTCTCTCTCTCTCTCTCTCTCTCTCTCTCTCTCTCTCTCTCTCTCCCTCCTCTTTCTCTCTCTGTCACTCTCAAATGAATAAATAAAAATATTTTTAAAAACTTTTAGAGAAAGAAAGCATGGACTTTGGGGTCAATTCATCAAAGGTTAACTTTGGGACTAGCAGTAAATTGATAGGCCAGTTCACCAAATGCAAATGCATTTCTAATAAACAACTGGTAAACCCTTCTGTTAATGGGCCAATTTACTGAACAACCCAGTCACCAAAGCTCACCACTGTTAAGTCCTTACAAAAGTGGGTTGCGTTTTGACTTCCACCAAACCTGACACCTTGAATTCTATACAAAATCATTTTTTAACTTGAGCTCTTCACAAAAGTAAGATTTTACAGAACTTTAAAAAGCATTAGCTCATCTCTTTCAAGATGCTTTAAATTTGGTCTCCTGTTTCCCTTTTTCCTAGCAGCTCAGGAATTTACTTTCTGAAGTGGGGAAAACAAAGGTGCTGGTATACAAGGAGGGTCCTAGGACTCCAGCCTGAGAAGATGGTATCCATATACACACTTCAACATGACTCATTGTTTTCACATTTTTTTTTCTCCCTCTCTCTGACAATGTGATTTCTCCCAGTCTGTAGTCTATTGCCTCATATGATTCAAGGCAGTGTCCACAATTATCTACTCAGAGCCTTTTCCACAGTAACTAAGGACAGTGCAGGAGAAGAAGTTTCCATAAGCTAAGGAGCATGCACCGTGCACAGGCGGCTGGTCTTCCAGAAGTGATGCTTGCATGATAAGAATGTCAACAGGGCTGTCCCCTCAAAGACAAGTGCCAGACAATGGACAGGCTCGAGTGTGGTTCTTTAGAGTGGCATCCAACTTTAATCCTCTCCTGTTCCCTCGAAGGTTCTGCCCTGAGTTGTCAATGCTATTGATTTCTCATAAAGCTCAGAATACACACACATCCATCCTGCAAATATTTCAACCTCAGCAAAACCCAAGTGCTGCTGCTTCGTGCTGTGATCGAGGTACTTGGCTATGGACCTCCTGTGTGTTGCTGCATGCATGGCTGTGAGATCAGCAAGTGGGTTTGCTACTTATCCTCACAGCCATCTTCCCATGAAGACAAGGGACTCTGTGGGCTCTGTGGGTAGATCAACCAATGCAGCCATGTTATTTCCAAAGTGTGTAACTGTGGTTTCTCATTCAAGGACATTCCCATAGGACAGTCCCCTTGGTATTGTGCTTTAGGCATTGCTGTGGCTGTGCCACAACTCACTGTCATCATCATCCCTGTCAACTTGGAAAATGCTAGAAACATCAGATACACGCAACCCACCCTCGCACTTACACAACCTTGAGCTCACTTGGGATAAGCAGAAGGGATTCCTGAAGGTCTATTGCAAAGAGATGATGGGTGAGGCTTCTGCCAGCCGAGAGTGGAAGGGGCTCCAGGGAAGGGAAGAGCCAACTCAGGGGCGCATCCCCTATGTCATGCTGGCGTGCCGGGAGAGAACCAATCGGAGCTCAGGAGTTGGCTGCAGAACACAACCTACAAAGAGCCCAAGGCACCTGGCCTGGTCTGTGCATTCAGCCTGTTGGGGTTCTGCCATGGTCATGATGACTCCTGCTAGTATGAACTCATCTTGGCACAAATGAATCCAATGCATGTTTTGCACTGACAGTGAAGTCCACTGTGACACTGCAGACACAGACAGATAAGACTTAAAAGGAAACCAGAAGCAAAGATGTCTGAAACGTGACATTTCCAGACACTGTGGATGCATCTTGGCCCTTTGTGGCTTTAGAAAACAGGAATTTCTTCACCCGAATGGGGAAGTGGCTGGGCACCCTTTCCCTGTTCTAAGTCCTTTTGATAGCCATTAATGTATTTCTTTAATGGTTTTTATTGTTCTTTCTCCAAAGACAGTCTCGTTTAATTGGACTGTTTTACAATTGTTGAATATCTAATATTGTTTATGAAAGGAAATTAGAAAGAACTGATGTATACCAATAAAATGCCATATTAGTAATTATTTTTTAATTCTCAAAGAAGAAATAATAACAAAATAATATCCTTGTTACTGGAGAAGAAAAGGACAGAAGAGGCAAAGTCAAAATAAAATAAAAATCCTCTAACAAATGTGCTAAAATGTGGGGTTTTTTTCTCCTTAAAGGGAGGTGAGATGACAGGTTTCTGTCTATGAAACTCAATGTTTACAAATATTTAAGCTCATAAATTTGAAGAGAAACTGAATACAGAAAATTCTTGTTAATGCAGTACATTTTCTGGTAATTTTATAGTCCAATTTTCAGTGATTCCCCACAGAACGAATGCAGTTCAAAGGCAATTTTATAAAGTACTTTGGAGATAACTATTATCTGCTAATTATTAGAAATTGCATGTTGTTGTTAATTGCATAAATAAATTGTTTTATCTGAAAGCCATTTAAAAAGGTTTGGTGTTTGAAGCATATATGGTTTTGATGTCTCTGTATAAAAACGTTTAACTGTTTAACTCTAAAATAATGACACGCTGCTTTTAAGACGATTTCTTAGACTAATGGATTATGGGAGGGGCTCCTAGAATAAATTTATTTCATTTCTGTGACATACTTCAACTGCTTATAAATCTACGCAGAATGAAAGATTGCAAATATGTACTATATAGATAAAAAGATGGTCATATGATGCTAGCTTTTCAAAATCCTTAAAAGAGATTTATAGGAACATTTCCTTCTTCCCAAAATTATACTCATTTGCGAGAAAATGTACTGTTCTATTTTGTTAATCCATTTCACTCATAATTAGCCATGAGAGAAATATATGTGGTGGACAGTCGCCTTTCATTTTCTGTGAAATAATTCAGAAAAAGAGTTTAATAGGTACACTAATAGAATCTGAAAGGAAGGTGTGTAGGTCATTTCTGTGGCTTTGACAGGCAGGTGAAGAACGTGACCTTCTCAGAGAAGAGTGGCCAGAAAGTTACTACTGGGTATATCAGATAAACCCTTAGTGCTTAGAAATGTGCAGGCAGAGAAGCCTCCAAGGACACCCAGGGGGAGAAGGGTGTCACAGGCCATCCAACCTACTGGGTCATGACAAGCTGGGGTCTCCCATGAGAACATGTCTTGGCTCTTGATTTTTGTCTGCCCAGTGTGGACTGTGGAGGCCCCTGTTAGAACCAAGGGGAAGAGAAGGTAAGTGGGGGGGGGGGTTTGCAGGTAAGTCACCTGTTCATATACATGTGACTTACATCAAGATCTCCCACACAAAAGCCAGGTGTGGTGGCACACGCCTTTAATCCCAGCATTCGGGAGGCAGAAGTAGGAGGATTGCTGGGAGTTTGAGGCCACCCTGAGACTACATAGAATTCCAGGTCAGCCTGGCCAGGAGTGAGATCCTACCTCCAGGGAAAAAAAAAAAAAAAAACAGCCCAGCAGAGTCTGACACTCTGTAGGATAATCATCAACAGCTCTTGAGAATGCCCCTCAACACAGTGGGTAAATGGGTAGCAAGCCCTGGTCGTTCTATACAGACCTCAGTAACTTGTGGGAGAAGCCACCCTCTGTGACAGTCAGACACGGTCATGGATAAGTCACGTATGCTCTTGCTTCCAAGATCAGAACCAACTCAGACCCACATGGGTCTGTGGAGGGAGGGAGTGGATGAGTGACAACACCCGCAAGGCTTCAGCCTTCACAAGGCCTCTCCACCACAATACATCTTCAAGCATGAAGGAAACCTTTGGTCCAGTCCGGCTGTCTGCATTCATGTCAGGTTGCCAGGGCTGCTGTAAGAAGTGGCACGGTAGGTGGGGGAGGAAGGGGTTATGTAATATGGACGGAGTCTTGCTCTACCCAGTCCTGTGGACCAAGCTTAAGGCGTGTCAAGGATGGCTTCTCCTGGGACCTCTCCTCAGCTCTGTCCTACAGTGGTTTTCCCTCTGAGTACCCCAATCATAAGAACACCGTTCACACTGGATTACGGCCGCCCTAATGATCTTACTTTACCGTGGCTTCTTCTTTATAAAGACCTTCTGTACAAATGAAAGCCTGTTGGGAGGCCCTGGGGCTAGGATGTCAGAACAGGAATTTGGGATGGTCGTGAGCAATTCAGATCATAACAGCGTCCACGGGTGTTTTAAGCAACAATCACTTGTGATCACCAATGTTTGCCCGTTGGATCCAAAGATGATACGTGTCTGCAGCGAATCAGCTTTGGGGAATGCACCACGTCAGGGTGTGCAGGGGAAGCTGGAGAGTAGGGTGTGTGTCTGTCTTGTTCTTCTCATTCCTTGAAGCTTGTAATGAGAGCTCACAGGAGTCTCAGGAAGGGCAGGCAGTCCATGAGTGTAAGAGCCATGCTACCGCTGGCAGATGCCATTCCCCATCACTTCTCCCCGTCCTCCAGATATTACATTCATCCTGCCTCCTCTTCTGCGACCTTCCCTAAGCCTTGGCGGATAGATATGCTGTTTAGGACTGAGCAGTCAACAGTTAGCTGCTCGCTCTCAGCACTTTCACTAGTGAGTCTGGCAGTCACTGCTGCCCACTGCTGAAAGAAGCTTCCTGACCAGAGATGAGAGCAGCAGTGTCATAAAGGCACAAACATTAACATATATAAGGCAGTTTGGGGGCGTCACATGACCATGTAGCAAAACAGCAGTAGGAGCTTTGTACCTGGGGCCTATGGAGAGTACAAAGTTATTACATAAAACTCATCTCACAGGCTACCAGAGGTGCTGAAATACAGACCTTTATTTGCTTGGTTTTTTTTTTTTTTCTACAGATTTTTAAAAAAATCATTATTTATCCAGGCATGGTGGTGCACGCCTTTAATCCTAGCACTCAGGAGGCAGAGGTAGGAGGATCGCTGTGAGTTCGAGGTCACCCTGAGACTACATAGTGAATTTCAGGTCAGCCTGACCTAGAGTGAAACTCTACCTTGTAAAAAAAGAAAAAAAAATTATTATTTATGTGAGAGAGAAAAAGATGCAGAGAGCAGGGGGAGGGAGGGAGAGAATGGGTGCACCAGGGCCTCCAGCCACTGAAGACAAACTCCAGATGCACGCACCCCCTTGTGTGACTGGCTTATGTGGGTCCTGGAGAGTCAAACCCAGATCCTCTGGCTTTGCAGGCAAACAGCTTAACAGCTAAGCCATCTCTCCAGCCCTTTTACAGCTTTTAAATATATGTGGTGTGGTCGTAGGCATGGTAGTGGTGGGGTGTGAATGTGGGGGGGCATATGCAAATGTGTATGCATATGCACATACCCCATGTGAACACGTACAGAGCTCAGAGAAGGATGTCAGGCATCTTCCACTGTTGCTCTCCCAATCTTATTTCCTTGAGATCATATCTCTCACTGAACCTACCTACAGTTTACCAATTCAGCTAGACTGACTGACCAGGGAGCTCCAGGGATCCTCCTGTCTCCACTCCCCTCAGTGCTAGAGTTATAGGCATATGCTACCACATGCAACGTTTTACATGGGCACTGGGGATTCGTCGCCAGTCCTCATGCTTGCACAGAAAGTGCTCTTACCCACTGTGCCATGCTCCCCAGCCCCATGTTTTTTTTTACATTAATATTTTTCATGAAAGGAAATACATGACCCTCATCATCATCATCATCATCATTAAAGACCGTAGCTACCATAGGTCTTCAGCTTTTCAAGGGCTACTCACCCCTGAAAAGATGACAGGAAGCATAGATAAGATGGTCAAGGTGAAGGGGCCTGGTGTGTGTATGTGTGTGTGTATGTGTGTGTGTGTGTGTGTGGAAAATACCCCAGCAGTCCCTGAGGCTGATCTGATATATCTTCCCTGTGTGAAGCAGATGGCTCAAGACACAGTGTTTTAAGGTCCTTAAGCAATGAAGACACAAATCTGTCTGTGCCCAAGGCCTGCTCTGCAGTTGCCCTGCCCTAGGATGGGACCTGCCTTAGAGCTCCCTGTACAATGTCCAGGGTCCATGAAAGGAAAAGTAACGACGGAGTTCTGAGCCACGGGCACCTGCCACACACTTTACTCTCGCTCCACCTCCTCTCACTGGGCAGGAGACAAGAATACCTAAAGGCATGCATCAGTGACCACCTCAGGCACTGAAATACCCCACAGTTTTGCTCCCTGTGGGTGGTTCCTCATTTTCAGTTCTCCTCACAGCTTTGCCCAGGAGTTCTGTAGCACTGAGAGCTAGGCCAGCCTGCTACCCATGCTGCCTTTGTGACGGGAAGCCCAGGGATTCACTCTCACCATCACCGACCGAAGCTGGGTCAGAGGTACTGTGGATGCAAGGACGGATGGGGTGCTTCTTGGGTCCTCACTCTCACAGACAACTTGTGGTAGAGAATAGCCCAGCATCATATGGGTACAGTGAGAATCATCTGCCACGATCCAGAACTCTGTCCCGACCCACCCTCTCCACTATCCAACTTGTCCAAGGTCCTAAAGGGACCCCGTTTCCCTCACACACTTTTCCTACAGAGTTAGCGATTTCTGTGAGCCGTCTCTCGTTCCAGGCATTGGCCAAGCCTAAAGTTTCTCACTTTATGAGATCTGTTGCGATCACATCTCAAGGGGATATGTTTGAAGGTGTCAGTCAATTTGATGAAAGAAAGGACAAATTCATTAATTAATTCACTCCTAGGCTGGGTTCTCGCATGCCAACCTTAAACTCAGAGTGGATTTTTATGGTTCAGTTATAAATCCTTCACCACTGGGGTTTCCTATAGACAAGCTGTCAGAGGTTTAAATGCCACGGCATCCATGGGTGCTGAGGGACATCGTAAAAAGGACGTCAGCACCTTGCCTCTTGGGCAAGCTTAGATTTAGACCTTTGGCAGATTTTTCCAAATGATTATTGCCTTAATTACCACACTGCACAAAGCTACCTCCAGCCCCATGTGTCTCCATGCCAACTGGTTGGCTTTAATACTCAGCTATGAGGTGCAAGCCATGTGACTTTAAATTCAGTGTAATGCACTGTAACCTTGAGTAGAGAAGGATAGCATCACGAAGAGTGAGAATCCCATCACCCACTGTTCAGCAGAAGGGCCTCTCTCCCCCAAACTTTTTTCAACATATCCCATGATACCAGTAGCCCAGGTACCCCAGAGGACAGGAGAGACCATGATCCGCCCCAGAATATGAGCCAGAAACATCACAGAAATGAACAAGGCCAGTGGGTGGTAAGGCTTCTGACAGGTACTATTTACTATTCCACAATGGTCTGTCTCCTGGGCCTTTGCACATCTTTTCTACACATCAGGGCTCATCTTACCCGGTCCAGGCACTGCGGCCTTTAGAGAAAAGACTACTTCCCTTTTAGAGAATAGAGCTACCATAAGTCTGGATTTGGGGATGGAGAAATGGCTCAGATATGCCTCCTAATTCACAAAGATCATATCCCACCGTGGGATTCAGCAAAGTCATTGAAACCCCATATCAGGTCCCTGCTGAATTAATTTCTATTTTAACTCTACTGTGGACATAAACTTGGTCAGACTAGTGAACTAGGTATCAAATATAATCTCTCTCTCTCTCTCTCTCTCTCTTATACTTCCTTCAGTATTTTCAAACCCTGATATGTTTGGGGACAAAGCTAGAGGTAACCAAATGTCCTCAGTGACTTCTATGAATGAGTTCATCGGTGACAGATGTCCCTCATTTTGTCTCACATTATGTAGCCTTTGTCTCAAAGAGGGCGATATTACTCCGTTTCTTCACTTCCATGGCCCCCAGACTAATTCTGACTTCCCATAACAGATGAAAGAAATGATTGCATCCAAGCCCACTTTGATGAACCACAGGAGCAAAGGTGAGGGATTACTTACAAGGACTATGTGTGACTCTGGCAGCTGTACCATCAAAAAGCCCACCCCAGAATGGATAACAATTCACAAACACTTCCTCACTGAAATTCCCTTTGTCACTCCCAGGAAACTTCCCTGAAGAGTCTCCTCTCCCTGAACAATAGTTTGCTGCATAGATAATCTCAAGGAGGACTTCCACACGTTTATCATTTCCAGGAGCTTCCTGAGTCTTTTAAGTTCTGAGAGCTTCCTTTGAGTTTTATAAACCTACCTCCTCCCGCCAGGAGGAATGTTTCTTTGGAGGAAATAGCTACACAACAATTAGTTGTACCATCAGCGTGAAGTGATGATATTTTGAATGTTCAATGACTTCATAGCCTCATGTGTCTGTGGTTAACCTTCATACTCAGTCCCCAGCTGGTCGCAGTCTGGGAGGCGGAGCCTTGTTGGAGGTGATGTATCATTTGGGGGTGAGTCTCTGGGGTGTTATAGCCAAGCTCCCCTTTGCCAGTGCTACCTCACCTCCCTACTACCTCCAAGCTGTCAGAGCAACATTTGATGGCCAGCCTCTGTTCTGTCATGCCATGATGTAAGCCTGAAATACACCCTTTCCTCTCATCATCTGGTTTTGGTTGAGTGCTTTGCCCCTGCATTGAGAAGGTAACTGTAACTGGTGGGATCCTACCATCTGCGTCAAAACCTTCCGAGGAAATTCTTAAAGAGGGCTGGGGAACATTCACCCATGACCGGGCTTGAGCTGAGTGAGGCTGAGCCCAGATCCCGAGACACTTGGTTACTTTCCTCTCTCATATCCACACCCTGAAACTGCCTCTAGGGTGGACTTCTTAGCAGTGTCCTGTCAATTACCTCATTTTCCCCCATCTCACCAAGGGTCAGTGACCTCTCTGAAAGACACTATATAAGTTAAGTGTTCTTCTGACTCAGAAGGTCTGCCCCAGCACAAACCATTTTCCCAGTAACCAGCTCTTCCCGAAGGTTTCCACTGATGGCTGGAAGGAGAAGTGGTCACCACAGTGTCAGAACCCATGAGTTCTCGGAGAATTAGAAGCCTCCTTGGACACCCTTAAGTTGCAATGGTCCCTCCATCTTGTTCCTAAACATCACCTATAGTGGCTCGAGGAGGGCCATCTTGAACTTTGAATTCAGATGTCCCAGCAGTATGTTTTCCCATTGCTCTGACTGTGAGAACTCTGGCTGAGTTGTTAGCCCAAGGCCAGGACTGAGTCCAGCCCTCTGGGAGAGTGGGCTTTAGTGGTGCCTCCGCCCACCCTGTAAGCAATCTCTTTACTATAAATGAGGAGTGTCCTGGCCTGAGTTTTGAGCTCCCTGGGAGGTCTCAGCTATAGGACAGAATGTCCCCCACTCTCCTCTCTGTTGCATGACAGCAGATGCTGCCCTTGCTGAATAAGGTATTGACCCTGGAGCCTGGATGCATGCACATTACCTTTCTGTCATCATATAGAATCTTTACTCTCATTTAAAAGGCCAATAGTGGGCTATGTCACCAGAATTGTCCAAAGCTACTTCTGACAGGTGACTGACTTGGTAGCCAGTAGAGAAGCTGCATCCAGGCAGGGCAGGAGCTGGGACATTACACTGCAATTTAAGCAGAGTAGCCGGCTCATGGCCACAGCAGTCTCGCTGGGCCTTGGCGCCATACATGGAGAACACAGACAAGTCCACCTGGACCCATGGCAAGAGAGGCCTGAGGAGCATCGCAGACTGCGCTGAATGCATCACCAGCCAGGCCAGAACTGGAGGTCTTCATGGGAAACTTAGAGACTGTGTGGGTCCAGCAGCTGGACTGATTGACAGAGGTGGCCTTGCTGCCCTATTCTCCTTCCGATGGCAAGGGACTGCCATGATGCAACCCTTCCACACCGTGCATCATCACTGTGCAAAGTCCCATCTGGCCCAGAGGCAGGGGGTCTCTGCCGTGCCTGCATGTGATATGCATTGACCCAACAGGTGACAACACTTCCCTCCCTGCCTCCACCACCCCACCTACACAGGGCCACTAGCAGGAGGCTTCGCTCAGCCGTTTGTGTGCACCACCGGCAGGACTGAGTTGTTTTATTTTGTTTGAGTGGGTTGGAGATTTTGGAGTGGGTTCCTTTTCGTGTCTTTATTTTCCCAAATGTAAACCAAACTGAAGAGAATCCCCACAATCTGCTAACTGGACTCTTGCTCTTCACTTCCATTTCCCGGGTTATTAAGTCGTGCCACCGAGACAACCCTTCTACTTAAGACGTGTGTGGGGGCTGGGCAGATGACCCAGTGGGTAAATTCTTACCATGCAAGCCTGAAGGGCCTGAGTTAGTATCCCAGGCACCCATGAGAAAGCTAGGTATATTATTCAACTTCTGGCTGATGGGACAACATACCTGACCAAAAAAAAAAAAAAAAAATCAGTTTGAGAGAGGATTTGTTCCAGTTTATAGTTCCAGGTTGTAGTCTATCACACCAGGAAAGGCATAGAGGCAGGCGCTGGTCACATTAGGTCCACAGTGGGGAAGCAGAGAGCTATGAATCTTGGTGTTCGGACAGCTCTCTCCTTTTGAAACAGTCCAGGACCCCAGCCCATGGCATGGTGCTACTAAAAGTTAAGGTGGGTCTTTTCACCTTAATTAACCTAATCAAGAAAATCCCTCATAGATGTGCACGGAGGCTAACCTAATCTACATCATCCTTCACAGGGGGATTCTAGGTCCTGGCAAGTTGACAATCGATATGAGCCACCATGCCAAGCATGGCAGCCCCACAACTATAATCCCAGCACTGGGAAGGCAATGACAGAGAATCCCAGGGCCTCACTGCTAACTCGTCTACCTGACTTAGTAAACTCCAGGTTGAGTGAGAGGCCCGGTCTCAAAGGATAAGGGGGAGAGTAATCGATGAAGACCCCTGACATCACATCAACCTCTGGCCTCCGCACACATGCACACACATGTGTGCCCACGCACATACAATCATCTATAGCCACATACAAATAAGCACACACACACACATACCACACACACATATAAAACATTTTAAAAAAGGGAGGGGGGCATCCGCTGGGCTGGAGAGATGCCTTAGGGGTTAAGGCATTTGCCCGTGAAGCCTAAGGAACCAGGTTCAAATCCCCAGAACCCACGTGAGCTAGTTGCACACGGTGTCCCAGGTGACTGGGCTTTGCAATGGCTCGAGGGCCTGGCGTACCCATCATGCTCTCGTATGCTGTCTCACTCCATCTCAAACAAATAAATAAGGGCATGCCAATGTGTCACACTGCCAAAGATCAACACAGGTTTCCATGCAGTTCCTTGGGAGGTGCAGTGACATCACTGCTCATGTCCACTCCCCCATGGCTTCCCCATATGGTACTGTTTTGTTTTGTTTTGTTTTTTCTTCCCCAGTCTGAGCCAGTGCAGTCACACCGGAGGGACTCACCACGAGCCTTAGGAAAGCCTACGAACACGTGGGATGGAAGAGGCTGGAGGATGCGGAGCCTGCCTCTGGGCTCCTTGGGAGCCAGGCTTCCCCTCTGAGCTACCTCCTTGCCAGCTCCTATCCCGCTAGTACCCGCATTTGTCATGTCCCCGTTTTCTTTCTTTTCCTTGAGCTTTCATGCGACCCCACCCCCCCCCACCTCGCTCCCAGCTCATGTTATTGCACACGCTGAGTGTCAGCTGAGGACAAACAAAGAGACCTTTCTCCTCTCTGCAGAAATCGTGCAAGTCGCCAGCACTGGAATTTACAGCAGCTCTCTCCTGAAATGCTTGACATTTCCCCCACGATTTCTTAGATATACTTGGTGGGTAAAAGTGCGTCATCTCTGTTTGAATTTATCACACAGAATAAGCCATTTTCTCCATTTTAAGGTCATCCCCCGGGTAACCAGGAGGTCAGAGGCAACAACGCCCGAAGAGCAAATTTGTCAATGGAATGTGCTAAGCTGGGTATAAATTTATCTTGTCCTAATTAATCCCCGGCGCTTTTCAGTCCATGATTTTTCATATGCATATGAGAATTTTCCGGGATCGGCTTTCTCACACATTTCACCCGCGCGAGACAGATCCGAGACGGGCTGGCCGTGGCCCTGCCAGGCAGTATGGCTTCGCCTCATCTTTAAAGCAAAGCAAAGTACAGTAGGCTTTGTCTTGCCTCTGTCATCATGCTCAGCTGTAAATCCTACATAGCACTTCCTGTAGTACGGATGTGTACGGGACCAAGATTTCAGCAAGCCCAGACAAAAGACAAAATCAGTCTATTATAATGTTGTCAGCTAAATGTGGCCTTGCAGGGGTCTGCAGATAGCTGGCCTCCTCTGGACCACAGTCTTTTTTTTTTTTTTCTTTCACACCTCCCTGGGTGACAGCAGCAGCCGCCCAGCCTCACATCGTGCCTCAACACCTTCCTCCCTACAGAAACACTGTACCTGGCAACTTCGCTGTCACGCCCTGGAAGGTGGGCCGGGTCTTCCTCGCCCTCCTCTGACCTGCAGCAGTGAGCTGTCAGTGAGTTCCTGTCTAACGAGCACGTGAGAGCAGAGGCCTCCGGATGCTGCCATCTGTCCCTGCCACATGGCAGAAGGCTGTCCCCATGGATGGCACGTCTCCTCTGGGCTGTGGGTTTTGACCTCTCTTTCCACGGTGGCAACCTGGCTGCTGGCACCTTCATGGCGAGGCAAGCTGTGGCATGAAGGAGACCAAAGGTAGGCTGTAGCCACAAAGCTTTTGGAAACCCTTCCTCTTCTCCCTCTTCCTCTCTCCCTCCTGCTCTCTTCTTCTTCCTCCTCGTCCTCTTCTCCTTCTCCTCTTCCTCCTTCTTCCCCCTCCTCCCTTCTCTGCTGATGCCTGGGGAAGAGTTTGGGCATGGAATAGCAGAGGTGCCTTAGGAGACCGCCATATGTTCCTCCCCTTCCTATAGAAGTCAGAGTCACTGCTCTCAAGGTGACCCTGTGCTCATATCCCCGTGAGGGATGTGCCATCCACGCACTGGCCACAGCAGGTCTTGGTCAAGGTGAGCCAAGCCCTCAGGCCAGTGGAGCCAACGTGTATCTCTACAGGCTGTGAGAGGCTCGGACAACTCCCAGCGCACAGGCTCACACTGCCCTCCTCCCTACCACCCCGTGCATCTCAGTTCTAACGTCCAGTGAAACCACAGGACAGAAGCCAACCATAGAAACTGCCTCGCCAAGACAGTTTTGTCCCAGCCTCCATGGGAGATGCGGACACATCCGTCCTGCAGGCAGATACACTACCCTTGTTCCTAAAAGCGATTTCCTGTTTGTCTACAGATCACTTCATTACAAGAGTACCCGTCTCCTCTCCTCACTGCACCTTCTTGACCTTGGCCTAGGTCCTCCCTTTAATCACTTCCAGAGGCACCAAGCCCTTTTCCCTTTACTGTGCAGAGAACTACAGATCAGATAGATCCATTCCAGCTCATTAGGGACCTTGATTGAGCTGAACCTCAGCCAAGAGACAGAGAGAAGAGCAGAACCCCAGACGCGAAGCCAAGTGAAGCCTTGTGCCCTCAGGGTGTCACTGCCTGAAAGCCAGCTACCATGTGACTGGAAGCTTTCTCACTATGCAAGTGGGAAACCTTTAGGGTTCTCTGCAAGTTGACTCTTTTCCTACTCATAAGTAAAGCACCTTTTCAGTAGGAATAAAATAAAAAAAGAGAGAGAATTGATCTATTAGAAAATGAGTGGAGTTTGGTGCAGATCTGGGCTTTGTTGGGGGGGCTAGTCTGGGAAGGGACAGTTCTTTGCAGGCATGAGTTCACTGGTAGCTCATGGGCAAGAGCATGCAGAGCACCTCTGGGGTGCGTCTTCTCTAGGGTGAGCTTCCATTAGAACATGCTGGGCCACAGTGTGTCTTTACCAGTCATCTCTGTGACCCATGCATCACATTGTCGGCACCGGCTTGCAGATGGCTGGATGGAACACTGTTCCCAAAGGTGGGTGGCAAAGTTAGACATGTTCTGCCCAGGAAGACTCCCAGTATTGATGCTTCCTGTAAACCTCAGTTAGAGACCTCTGTGGTTCCCCCGCAAATGGCAAACAGTATCTTGACTTCATGAAGAGAGAGACCATGCCACCCTTTAGAGCTAGGCTTGGATGAGCTTCTGCTCTAACTGTGTGCTGCTTGAGCTGTCTGTATGTTTTCTCCCAGGGATGTTTACCTTCCTCAGAATCCAACATGAGGGGAAGGAGTGGCCTCATGACGAGTTCCAGGCTCATAACCCAAAGGCATTAGGGCCAGTGTGGAGCCATTTTGACTCCTTACAAAGTGCTTTGTTAAATTACTATTGTCAGGTGGGCCACTCCTGACGATTCCTGGATTGCTTGCCTTTTAAAGTGGGTGTGCGCCCACCCTGGGAGGCATGGATGTGCACCCAGGGTGAGCCTCCTAACAGCAAGCTTCCCGTGGTCCACAGTACCATGGTCCACTGCTCTACCTATGTGTTTACATAACGATACTTCAGGTAATATGCCTTGGTCCTTCCTGACTTTCTTACATGTCAAGTTCTTACACATAAGATAAAATTCATCACTCTGTTTTCTTTGGACTGGGGTCATTGCTACAGGTGGAATGTTGTCATGTTGGTCACTCATGAAACAGTTAACTGCACACTGGGTGTCTCACCTTATCCTCAGACCAGGCATAACTCTATGACTCTTGCCACCGACTGAGTTCCAGGAAGGTCTTGGGCTATGGAATCCCACTACACCCCAGGGAACAGGCTTAGCAGAGGAGTCTGACTCTGGCCCAGAAAGGAGACACGATTCCACACAAAGGAGACACACCATTCCCGAATTCACCATTCTACAGTGCCCTGCATGCTGATATATGCAGAAACAAAGGCATGCATCACCACAAGGAAGTGTGAGACGCACACTTCAGAGTTTTAGTCAGGTTTCTACTGATTTTAAAGTAAGTTCAGCAACAGGTTATATGCATGCAACCTATAACATCTACAAAGGGAAATATGATCAATAATGTTAAAAAAAAAAGGTCTAGAATTTCCACAAAGAAGATAGCCAGAACAAATGACAATAGGCTTATTTCCCAAACATGATGCTTCCTGAAGGCATAGACCACCTGCGTCTTAGACCAGCATAATCTCCATGACAATGTCACGCCACGTGTGAGCACCGTCCATGCATGAACACCCCCACATATAAACATATCTATAATGAGTCTATCCACACATGAACACCATGACCACAAGAATTCCATGCTCACATAAGCAATATCCTCATGAGAGCCCTTTCCACATGTGACCATAATAAGCATACATCCCTATGGGAACACCATCCCCATGTGAACACCATTCATATGTGAGAACCAACCACTCAGGACCATATCCAAACATTAACACCCCTCATGTGTGGGCACCGCCCACACGTACACATTATCCACTCATGATCACCAACCAGCTTCAACAGTGCAGGGTTCAGTGTGAGCCACACACCAGAATTCCAGCACCAGCACCGCCCACTCTTCCCTGCACGGGCAACCGCTTTCTCTCCAAGCTTCAGGTGCAAGTTTGTGAGGGATACAAGAGCGCCTGCCTCAAGGGCAGTTTGGGGAGTGGACGTGTGAAGCAATTCAGGGGTATAGCACAAGCCAAGCTCATGCGAATGCTTCCCATTACCCACCAGAGCACAAGGGCCTCGAATATTATCTAGGCACGTCAATCTATCTGTGGGCTTGCTGAACTGAATGTAATGATGTGATGTATGTTATAATTGTGTTCTCCCCAAGGTCGTCACCCCACAGATATCACACGGGGTTGCTGGAAACTGTCATTGACTATAGTGAGTTGTCACTCTGTGTCCTTCACAGTGAGTTGATAGATTTAATTGCTGTTATATAGCATGAAAAGCCCACCAACAAGACAGAAGAGCCATTATTCTGGAAGAGGAAAAGAAGAAAATTTGAAAATGGCGACATGAAAAGTGGATTAAGCATGAATAAGCAGAACAGAGAGCACAGCCTTTGGTCAGCTATGCCCCACACAACCAGCAGGAGAATATATGGCATTTTGCCTAATATAATACTTGAGCATTTACTAAAATACTGGCTACTGTAATGTTTAGTCTTTCCTTGAACAAATGAAGCCCACCTTCTAGTCAGGGCACAGCTGTGTGGAACCCAGGGTTGAGATGTGATTGAGAGGCAATGGAACAACGGGCCATGCATAATGGATGATGTTGTCCCTGTCTCATATGGTCAGAACTGTTTCATTAAAAAAAGATGGCTCATCCGGGTTTTGGAAGAATGAACTCCAGTCAGATAGACAGAGGAGGAAACCAAGTCAGAGAGAAGAAAAAAAAAAACATAATCCAGGGTAAGAGGGTTTTAAAGCATATTCTGGAATGATATCTCCCTCCATGTAGGGAACTCAGTGAAACTGGGGTAAGGAGAGGTTAGGAGGGAAAAGGGTTAGAAGTTTAGGGCATCACCAGGAGGGTGTGTTTTCTGAGTTGACGATAGAGAGATTTATAGACTTGGAAATGTGTGTGTGTGTGTGTGTGTGTGTGTGTGTGTGTGTGTGTGTGTTGCTACATATGCATGTGTTTGCATATATATGGGTATATGCGTCATGGAGGTAAATGTGCGTGGAGGCCAGCAGTTGATGTGGAGTATCTTTCTCAATAGCTCCCCACCTTACTTACTGAGGCAGGTCCCTTAATCAGACCCAGAGCTCACTGATTCAGCTAGTGTCCCTAGCCAGTTTGCTTCAGAGATCCTCTGTCTCTGGCTCCCTGGTGCTAGGATTACTGGTGGCTCATAATTTACATAGGTGCTGCAGAGCCTAACTCAGGTTGTCATGTCTGTGTGGCAAGCAAGCACTTTATCCACTGAGCCATGTCCCCAGCCAAGATTTGGAAGTCATATCTACATGTATTCTCAGAAAACAGTATGAAGGAAGGAGAAGGGCTGAGGAGGGTGTATCCATTACTATCCCACTGATAGGACAAAATATCCAACCGGAAGCAGCTTATGGAAGGAAAGAGTTTATTTTACGCCTTGCAGTTTCTAGAAGTTTCATCAAGTTGGGGAAAACCGGGCAGGAGCAGAAGGCAGGCATCATTTCATCACATCAGAGAGGTGAAGAGAGAGCTGAGAGGGACAAGGGAGCCTGGCCTATGAAACCCCCAAGACCACCCCCAGTAACATACTTCCCCCAGCAAGGCTCTATCTCCCAAAGGCTCCACAACCTTCCCACACAGCACCACCACCAAGAGGAGAATCAAGTATTCAAACACACGAAGTCTGTGGGGGACATTTTACATGAAAACCACCACAGGAGGGAAACCAGAAAGGAAGGGATTCATAGTGAAGCACACGTGCTATCCAGGGTAGAAGACAATGCTGAGTCCTGAGGTCTGAGAAGTGGGTCCAAGTCAGGAACTTGGGGCATGGGTATCGAAGCTTCCATCTGATACTGACACACTGGCTGTGCAATGTGTATAAGCCATTTCACCATTCTCAGCCTCTATTTTCTACACACACACACACACACACACACACACACACACACACACACACAAATAAGTAGGTGAGTGCTGTATGAGTCTGTTGTGACTGCATCTTGTGTGAAATGCCAAGGCAGTAGTTTGGGTCCCGAGAGCCTCATATCTGTTGACTCTTGTTTGCCCTTCTACAGCAACGTGTGAGTAAGGCTACTCAAAGACTCCAGGAGACACAGTGTGGTCCAAGGCCGTGGGAGTATTCTCATTCTATACTTGGGTCATATGCCTGGAAAACAGCCATGCAAGGCCCCTGAAATGAAGTAAATAATGAAATATTTCAGTAAGGCAACATGGTAAAAATAACAACAACACTGTAGTTTAGATGTGATTTGTGTTTAAAGGCTTGGTTCCCTGCTGGGAGAGAGATTGGAATGTCCTTGGATCATGAAGATAACCATCCTCATCAATGGATTCCGCTATGAGGTGAAGACGAGCTGGAGGAAGTAGGTCACCGTGGATGTACCTTTGAAGCACACATCTTGTTCTCAGAACTTTCTTCCTTTATCTTTGTGCTTTCTGTCCACCATGAGGAGAGCAGATTTCTTCCATGGGCCCCTTGTCATGATGTTTCTCTCTTACCATAATCCAGACATCGACAGAACCAGCCTTCCGTGGGATAAAAACCATAAGCAAAAAACCTTCCTTCCTTTCACTTCTTTTGTTCATGCATTTAGTCACAGAGACAAAAAGCTAAGTAGGGACTAGAGAGATGGCTTAGTGTAAGGTGTTTGCAAGCAAAGCCTAAAGACCCAGGTTCAGTTCCCCAGTACCCACATGAGGCCAGATACACAAAGTAGCGCATGCATCTGGAGCTCATTTGCAGCCACTGGCGGCCCTGGCATGCCCGTTCTCTCTGTCTCTCTTCTCTCTTACCTTGCTCTGCTTGCAAATAAATATATAAAACTATCTTTTTTAAAAAGCTAAGTCAAGCTGGAGAGATGGCTTAGCAGTTAAGGTGCTTGTCTACGAAGCTTAAGGATCTAAGTTTGAGTCCCCAGTACCCATGTTAGCCAGAGGCACAAGGTGGTGCATGCATCTGCAGTTCGTTTGCCATGGCCAGAGGCCCTGGCATGCCATTCTCTCTGTCTGCCCTTCTCTCTCTCTCTTTCTCTCTCTCTCTCTAATGAATAAATAAATAAAGAAATAAATAATTTAAAAAAACTAAGTAGCAAACACCATCTTTATGGCCTAATACAGAGTCAGGGACCACATGAGTTCTCTATGGGGAAATACATACACAGAGATGTAAATAATCAGCCTAAGGATTTAAGTAATGGCTCCAAGTAGAAAATTCTCAGCATCCAGTCACCTTCTGCCTTCAAGTAAGAAGTTCTACCCATGAAACAATTCTGCTTCAACTTTAAGTAACATGCAACCCCAAGAAAGTATCCAGAAAAAAACATAAAATTGTACCCAAGAAATTTATAGGATTAAAAAAAATGATAAACAGTGACTCCCTATAATATCCCATTTTATTATAACAACCCATTTTTCAGTGCCCTAGTGATTGGATATTAAACACCAGGATATTGATGTCATAACAACTGAGCTGCATGGGCAGGTGAGATGATGAAATAAAACAGGGGGTCCAGAGAGACAGGCAAACATGCATAGGACGCTGTTGACACATCAACTAAGGTGTCTTCAAGTCACCCAGGAAAGGAAGGTCAATGAAAACTTCAAGGACACTGGGTAGCATTCCAAATCGATCTCTGACATTGATATTAAAATAAATCCTACACTGATCAAAGAATCAAATACAGAGCAACAGCTAGACGGAATACTAGAAAGCGGATCATGTGGGACAGTTTCTACCTCCAGGGGAACAAAGTCCAGACACCACCGAAGAATAGACTGATGAATTCAGCTGAATCAAAACACTTTCTTCTTCTGTCAAAACGTGGATGGGTTCAGATCAGTGTACGTCTCCTGGAGCTATCAGTCATCCCTATAGGGTCATGACTGCGCCAGTAGGTTCATGTCAGGAGAGCAGTGCCCCACAGTGCGCCTCCCCACCCTGTGGCTCTTACATTCTTTCCTCCCCCTCTTTCTCAATGTTCCCTGAGCCTTGGTGAAAGTGGATGGACCTCAGTGGGATGGGGGTGGTGGAGGGGAGACAAAAGAGGGTAACCTGACGGGAATACGACAAAAATTACAGTTCATATATTAAAGTTCCCAATAAAATTTTATTTATATATAAACATATATATATATATATATATATATATATATATATATACATACATACATATATACATAACTCTAAACTTTCCTTTTTAACAAACACTTCTTTCGATGAATTTCAGAATTAATATCATTGTGGAAAAATAAAATACCATTTATAGTTTCTGTTAACAAATAAATTTATGTATTAGAGAGTAAAACACATGAGATGGCATAACTTCACAAGCAAGTAAAAAAATAGCAAACAGGAAGTAAATTCACAACATGTACCAGAGGGAAATTCCTGACCCACCCCCCCCCACCTTAAAAAGCTCTTTAAATCAATGAGAAAGATCAATGACTTGATAGACATGTAGGCAAATGTGAGAACAAACAGCACATGGAAAAGATATGCAAATGACTCCTAAACCTTTGGAGAATTCCCCGGGACCTCCCTCCTCCTGTGGAAAACGCAAATTGCCACATCAGGATCCAACTTTTCATCCATCAGACTGACAGAGATGTGAAAGTTTGTTATCACACTTGCTTGCCAGGGTTGGGGATGAGATGCTGTCATTAACTACTCAAATGGGTGGCAATCAACACAAGCTCTACAGGTAACAGCAGTGACAGCTGTCACAATTGGAGCAGTGTTTCAGCAACTAGGAGAAGTGAGCTCTTGGACCCGCCCCTCTCCCCCCAGAGCTGCTCAGTGGAGATGCCGTGCCTGAACAACGTAGGTGGGAGGGGACCAGCAGTAGGAACCTGCCTGAGGAATGAATGCCATGCCAGCGAGAAGCCGAGGAAGGACTCCTGGAGATGCTACATGACCATGTGACCCTCGTGACCATCACCTGGGAGACTGGAGGAGGTGATGGGTGTCTCTGGGAGGATGGGCAGGGGACTATGGCTGTGTTGGTGCTTGAGAGACTGGATGTGTGGAGGATGTGAACACAGGGGTACCCGATTCTACCCACCCCTTCTCATTGTCATTAAAATGCTACACCAAGACCATGTATGACGTTAAGGAAAAGAATTTAGAGACATGTTTGCACCTCCTAGAAAGAAACAGAAGCTCACATTTCTGAGACTGGAGGCTCATCATGGGCAGGCAGAATGGCTGGGGAAGGTCTGCCCTGTGGGCAGGTGAGCTGGTGGAGCCCAACAAGCTATGGCAGGTTGAAAAGCTACCATGCTATGGTAAGAGATGCACAGAAGGAAGCAAGTAGCTCAGACCTTCCTGTGGAAATGTTTAGGTTCCTGAGAGGCCCGTGCTCTGACGCATAGATAAACCTCAACCAGGACAACGGTGGCTAAGCAGTGAGTGGTCCCTCTGCAGGCCTTCGAGCTGCCTGCCTTGGGGCAAGGCTCCTGTTTGCAATGGCAGGTTTGGACCTGGGGTAAAGGGAGCACAGAGCTCAGAGCCAGCTACTGACTTTATCCACGGAGCCTCTATTTCTAATGAATACGAGATGCTTCTTAGGAATTTCGATAATACATTTTTTAAAAAAGTGTGGTAAGGGGCTGAAGGATGGCTCAGCAATTAAAGGCACTTGCTTGCAAAGACTGAATGCCTGGGTTTGATTTCCCAGTACCCACATAAAGCCAGATGCACAAAGTGGAGCATATGTCTTGAGTTCCTTTGCAATGGGAGGAGTGGGAGGAGGCCCTGCCCAGCCTGTTTCTCTCTCTCTCTCTCTCTCTCTCTCTCTCTCTCTCTCTCTCTCTCTCCTCTACAATCTCTCCTCTTCTCTTTTCTATATTTATATTGAGTTATTTGTAGATTCTAGATATTAGGCTTCTGTCAGTGGCATAGCTGGCAAAGATATTTTTTTCCATTCAGTAGGTAATACATTGGCTCTGTTATGGTATGTTTGTCTGTGCAAAAGCTTTTTAGCTTCATGAGATCCCATTGATTAGTACTTGTTTAATTTCCTCGGCTATTGGTGTTTTGGTCAGGAAGTTTATCCCAATCCTATGTCATGGAGAGTGCCTCCTGTTTTGTCTTCCAGTAGTTGAAGAGTTTCAGGTCTTATATTGAGACCCTTTAGTCCATTTGGACTTGATTTTTAGTGTATGGCAAAATGAGTGTGTCTAATTTCATTTTTCTACATATGGTCATCCAATTTGTCCAACACCATTTGTTGAAGATGCTATCTTTTCTCTAGCCTACATTATTGGCACCTTTGTCAAAGATCAAGCAGTTACAGTTACTTGACCTAAGGTCTGGGTCTTCAATTCTGTTCCATTGGTCAATGTTTCTGTTTTTATTCCAGTACCACACTGTTTTTGTCACTATGGCTTTGTCATATAGCTGTAGATCAGGTATGCTGATGCTGCCAGAGGTGTGGGTTTGTTTTGTGTTTTTTTCTGGGGTGATGTTTGGTTATTCGAGCTTTTATGCCATTGCATATGAATTTTGAGATCATTTTTTTCAATCTCTGTGAAGAATGATGCTAGTATTTTTATTGGTATTGAATTAAATCTTTCTTTTGGTAGAATTGCCATTTTTACAATGTTAATTCTACCTATCTAGGATCATGGGTATTTAAGTCTCTGACTATGATAGTGTTGAAGTTTATTTCTGCTTCATTGTTGAGTAGATTTTGTTTTATAAACTGTGGTGCACCTGTTTGGCACATATATATTTATGATTGTGATGTGCTCATGATGGATCATTCTCTTGATGAGCAAGAAGTGGCCTTCTTTTCCCTTTTTGATCACTCTAAGTTTGAAGTCTATTTTATCAGATATTAATATAGCAACATCCACTTGATTTTTATTTACATTTGCTTGGAATATCATTTTACGACCTTTCACCCTGAGGAGGTGTCTATCTTTAGTGGTAAGGTAGTTTTCTTGAAGACAGCAGATAGAAGGGACCACTTTTTTATTTTATTTTATTTATTTATTTATTTATTTATTTATTTATTTATTTGTTTTTTTTTTTTTTTTTTTTTTTTTTTTAGGTAGAGATTCACTCTGGCCCAGGCTGACCTGGAATTCACTACTAGGTCTCAGGGTGGCCTCGAACTCATGGTGATCTTCCTACCTCTGCCTCCCGCCACCACACCCAGCTTGGGACCACTTTTTTGATTCATCCTGATTACCTGTATCTTTTGATGGGTGAGTTAAGACCATTAATATTTAAGGTTATTACTGTGAGGTTTGAATTAATCCTTGACATGATGAGGTGTTTTATGGGTTTGGTGCCTTCTTCTGTTTTGTACTATTTTGAGCCTGGTCTATTTTGGTTATTGTGATCTTCTTGATGGCTCTTGAGATTGGGGGTTTGACTGTTCTGTGTGGAGTATTCCCTCAAGTATCCTTTGTAGATTTAACTTTGTGTTTATATAATCATAGAGTTGACTTTTTTCGTGGAAAGTTTTCCTTTCACCATCTATTATGAGGGATGCTTTTGCTGGGTAGAGTAGCTTGGGTTGGAAGCCATAGTTTTTCAGACTTTGAAGTCTTCCATCCCAGGCTCTTCTGGTTTTAGGGTTTGCACTGAGAAATCTGATGTAATTCTAATGTGATTGCCTTTGTTTGTTGTGAGTTGTTTCTCTCTTGCTGCTTTTAAAACTCTTTGTTTTCATTGTTAAGAGTTTTAACTATGATGGGTGATGGAGAGTTTCTTCTTTGGTCCTGTCTGTTTCATGTTCTGTGGGCTTCTTGCATCTGGATGGGACACTGTTCTGAGAGATTCAGAAAATTTTCTTCAATAATTTTGTTGACTATGTTCTCTATGTCTCTGGCCTGGATTTCCTCTCCTTCTGGTATACCATTATTATTATTATTATTATTATTATTATTATTATTATTATTTAGGTTAGCCCACAGTTCCCTCATATTCTGTTTACTTGATTTTTTGAACTTAGCAAATATTTGGGCCTCTTGATCAATTTCTTCTGTCTTGTCTTCCAGATCAGAGATTCTGTCTTCCACATGAGTAACTCTGTTGGTGAGGGGTTCTAGGAAGCTTTTTATAATTTTTGGTTGATTTTTGTTTTCTGTTGTGTTATTTTGCATTGTGTCCATCTCTTGTTTAAGGAGAATTTCAACTTGAGTTCTGATTTTCTTGATGCTTCCTGGAATTGATTCTTGCACTTGATCAAATTTTCATTAAGCTTAATCAACTGGTTGTTGAGATATTCTATTTTGACTCATCTTCAACTTATTCATATTTCTTTGGAGGGTTCTAACATTTTCTTCAATCATGTTAATCCTACTGTCAAAAGCTGAACGTTTTAGGAGACAATTCTCTTCAATGTCATTGATACGATTGTTGGTTCTTTGATGGTTTGCTTCCAGCTCAGCGTTTTTTTTTGTTTTGTTTTGTTTTGTTTTGTTTCTGATCAGTATATCATTGGTTGTTGTGTTTTCATTTTGGGAATGAATTTCTGTTGATTTCTCAATGATTTCATTGCAGGCTTCCATTGAAGGACTAGGCATCCTTGGTGCAGATCTCTGTTTTCTGACTTTCATTGTCATTTTTGCATTGTTGCCTACCTATTTTAGGGAGACTCTTTATTTTATTGAGGAGGAAGTAAGTTTTTGTCCTTTGGTCCATGCACCCGCTGACTCAGGTGAACAGGGATGTTGGTACCCATTGGCCAGTCAGGATACCAGAGCAAAAGGCCTGATTCCACAGCTGACACAGGGTCCAGGCCACCCTAAGTGAGACAAAATGGGACCTACCAGGACCAGGGGACTGGGAGAAGCCAGGGAACAGGGATCTTGCTTGCTTACTCCTGCCCACCCAGACACAAACCGGCCCACGTAACGTGGACCAGGTTACTGGGAGGAGCCCAGTGGTCTGGTCTACTCACTCCACACTGCCATGCCCCTGGGTTATAGTTTTTAAAAAGAGAAATACACAAGTGACTGAGAATGAAGTACTTCACATCACCATTGAGCTGGCCTTTGTCCTCTCCCATGTGCTCAAGGATGCAACAGGACAGTGATGACAACCACAGATCTCAACCTTGCTCTCACCCAAGAAGCTGAGCCCAGGTGGTTTGGGTTTTTAGAAGGGGTAGTGACAGCAAGCAGGCTCCTGACAGGCCATCGCGGCCAGTGCACAGTAAATCCCACGGCATGAAAGTCCTGAACCTAGTTGTCTGAAGAGGTGACTTGTTCCAGGCTCTGTGTGGCCCCATTGTGATATAATGTCTCCATGCTTTGCTACAGAAGATGCCAGTCTGCTGGACACTGGCCCCCAGGCCCACTTGAACACGCTGACCAGGGGGATGCCACATGCCTTGCACTTGGAGAAATAAGAAACAACTTAATGTGCAGAACAGACAACATGCATCAAGGCAGGGCTCCGTGAGGAGGCCAAAGACTAAAGTGGCTTGGAAGAGGGATGGGTGAGATTGGTTTGACTCAAAATCATGTGTCATTCAGTTATGACGCACACTGTGGGAAGTTGCTGTTTTCATAGGGTGAACATCCCCACTTTCATGCACTTCCATCTTATCCATATGTGCATTTGTAAATTTCTATGTAATGCATGGTAATTATTAAGTACAAGAGAATCACAGGAGTAGAATAGAGAAGACACAAACATGAGAATAACTAGGAAAGTTATGTCTGTAATAAGAGCATGGGTCAGGGACTGTGCTAAACAGCATAGTGTCTGATTGCACAAAGTAAAAGATATCTGAACCAAAGAGCAGTTGTCAGGATTCTGGCCCTGGAAGTCTACATCCCGCCTGGTAGAGACTCCTCAAAGTCTCCTGCCACCATATGTTAGCATGTAATAAAGATTTAGTCCAAGGGATTTAGCATCCTGGTCCCAGAACGTCAAAGGGGCTGATGTATGCAGAGTCAGACAAATATGAATTAGCCATAGGCCTTCAGTACCCTTCTAAATAGTGGCCTCCTATAAGTCACTTAACTTGTACTGGATGTGCCATGATCTCAAATGTAAAACCTACTTAATGTGAATGCAGATTCCTCTCTTAACCTCTGTGCAGGTACACAGTAAACACCCACAGTCACATGCATGCACAAAGCAAGTATACCACATTCACATTGCAAGAAAGGATCTTAGTAACCTGCCCAAGGTCACTTACTGAAGGTCCTGAGTCTGGACTTCTCCTCTCCTGTTTGGTCCACACCAACCTCCAAACCATGGAGCTGTCATCACACTCACCATGGATTCAGACTGTCAATACTTAGGCACTGAGCCCAATTTAGAGCCCCTTATGCAAAACTCCTCCTGTCCTTTGTTCTCAGGCTCTCCTGGCCTCCTCCAACAACACACATACAGTCAGATACACACACAAATAAACATACCTACTCAGATAAACACATAAATTCAAGTAGGGATACATATAAATTAACACACGGGAATATACATTTAGCAGCCCCTTGCATCATTCCACAGTGTCCTTGTCACTACCGGTTCAGAACTTGTAGACATAGAAAGTTAAAAGAATAAAAGAAAGTGAGGTAGTGATATTGTTCTTCAACTGAATGACATTTTCAATTACCATAGTCTCACAGAGACTAAAGTATTAACTAAAGAAATGGAAATATGACAACATCCCTCTGTCTCTCCTGCCCTTTCTTCCCTTGCAAAAATAAAAGGCTAATAGTTGGTGTAGGTTAATAAAGTTGCTTTGAAGAATGGCATGCCTTCTTCTTATCAAGGAGTGTGTTTGTTTATGTGTGTGGATGTGCACAGATAAGATGGGTAGGTAGATAACTAGATAGAGATGAACTTACAATGACAGTGTATGTCTTCCCACATATAACCATGACTTATAATCTATGCAATGCCAAAGTTCTCTACACCACTCAGAAAATGAGAAACTCAAATGACAAGCCATTTTATTTGAGCTGCACCTACCTTCCCAGGCATATTCTAGTAGAAAGTGACTTTGACAATGGTATGAAAAATGCAAGAGAAATTGGCAAACAGCATGATCAATGGGTAACAAGTTACAAATTAACTGCCAAACAAATAAACGCCATGAAAAAGAGGTGGAATATATCAATATTTGCAGTGCCCCTAGGGATGGGCTAAATTTGCTGTACCGTCTAAAATGGTACCATTAACACATCATTGTGAGACGTCTTTTGAGAGATGACTTCGGTAATGCAGATGTTTTTCAATGCAACTGTTCAAAGCACAAAAGTCTAGAAATGTGGAGTGCAATTTAGTCACCAGCCCTGACAAGCATCTGCCTCCATAATGCTCTAAACTTTGAGGAAGGCGGATGAGTTGTAACCCAAAGTGCTGCGCAGAGTCTGCCCAGAGGACAACCTGTTGCTCTGCAGAGGAAGATGATATCTACTGCTCTTTGTTAAATGCGGATTAACTAGGTGGTGGCATACACTTCTAATCCCAGCAGAGGAAGGAGGATCCCAGTGAGTTCGAAAACACCCTGAGGCCACATAGAATCCCAAGGTCAGCCTGGACCAAAGCAAGACCCTACTTCAAAAACAAAAAATATTCCTTCTTTCCTGGAGAGATGGCTCAGTAGTTAAGGCACTTGCCTGCAAAGCCTAACAACCCAAGTTCGATTCCCTAGTAGCTACGTAAAGCCAGATGCACATATAAAGCAAGGTGGCACATGCATTGGGAGTTTGTTTGCAGTAGACAGAGGCCCTAAGGCACCCATTCTTTCCCTTTCCCTCCATCACTCTCACAAACAAATAAATAAATAAGATACACATTGAACTAGAACAAACAAGTCACTTCATGGAAAACATACTTATTAAGATGCCTATGAAGTCAGCCATAATGATTAGAGATGACTTCAGATGGTAGCCCCCGACTCCCCTCCCACACCATTCTTTGAAAGACTACAAATTTGGTTTCAGTGATATTGAAAGAAGAAGAGGAAGAAGAAAATGAAAAGAAAAGAAAAGCTCAACCAAGGTTTGGTTGCTTCCCAAAATAAATGGAGAGCCACGTTCTTGGGGAAAGGCAGAGAGATGCAGAGACATTTTTGCAGCTGAATCCTTTTTGAAAGATTTGTGGTACCGAGGAAACAGAAAATACAAAAACTTAGAAATAAGCAAATAATGCAAACTTCTCTAGAAATGCCTAGGAAGATGAAAACTACAATCTCTAAGACAGAAGATGAAGAAATACTATGTAAATAGGATTGGTTATCTATGCCCATTTTAGTGTAGAAATGGCACAGTAAAATGAAATATGTTGTTTTAATCATTATTGACCTAATCCTCCAAACCTCAAAATGTAGCCAAAGTCCACCGCTTAAGATTGTTCTCATGGTTAAATGAAAACGGATGTATAGGGCAGGGGAGATGGTGCAGTGGTTAAAGGAGCTTCTTGCAAAGCCTGTTAGCCCGTGCTCAATTACCCAGTACCCACATAAAGCCAGATACAAAAGGTGGGACATGTATCTGGGATGCATTTGCAGTGGCAAGGGGCCTTTGGCGAGCATGCGTGCTCACACACACACACACAAACACACGAAGAAAATAACCTTATTTTTATTTATTTATTTGACAGACAAAGAGGGAGAGAGAAAGAGAGAGACAGAGAGAGAGAGAGAATAGGGTGCACCAGGGCCTCCAGCCACTGCAAACAAACTCCAGATGCATGTGCTCCCTTGTACATTTGGCTAACATGGGTCCTGTGGAATTGAACCTGGGTCCTTTGGCTTTGCAGGCTAACATCTTAACCACTAAGCCATCCCTCCAGCCCAAGAAAAGAACTCGTTAAAGAAAATAAGTACTATGTGGTGCTGGAGAGATAGCTTAGCAATTCAGGTGTTTTCCTGGAAAACCAAAGGAACCCAGGATTGATGTAAGCCAGATGCACAATGTGGTGCACATGTCTGGAGTTTATCTGCAGTGGCTGGAGGACCTAGTGTGTCCATTCTCTCTCTCTCTCTCTCTGTCAAATAAATAAAAAGAGTTATATATATTTAATATATATATATGTTTATATATAATATATATATAATATTTATATATATTTAATATATATACATATATTTAAAAATAGTATGTGTAATTCCCTAAGACTCATACCTGATTCGTAACTGGAAAAGATGAATGAAATCTGTAACTCTCAGATATGATCTAAAGTAGTTCAAGTTCAATAACAAACTGGAGGTGGGCTCCAAGGTAGCCAGAGACTTCCTATAAATGGAAAGACAGTCACCTGAAGGCTGGCATGATGACTCAGGGGGATAAAGAATCTGCCACTCAAGATAGAATACCCAAGTTAAATCCCCAAACACCACATAAAAGCCAGAAGCTATAGAGGATTTCTGTAATCCCAGCACACTGACACTGAGACAGAATTTCATGGCAGGCATAGCAAAGAACAACAGCAGCACAGCACAAATCCAGAGAGAGAAACCCTGCTTCAAGCAAGATAGAAAGATGAGGACAGGCCTGAACATTGCTCTCTGACCTCCACATGTGTGCCACAGCACAAGTACACACACACACACACACACACACACACACACACACACACCATGGAGGAAGTCAAAATATGAGACTAGGGGCTGGAGAGATGGCTCAGCAGTTAAAGTGCTTCCGTGCAAAGACTCATCACCCGGATTTGATTCCCTAATACCCAGGTAAAACCAGATGCACAAAGTGGCCCATGCATCTGAAGTTCGTCTACAGTGGCTAGAGGCCCTGGCGTGCCCATTCTCTTTCTCTTTCTCTCTTTTTCTTTCTCCTTTCAAATAAATAAATATTTAAAAAAATAAATAAATCCAAGACTAGTTGGAAAGAGGAAGAAGTTTACTGGAATGGCTATGTGGAAGGGGAGACAAAAGTAAAGTAATGGGAAGGGATTATACATTATGCATATGTATGGAAATTGTCAATCAAAAAGTTAGAAAAAGAAAAAAGCATGTGGCTCACTGAAGACTGTTTTCTCCCCTTAGTATGACATATAAACCCTTTTCAGCATCAATGAATGTCACTGTGGCTAATTTAGGACCATGCAGAAACTACCCCACAGTAAGTAGATATTTGACACCTAATACAAAATCTCTCCATTTTTGCTGCAGACAAAACATTCAAGAAAAAATCCTAGTAGAGTAAACCATCAGCCATCACAGAGGGAGGAAGGAAGGGAAGGGGAGGAGGAAGAAAAGAGGAGAGAGAGAGAGAACTTGTTTGCTCCCCGCCAGTAGGAGCCTAGGAGGAAAGCCACTTCAACGTGTCTGCATGCTTACTGTAACTCAGACCCACTGATTTTATCTCCCTAGGCTTATGCTCCTAAAACCTTCTAAAGAGAAGTGAATTACAGAGTCTCTTATCAGAGCCTTGAGAAGTCCCAAAATATTTCATAATCTTGTCATCAGAAACATCTGCGTATTTTCCTGAAAAAATGAAGAGGACCCTTCCCAGGAAATACCACTGCATTCAGGAGCCCTGCCGGGGATCCCCATTAGCAATCTGTTACACAAAGACTAATGTCAGTGAATCGCCCCTCTGCAGAAGGCGAGGTCTATGTTAACACAGGGAGGTATATTCTCTGTAGAAAACTCATTACTATTCTGGTCTAGCTTTATCTCCATGATGAACCCACATTTTAAACTGAACATAGGTAGCAACACTGGCCTTTGTTTCTCCAAAGTGTTTTACTTCAAATCTTCAGTCAAATGCATGTTTTTGTTTTTAATTTTCTGTGGATATTTCCCTCTGGTTTTTTTTTTTTTCTTTTCATATAGTACGTATAGCATAGCAATCAGCTGTGTGAAGGTTCTTCAAGGCTAAGCTTATCAGGCAGGAGAGACACGGCTTTCTGAGCAGAACGCTTGCCACTGAAGCATGAGGGTTGAGTTTGGATCCCCAGCACCCACATTAAATGCTGGGCATGGTGACATGCACCTCTAATTTCAGCACTGGGGGGGGGGTGGAGACAGGAGGATCCCCAGGACTTGCTGGCTAGCTAGCCTAGCTGAATCAGTGAGTTCAGGTTTCATTGAAGAACCCCACCTGAATAAATAAATAAATAAAAATAAGGTAGGGAAACAAGAGAGAAAGATACCTCACATTGACCTCTGGGCTCTACATGCACACACACACATGCATGCCTGTGAACCCAGGTACGTAGAAACATGCATACATGGACATAAAGCAAACAAAGATGAGCTCATGTGGTGAGACAAGTCTACGATGTTCTTTCTGTCATTCTAATGTCACCAGAGCCTGGTCAAAAGCAGAAGGTGAAGCTTTAGAAAGTACCTCATACCCACCCCTACTCCCCCTTGGTCACCATCAACGTCCTAAATAGCTACCCCAAATCACAGCAAGGGTACATGGGACCCGGACCTGCCACAGAGCTGGGAGGAAAGTGACACCCAAGGAGAGAATGTTTTAGCTCCTCCAAGGCAGCTGGGAATTCAAAATGTCAGCTCTACAGTGTCCTTCCTGGGTCACCTTCCACATCGTGCTGCAGACACGCTGCCAGAATTGGCTTGCCTGGCTTCTGCAGGGACACGTGCCGTGGCTCCCCACTCCTCAGGCATCCATGTAATGGCTTAGCTCATAAATCTTTTTAATTGTGAAAAGTCCTTAACTATGTACCAGGATTCATTATCCACAATGTCTGTCAAAAGGCTGCTTAATACGTTGCCTGTTTGCTGCTTGTTTGTTAACTCTGACAGAAGAGGAGACAGGTCTTCCTCTCCGTTCTGTGGAGACAGGGCAGTTTCTCCAAGCATGAGGCAAAGAAGAAACATACATGTGGTGGTTTGAATGTGATGTGCCACCTCCGTAGTCCCATGGGTTTGGCCCAGCATGTTGCGGTTTGAGAAAGCCATGGGGCCTTTGGGAGGTGGAACCGTGTGCTGGAGGAGGTGTGTTTCTGGGTGTGGGCTTTCGAGTAATAGAGCCCAGCTCCAAACCCAGCAGTTAGGCTACTTCCTTCTAGCTGATATGTGATGATATGAGCCTGCTTCCTGCTCAGGCCAGGCTTTCCCTGCCGTGATGAAACCTCCCCTCAAAACTGTAAGCAGATATAAACCCTTTCCCCCTATACGCTGTTTCTGGTCAGGTATTTTGTCCCAGCAAGGAGAAGGTAACTGCAACAATGTGTTTCTCAGGGTGACAAAGTAGCATTCACAATGTCTTATACCTTTTTTGCCAGTAGGATGCTGCCTGCTTTATAATCATATGACGTGACAAAAAAAAAAAAAAAGAAGAAGAAGAAGAAGAAGAAGAAGAAGAAGAAGAAAACACCACTCCAACTCATGGTCTTCCATGTTGGCCTATCTGGGTGGCCACTAGGGACAAGACTTGGAAGCCGGGCTGCGGTGGTACACGCCTTTAATCCCAGCACTCAGGAGGCAGAGATAGGAGGATCAGGATCACCATGAGTCTGAGGCCACCCTGAGACTACATAGAGGTCCAGGTCAGCCTGAGCTAGAGCGAGACCCTACCTCAAAAAATAAAATAAAATAAAAAATACTGGAGAACAGGTGACAATGGCCTGACATGAGCAAAGCCAACAAAACACCAATCTTGAGATCCTGACAGCCTCCAACACGTGGACAGGACTCCGTGAGCACTGCAATTAAGCCATAGAATGAACTAGTGACACAAACAGAGAATGTCATGGTTTGGGTGTAAAATGTCTCCCATATAACCTCAAGCATCTGCGATTAAGCCTCACTTGGCCCCCCGCTGTTGGAGCTTTGGGGAGCCTTCTTAGAAGAAGTGTATCTCTGGAGGCAGGTTTATTATTCCAACCCACTGGGTGCTCAGAGCTAACTTACTCAGACTACTCCCTTCCTGCTGCTGCGACAAAAATGTGACGCCCCAGCCACGTGCTCTGCCATGATGTAACTTCCGCTCAAGACCGTAAGCCGAAATAAACCCTGTACTCCAATTAGCTCCTTCTGATCAGGTGTTTCGTCCTAGCAATGAGAAAGTAACTACTACGCAGAACAAAACATACTCTGAAATTATTTACAAAATTATTCATGACTCCAAATTATAAAGGAAACTCAAAAATAAATGTTGACATCAGAAGGACTCAAAGCATCTTTATAGAAGAGGCCTAAAGAAATGAGCAAATGACTAAAGTACGCATTTAGAATACATTCACTTGTAAAGGAAAAACTAATACAGACTCAGCCTCTTGGAGCTAATTTGAACCAAACTTCCCAGTGAAACATGATTTACAAAGCTGCAGCCCAGGGCCATGGGGTCAGCCTTTCCCTATAGAAGATTCCCATTTCTGTCAATCAAAGAGGGTCATGACTCCACCCTTATCTAAATAAGCCATCACTCGGCTGTGGCATCATTTGTCAAAAATGACAAGCTCTTTTATTAAAATGGAAAATTCACTGCTTCTTCTCTCCATTTCATTCTGTTTGATATTTTCTCCCCCCTTTGAAAAGCAGAGATAAATCCCAGAAGCACAATTAAAGCACTAGCTAAATATTACTTTGTTGGGCTTAACGATAGATTACGATGTGTGCATAATGACCCAGTTCTAGTAATATCATCTGATTTAGGAAGGAAATCAGAGCTTGCCATATGCTCTCCAATAAGGTCGAAGAAATTCCTCTTCTACTCGATGCCTCGGCCGACTGCCAGCAAAGATGCTTCCTAGTTGAAAGGACCGTTCTCACTGGGCCCTGGTACATCAGGTCCTTGACCTGAGGACACTACATCCATCCAACATCTGTGCAGATGTCTCCACCGTCCCAAGGAGACCAGTGGGTAGTTACCCACAAAACTTCTAGCTGATGCCTTCCACTGTTATGCATGATTAACCCATCCTTTAAGTGTTTCTCCACTAGGCTATAGGGCAGATCAAAAAGAATGATGGGGCTGGGTGTGGTGGTGCATGCCTTTAATCCCAGCACTTGGGAGGCAGAGGTAGGAGGGTTGCCATGAGTTCAAGGCCACCCTCGAAAACTAGTGAATCCCAGATCAGTCTGAGCTAAAGTGAGACCCTACCTCAATAAACCAAAAACCAAAAAAAAAAAAAAAAAAAAAAAGGATGATGGGTGGTGAGGGAAAAGTATATCATCAAAGTCAAACAAAGAGTTAAAGATCCTAACTCTATTGATAGCAGAGTGGGAATAACTGACAAACCACATATTTTTAGTTTTAACCCAAAATTTCAGTACTGGCTACAGAATTTCAGTTCATAGTAGACAAAGGAAATCTTGTTTCTCAGACATCATACTAGTCTTAGCTATATTAAATAATTTAATAAGACAAGCTACTGATCCATTGAAATGAGTATTCATGAGGGAATAAGAATAATTATTAACATAATCACATATTCCCAATAATATGCTATAATTATGCAAATTATTTTCACATGGCTAAAATAACATTTGATTGCTAAAAAATAAAAAGGATACATAATGTGCCTTTGCCTGATAAAAGGAGCTTATATTAATAAATAGTTAAATTAATAAAATAAAGTGGAAAAGGTAGGGTGAGCTCCAAAGGAAGAACAAAAATAGTGATTTAAAAGAATGAAGGGGTTTGGTGTGGTGGCACACATCTTTAATCCCAGCACTCAAGAGGCAGAGGTAGGAGGATTTCTGTGAGTTTGAGGCTAGCCTGAAACTAAAGAGTGAATTCCAGGTCAGCCTCTTCTAGAACAAGACCATACCAAGAAAAAACAAAAAAGAAGAAAACAAGTGAAGGAAATGATGGATTTGTACTATTTTTAACTTTAGCCTAGAAATTCATGAATGTTTTCTATATTATGATATAGAACAAAATATGATTTAAAATTTAAACATCAAAATATTTTTAAACACCAAAAAATATCAAAACTAAAAGTACTGACCTGAAATTTTAATACTATTTATAACAAGTGATTTGACCCTAACTGGATCAGTTACCTGATAAATGTGAAATATCTCCACTTGATTTCAATAGGCTCCAAGAGCTACAAAACACAGCATCTACAATAACTAGGCTATGTGCCAAAATAATTGCAAAATATAGAACCAGGACAGTGTCATCAGTTACATAAAGAGAAAAAACTTGTCAACATTTGCCAACCAAAAATGGTACAGATACTTTTACTATCAGAATTCGAATTTAAAATAATTATTTCATAACCATTCTGTGTGCATGAGAAGAAAAGAATGAAAACATAGAAACTCAGCAGAAGAAAACAAGTAACAGACTTAAAGTACACCCACCAAGGCTCAAGGTGTTTTGCGGAAGCGAAGGTGGAAAGAATGTAAGAGCCACAGCGTGGGGGGGGGGAGGGTATCCAGAGTCATTGCCCCTCACACAATGACTGACTGCTGCTCTCACAACTCATAACCCACAACTCCATGGTGAATACCAGCAATTCCACTAAGGAAGGCCCTCAGCATGATGTGTGCATACAAAGTTCTTACTTAATAGAAATTTGAAAAAGAAAATATCTGAGATGAAAACCTAGCCCATGAAGGCATGCATAATATGGAAGGTTGAGGATGTGGGGGCAAGGACCATACGGAGACCCACTCACTGTACCTTCTGCTTAATTTCAATGTGAACCTAAAGTTATTCTAGAACTTAGTTTTAAGTAACTGTATTGTGACAGTTTAAATACGATAGGGCAAATGTATGGTCCCCTAGGCTCAGGTGTTTTATTAAAATAGAGTTTGAAACTTCAGTCCCCAACGAGCAGATTCCTGCTATTTTGGGACATGTCACTGGGGGCAGACCTGATTCTAGCCCAAAGGTGTGGAGAGCAGTTTGAGCTCTGGAAGTTTGTGGTTGCTTATGGTGCTGCCTACTGATGACGTCTCTCTGCTTGGATCTATAAAAGGGAGCCATCTTCTTCCAACCTTGACAGTATTCCCCTGGATTTGTAAGTGTGAAATAAATGCCTTCCTCCCATAAGCTGCATCCAGTTGGAGGTTCATCCCAGCAACTGACTACAACATGTATGAACTCAAGGCAAAGTGAAAAGGTGGAAAAAGAATGTGTGGTGGATTGAGGACTGGAGATATGGCTTAGCAGTTAAGGCACTTGCCTGCAATGCCTAAGGACCCAGGTTCGATTCCCTAGGACCCACATAAGCCAGATGCACAAGTGGCACATGCTTCTGGAGTTTGTTTGCAGTGGCTGGAGGCCCTGGCATGCCCATTCTCTCTCTCTCTTCTCTCTGCCTCTTTCTATCTCTCTCCTAAATAAATAAAAGTATTAAAAAAAAAAAAAGAATGTGATGTTTTGAATGAAAAGTCCTCCCCCCATAGTGTCAGTTTGGACATCAGCTGGTGGCAATTTGGGAAGGTTGTAGAGCTTTTGGGAGATGGATCTTTCCTGGAGGAGAGAGGTGTGTCACTGGGAGGCAGAGCTTGAGGTTTATTAATCCAGCCCTAATGGGTATGATTTAGCTAGTTCACTCAAATTGCTTCCTCCTCGTTGATGAAGAGATATGACTCAGGCTTCATGCACAGGTCTGATATGCTACTTCCACCATGATGAAATGTCCCCTTGAGACTGTAATCTGAAATAAAACCTTTCCTCCTTGTAGTAGACAGCCTCATGTTGCTGGGATGAACCTCCAGACCAGACACAGTTTATGGGAGGAAGAAGGGATGTATTTGAAGCTTACAGATCCAAGGGAAGTTCCATAACAGCAGAAGAAGGTGGCCCACTTTCACGGGTCCAAGCAGAGAGAAAAGGCTACATGCCGCCACCAGCACCACACTTAGTAACCTCAGGCAAAACTCAAGCACTTTGCATATCTTTGGTTGGAATTCTGATCCACCTTAGGCTCCACCCACAGTGACACCTCCTCCAGCCAGGTGGCTGCAGATCTAAATTTACAAACTTTAATAAAATCCTGAATACACTGGGGGCCATCCATTCAAACTACCACATTCCTATAAGCTACTTCTGGTCAGATGTTTCATCCCAGGATTGAGAAGGTAACTTGACAAATGGAATACTCACCTGATAATAGGCCAATAACAGTCACCCAGTTGAGACAGAGAAAGGAAATAAAGAGTAACAGTGGCTCAAAGGACTAGATGCAGGCCATGAAGGGCCAGAAATGTGTCACAAAGCACAAGAGAAAGTTGGAGGGAAGTACCTAAAACCATGATGAGTGTGGAAGATGCAGATCTAACTGATTCAGGAGGCTGTCTGAGCACCAAACAGGCTGGTATCAAAGAAGATGCTGCCTCACCACCAAAATACTGGTGGCCTCTGGCAATGCAATGAAACCAGACAAGTATAACCAACTCTGTGAAAGGAAACAAGGATACAAATATCTGTGCATTTTCCAACAGAGACCAGAAGAAAGTGAGCAGTCTCTCCAAAAACAATCAGAAAAGAGATACAAGTAGCCCTGTGCCCACAGATGACATAATAGAATCCAAATATTAGTTCAACAGCCTCTGGAAATGGATAGCTTATTCTGAGATGTGTATGAAAATGCCAAGAGCCTGAAATAATCAAAGCAAGTGAAGAGGAAAGTGTCAAGTTGGTGGATTCATCAACCTTTACTTCAAGTCTTAGGAGTTAAGCTACAGAAATCAAGGTAACTTGTTTTGGAATGGATAAAAGATAGATGAATAGGTGAATGGAATGAAGGGAAGGATCAAAAATTACACATTTATGTGGTAAACTGCCTTTCAGTAAATATATCAAAGAAACTCACTGTGTGAAAGCGAATTCTTTTAATGGTGTTTGATCAACGGCATATCAATATGCTAAAAATGAACATTACTTTCCTCTCACATCATACACACAATTTGACTCCAATGTAGGGCAAGATACTTACGAGGTTGAGGTAGATTTAGACTTCTTAGAGAAAGTGCAAAGAACTCAAATTATGAAAGAAAAGATAGACTGTGGTAAATATCATCAAGCTCTAAAACTCTGCTATTTGAAACATGCCATTGTGGAAGGTTTCTGCGTAATATGACAGACTGGGCAGTTAACAAGTGCAAATAAAAGAAGGCTGATATAATGGAAAGAACTAAGCCAAGCAGGACACAGTCCCAGCTACATGGCTTCCTATGGGGAAGAGGAAGCAGACACATCATCAAGAAGTTACAGGGTTTGATGAGACAGTGATTCCTCCAGGGATGGATCAACAGTAGAGAGGTATCCCAGTAGAATAACAAGAATGAGGAATAATCCAACCCACTCAGACGCCATGCATGGCAGTTCTTAACCACTAGCTAAATTCCTGGTTTGACTGTAAAAATGTCTCTCATAGCCTCATGTGTTTCTCATTAAGACTCATGCTTATTTCTCATTAATCCCCAACTGATGGGACAATTGAAAAGCGGAGTCTTGCTGGAGAAGGTGTGTCACTTGTGTTATATCCTAGCCCCACTTGCACCATTCAGTTTATTCTCTCTACTTCCTCCCTGCTTCTGTGGAGATAGGCTGTTTAGTATTCTGCTCATGCCATCCTTTCTCTGCCATGATGAAAATTTCCCCTCAGAATTTCAAGCTGAAATAAACCCTCTCTTTCCATAAGCTACTTCTGGTCAAGTGTTTTATCCAGAATAGAGAAAGTAAGTGCTACAGTTCCCTTAGGGAAAGTTGGGTCTGTCTCAGCAATAGCCACATGAAGAAGCCCCAGAAAACACAATGTGTGATTGCACTGGTTAGTTTGTGAAATTAATGTACTCTTTTGCAAATGTACAGAAAGAATAACTTATAAACATATTGGCTTTGTATATGAAAAATGCTTCCTCTATGTGAAACCCACAGAACAAAAATTGTCACTACAGTGGAAGTCACAGTATGACCTGCCCCAGGCCCAGTCATGTGTGTTTTAGACATATTAATCTTATCAGAGAACTAGAAAATGACCTTCGATGATTTGCCTGTTGTATCAGACAGCTTTAGGTTCACTGAGATGAAATTCCAGACCAGGCACAGTTATGGAGGAAGGGATTTATTGGAGCTCACAGATCCAGGGGAAGTTCCATAAAAGCAGAAGACACTGGCCTGCTTTCACAGGCCCAAGCAGAGAGAGAGCAGTACAAGCCTAAAGGTCAAAAGCCAGAGCACACTTCAGGAACTTCTGCTAGGCACACTTTGCATATCTTTAGATTGAAATCTCAAACCCACCACCACACCTTAAGATCCACACAATGGCATTGCCTCCAGCCAGATGGCTAGAGATGCAAACTACAAACAAATAAACAACTGAATATATTGGGGGCCATCTATTCTATTCAAACCACCACATTCCGCCCCTGGCCCCCAATAGATTTATAACCATCACACATTATAAATTGTACTCAGTTCAATTTCAAAGGTCCCCACAGTCTTGACCAATTTAAGATATGAAGACCTGTAAAATCAAACAAGTTAAACACTTCTAACATATAAAGGCACAGAGTAAACATTTTCAACTGGTATAAGGCACAGCAAGGAGAGACTAAAACAATGCAAACTCAACCACCATCAAACAAACATCAAACTTCTGCAGTTCAAGTTCAATATACCCAGAGACTAACAGTCTCCAGACTTTCCAATTCCACCCCTCCAGCTGGGCAGAGTACCCTGGGAACACTTCCATCCCAGGCCAACAATGCACTCCATGGTAGCCCTTGCACAGTCCTGGTATATATAAAACATCTTCAGGTATTCATGCAAACCACAGCCCATCTTCCAAAGGCTCTTCCAGCCTATCAGGGCATCATGCCCTGCCTCATGCTGCATCTCAGCAGCAGCTCCTGGAACAGTGTGCAATTCATGACCACTCCTCACATTTTCCAAAGGCTCTTTCAGCCTATCAGGGCATCAGGCCCTACCTCATGCAGCATCTCAGTGACAGCTCCTGGAAGCATGTGCAATTCACGACCACTCCATGCATTTTTCATGTTTCTGAAACCAATACCAGGTGTGCAGGACACAGCCATATTCTTAATTCACAGACAAAATAAACCCTAACCTTGAAAACCAGGTTCCTTCTCCAGTCAACTCTTTCCAAAAGAGTTTGCATTTCTATGATTGTCTTCCCTCAGGCATCCTTTCCATGGTAAAGCAGTTGGAACATCTTCCTTAAGATTGCTAATGTGTTTGACAATAGCAGGTTCAGTAACCTAAAACCAGTCTCAGTGCCTGTAATTTTAACTTGCTTGAGGTTTTCCAGCTTAAAATCTTAAATCTCTCAATCCAATATCTTTAGCCAAGCCCATCAGTCCATTACAAATTTAACCTTAATCAAACTCTCTGGGCCTGGGCAGCAGGACGCAGCCAGCCCTTATGCCAGTAGCCCAGTTCTAACAAAGTCCTCTGCAGTCTTTCCTTCCCCTTAGAAAGCTCATAAGCCAAGCCTTGAAGTTCAATGCTATCTGCACTTAGCATTCTCAGACTCTCATCAGAATAGTCCATAAAACTTGGCTTACCACTCCAGAAGACATCTTCAGTTGCAAGCACCAGGTCCATGCCTATTCCTCCAAAACAAAGGTTCCAAAAGATCAACATCCACATGGTCACGTTCATCTCACCCCACTCCTGGTGCCAAATTCTGTAGCAGTCAGCTTCAGGTTCACTGAGATGAAATTCCAGACCAGGCACAGTTATGGAGGAAGGGATTTATTGGAGCTTACAGATCCAGGGGAAGTTCCATAAAAGCAGAAGACACTGGCCTGCTTTCACAGGCCCAAGCAGAGAGAGAGCAGTACAAGCCTAAAGGTCAAAAGCCAGAGCACACTTCAGGAACTTCTGCTAGGCACACTTTGCATATCTTTAGATTGAAATCTCAAACCCACCACCACACCTTAAGATCCACACAATGGCATTGCCTCCAGCCAGATGGCTAGAGATGCAAACTACAAACAAATAAACAACTGAATATATTGGGGGCCATCTATTCTATTCAAGCCACCACACCTGTGTTAAGACTCTTCACATCTTAGAATATACCCAGAAAGCATAGATTCCTAGTAATCTAAAGGAAAACCATTAGAAAGTCTTCTCATTCCCAGTCAAGGACAAACATCTGAGGGCACATATTTTTCTGGGTATAGAAGGTCACCAGGAGTCATACAGTGTTCAGAGGAAGTCAGGTAAATAAACCAGCTGAAAGCAGGGCAATCTTGACCACAATCTGTCCTTGGGTATAAAATTCAAAGCTGTGCTTCCAGGTAGAAACTTGAAAACTGTCTATTAGAAAAAGCACAGATGAACTGGGTGTGGTGGCACACGCCTTTAATCCCAACACTCGGAAGGCAGAGGTGGGGGGATCGCCATGAGTTCAAGGCCACCATAAGACTACATAGTGAATTCCAAGTCAGCCTGAGCTAGACTGAGAACCTTCCTCAAAAAAACCAAAAAAGTGAAAGAAAGAAAGAAAGAAAGAAAGAAAGAAAGAAAGAAAGAAAGAAAGAAGAAAAGAAAGAAAGAAAGAAGAAAAGAAAGAAAAAAGAAAGAAGAAAAGAAAGAAAGAAAGAAAGAAAGAAAGAAAGAAAAGAAAGAAAGAAAGAAAGAAAGAAAGAAAGAAAGAAAGAAAGAAAGAAAGAAAGAAAGAAGAAAGAGTGAGCATAGATGGAGTCCTGAGGAAACAGCTTGGTTGACAAAGTGCTTTACTTCCAAACATCAGGACCTGAGTTCAGTCCTGTTGAATTGACCTTCTCATTGCTGGGCCAAAGTGCGGCTGACAAGGGGAACAGTTTCATTCTTGCTTATACTTGAGCTTCAAAGAAGATGGCAGGGGGAAAGATGATAGAGCAGAGGCTGGGCATCACATCCTTGCCAACATCAGGTGGAGGACAGCAGTGGGAGAGCGAGTCAAATTCTAGCAAGGAGGAGCTGCCTATAACACTCCTAAGTCTGGCCCCAACAACATACCTCCTTCCATCAAGGCTCCATCTCCCAAACTGGCACCAGCTGGGAACCAAGCATTCAGAACACATGAGTTTCTGGAGGGCATCTTAATAAAACTGCCACAAATCCCCAGTATCCACGTAAAAAGAGCAGGTGTGGTGGCACACACGTGTAAATCTCAACACGGGGGAAGTGAACACAGACATATCTCAGAGCCTCAGTGGTCAACCAGTCTGGCTGGTTGGTGAGATCATAAAGACCCTGTATCAAAAGAGATGGATGGCATACTTGGGGAGGATATCCAAGGTTGTCTTCTGACCTATACATGTGTGTACACCCATATCTGCATGCACACACATACACACAACACAGAAAAATAAAAAAGGAAAAGTACAAGCACTGTATATCAATAAGGCTTCTCCAGGTTTATTTAGCTGTCAGTCCTCTCTCTCTGACATCATACTCTTTTGAAGTGGCAGTCACTAACCGCATGGCTCTGTTAGACCCAGCAGTCAAGGTCCCCAAGTCCCCACTGCAAATAGATCTTTACACTGTAAGTGTCAGCTGTATTTTAAAGTAAGTATTCCCTTCCATGGCTTTCACAGTTATGGCCCTTTATTTTTTTTTTTTCTTTAGAATGATTTGAGGTTTTTCCTCTGCTTTGTGTCATTTGTTTTCTTGAGGTACGTCCCTAAGAAGGAGCAGCTGAAAGTGGCTAATTGCTTTTTATTTTACAGAAGCAGCTCTGGTTTATTTTCCTCTGGCAGTCAAGTATTATTAAAAGTTGTTTGATTTGATTTTCTTTTTTGCACATCTGAACATTTCAGCAAGCACTCGTTTGAGATCTCTGTTTAGTGCGCCGTTTTCTTACCCTAAACAGTTCAAATTGAGAGAATAAAATAGGCAACTCGGAAAGATTTCACATTTTTACTTTTACAATGAGACCATAATTTCTATATTTCAAAGTTGGAGGGGTAATTTGAATTTTTTGTTCATTTGATGATTATCCTCAAAAAAAAACAAAACCCACAGCTTTAAAAATACTTCCACTCCTGCTATTGCCGGCTGTTCTCAGAGAAACACACGATCCTCTGTGTATGGAGGAGAAAGCTCAGCTCTGTACACAGACCCTGCAACTCCAATCCAGAACCACAGTACATGTTACTGTCCAACCAGATGTCCACAAACATCCCTGCAAGGGGCACTGACCACAGTGATTGATTTTGCTCTTGAGGAGATTTCGATGTTGATTATAAAACATCATAGGAAGCACACCTTTAAGAGAAGGATGTTCTGGAGGCATGGCTGGGCCCCCAGGGGCATGAGTAGCTTTCTCAGGAAGTAATTGGAAAGCACCTGTGGAGGTCTCTGCTTCCTCAATTTCTGCCTTTTTAAAATCAGTTGCGGGCTGGAGAGATGGCATAGCGGCTTTAAGGCATTTGCCTGCTAAGCCTAAGGGCCTAGGTTCAATTCTCCAGTACTCATGTAAGACAGATGCACATGGTGGTACATGTGTCTGGAGTTCTTTTGCATTGGCTAGAGGTGCCAGCATGCCCATTCTCTCTGTGTGTCTGTCTCTTCCCCCACCTCAAATAAATTTAAAATATATATTAAATAAAAAATGTTAGTTTAAAATCAGTTTCTTCTCTGAATCTCTCGGTAGGTGTTACCTCTGCTCAGTCAGTTCTCTAAAGTGTCTGGGTGACGTCACAGGATGGCATCAGGGAAGTTCTGAGTAACTTGGTTAAGGATGGATGAACCTTCAGAGTGCAATTGTTTTTACACCAAGGAAAAAAGTAATACAAAAAGATTGACAGCAAAGAAGGTCTTATGGGCTTCTGCAGCAAATGACTACATGGCCCCAGAGATCAGAGGCCATTGTGGCCCTCAGGAAGTAACAGAACTTGTCAGGAAGTGACAGGAAATGTCCACCCAGAACAGCAGCATCATGTTTGCAAAACTAAGGAACCAAATTATCTTGACAAGTTTTCACTAAATGAATGAAAGATACTTTTTCGTTACTGGAGAGAGGGAAAGAAGAGAGTAGAGACAAGGATTAGGATAAGGAAAAAAAGAATGGAAGAGAAAGAGTTGGAAGTGGAACAAAGAAAAGTTAGTTTTTTAGAATTTATGTGCATGTTGAGGGAGAAATCGCTTGCTTCTGGAAACAAACACCAGACCCTTGCACCTTTTTTTTGCATTCAGCTTACATGGGTGGCTTGAGCATTGAACCTAGGCCAGTAGGCTTTGCAAGCAAGCGCCTTTAACCACTGAGCAATCTTCCTAGCCCTGGGGAAAAAAAAGTCTTAATAAAATAGTAAAACTACTTTCCCATTTCACCTTAACCACTTGCTTAAGGAAACATGTGTTGTTCTGAGAACTTGAGGCAGTTGCATCCCAGGTTTTTTTTTTTCCTCCGGTAGCTAAAAGCAGCAAGCAGCCACATGGGTCTAAATTCAAGAGTTCATCAAATGTTCAACTGCAGAAACAGTAGCTACAGCACACACACACACACACACACACACACACACACACACACAGGTAGGTGAAAGCTTTGAGCTACAGACCCTAATGGACACATACCAACTTCTGATGGAGATGCAGGTGCACCTGTCCAGGGATCTCAGCTGCCCATGACTCAGGGTAGCCAAGTCTCTCTCTCTCTCTCTCCCCATGAGAGGAGACTTTTAAGTGCTATCGAAACCTATCAGCCAGTTTTCAGAGTTCTCTGGGGGATTACCCATAATCCTATTAATTTCATAGAGCAATCCTCTTGGAAGAAATATCAGCTGAACTGCAAGTTGAACTTGAGATTACTGTCAACCTTGTTACCTATCTGAGGCATAGTTAGTCACCTTCTGTCAGGAAGGGATCTGAGCTTCTTTGATGTTCACTGAATAATCGGACCTTTGGTGCAGGCTGCCCTTGTAGTCAAGAGGAAACAAGTAAATCTCAGAGGATTCCAAATCAATGCTGCCTGCATTTCAGTAGGAGTCAAGTGGAAATTTTCTGTACTTATAACGTGAACAGACTTCAGACAGCCAGGTCACAGTGCTAGTCCCTGGGTTCCAGAGAGGGGAACTGCACTTCCCATGCAGTTATAATCAGCAAGGTGTTGGGACTCAGCCTCACATTAGCAGTGAGTGCCTTGGGGTTCCATCCCCTGCATGCCATGACCTCCCACCATTGTGCTCTGAATGGATCCCTGGTCCTGCCTTGCATCTTTAGAGGACCCATTCCAGCCTCATTTTCGGGGACCCCTAGGACCACGGGCTCTGCCCTGGACTGAGGGTAGCTCTGAACTGGCTCTACTGTATAATCCTCCTCAACCTCACTCTCTGCCTTCCATCCAGGCTTTGCTTCGTGATAGTGGCCATATCCAGGCCTTAAGTCCAAACTCAGTGCTTCAGACAGGAGACATCTTTGTTCCACCCAGACCCCACCCCAGGCTGTGGATGCCCAACCCAGATTTTGCCTTTCTGGGCCAAAATAGCTGATTCTGAAAGCTACATACAGGAATATTCTTTTCCTCTTCCATTTCTACGAGCATGTAAGGTGATGTGCCCACTTCCCATGGTAAAGAGAGCTATTAACAACCTGTCTGGGGGATGCTTATCTCTGAAGTCCCTCCCATCTCTTCCCACCCTCGTGAGAGTAAGCAATTGCTCTTCCTTCTCACTAAGCATAAATGTCCAACCAGAACCCTTGACTCAGTCCCCAGGAGAACATCCTCCATTGTCCTGAACAATGTTTCTCAAACCCCAACAGACACTGGTGATCCAAATTCCCTCACTATTGGGACTCTACAGTTGTACAGGCACACACAAAAAAAGTAGACACTGTCCAGTTAACTGGAGCGTGGTGGGTAATCTGCAGGCCTGTTGGAAAATGCCTCCTCTCAGGGGTTTCTCTCCCACCTACAGTTGTACCCTTAGATTCCCTTGACCCCAGTGAAAAAAATGGTTCCATGACCTTGGAACTTCATTTCCTACTCAAACTCTGAAACCATAGCATCCATTGAAGTCTAGCAAATATTACTGTTTGCACCACTTAGTCCATTCCCTAGCCCTTAAATCCCATTCACTTTGGACACCCTGCAGTGCACAGTCTATTGGAGGCCCCACTCAAAAAGGGTGTATTTGATAGAAGCCTGGAGTCAGATGTACAAGAGTCATTTATAGACCTTCTAGAATCTGTGTTTCCTCCTGAGAGGATTCCCTGAAATCCTACACATACAAATACATACTGTACATACATACAGACACACATAGCATACATGCAAACATGGAAATCCTCATATGTTGCACACACATAAACACACTGTGGTTATACGAATCAGATGCCCCCCATAACCTCGTGGATGATGAATGTTTGGTTCATAAACAGTGACAATTTGGCAGGTGGAGCCTGAACTGGAGAAGGTGTACTGGTGGGGCTGGACTTTTGGGTGCTTTAGCTAGCTCCCCATTGCCAGATCAATACCTTGCTACTGCCACTGTGGCATAGGTGGTTTTCAACCTCAGTTCATGCCATGCCTTCCTCTGCTATCATGGAGTTTCCCTTTGAGACTGTAAGCCAAAATAAATTATTTCATCATATCAGCTGCTTTTGTTGGGGTGTCTTCTTCCAGCAACACAAAGGTAACTTCTACGCACACACTCACATGCACACCCCAAAGCATCTGAAACAGAACAACCACTGGCCACCACTGGTTTGATTGTCCCCATCCTGCTGATTTGAAGGACCCAATTCTTATTGCTTAGTAGAAAAATAAGAAATAATAAGAACATCAACCTTAAACAGCTGTTTGATTTTGTAAAAGACTATGAATTCTAAATGATAGTTTATATTTTGAGTATGTTTAATGTTTCTAACTTAAAGATTTTAAATGTTGATATGAATCAGTATCACTCTGGTTTATTTTTAATTTTGCTTGTTCATGAAATCCAAGACATTGAGAAGTACAGATGAGAACTAAATCCCTGATCCCCAGTAATTTTTTTTTTTATCTCCTTGGACTCCTTTGTAAGCTGTTTTTATCCTCTTACAAAACATAAATTATACCAGAAAATTGGAGTTCACTTAATTTCCAAGTAGAATGTACATGTATTCATTACCAGTCCTTTTCAGTCAATGGTATATAAAGTTATAGAAATGTACTCCAAAATTACATGAGTGGGCACAGAGATGTGGTTTTTCAAAGCTTTTCTGCCAAGTGAACATGCTGGATGAGCCCTCAGTGGATAGATAGCATCTATAGCCTGCTCTGAGTCTTTCATTTTGAAATAGAAATAATAGGAAGGGGAACACTGGAGAGGAGGGGATATGAATATTCAGTGTATTCTGACTTCACATGAACTGAGATGCCACAGCTCGTCAGGCTCACAACTCCAGTAATGTTTTTAATCACTCTCTTAAATATCTTTTATGCTATTCTGAGGGATTAAAAAGAAAAACTGGGGCTAGAGGGATGGCTTATCAGTTAAGGCACTTGTCTGGGAAGCCTAAGGACCCAGGTTCAGTTCTCCAGGTCTCACATAAACCAAATGCACATAGTAGTGCATGTATCTGGAATTTGTTTGCAGTGGTTAGAGGCTCCAGAACACCCATATTCTCTCTCTCTCTCTCTCTCTCTCTCTCTCTCTCTCTCTCTCTATCTCTCTCTCACTCTTTCTCTTCCCCTGTTTGTCTCTAATAAATAAATAAAAAGGAAAAAATTAAAAACATATATAATGAACATATAAAAAGAAAAGAAAAACAGCTAGGCATGGTGGCACACACCTTTAATTCTAGCACTTGGGAGGCTGAGGTAGGAGGATCTCTATGGGTCTGAAGTAAGCTTGAGAATACATAATGAATTCCAGATCACCCTGGGCTAAAGCAAAACCCTACCTCGAAAAAACAAAAGAAGAAAGAGGAGGAGGAGGAGAAGAAGAAACAAAGAAAAAAGAAAAACAAAAAAACAAAGATGTGGATGTTACCAATAAGTCTGTATTTCACAAAACATTTGGAATACAAAGTAGACATCACCATGGCTGGGACATTACTCAGTGGTTAAAGACACTTGCTTCCAAATAGACACCACCAAATCCAGCACTGCAAAAGATACATAAGGGAATACTATACACAGAAGAGGAGAAACGGAGCTTAATATAACATTGACAGAAAAGTACTAGCAATGAAGTACTGAAAATACATACTTGGAAATTACATGAACTCCAATTTTCTGGTATAATTTATAATTCAATAATAACTCAACTGTAAAATGCTTTAACATGCCAATACAGACTCAGAATGGCTGGCTGGATTAAAAAATAGTTCACATTATCTGTTATCTGCAGAAAACACACCTCACTGGTAAAGATACTCATAAACAGAGAGTCAAATGATGGAAAACAATCTATGAAGCAAATAGAAGCAAAAACTGGCATAGCTCTTCTGATATCTAACAAAGTAAACTTTAAAGTCATTTATTCACAAGATATAGATACCCCTTATTCATTAATTAATAAAACAATTAATCAAGAAATAAAACAATAATGAATATATTCACCAAACATTGGGGCTCCAAATTTCATAAGACAAATGCTAATGGACATATAAGGTCAGATAGGCCCTGACACAATAAGAGTGATTACAATAATCCAATCTAAATATCAACAAAGAAACTTCATAATTAAACTGCACCATAGTTCAGAAAAATTTTACAGATAGACATGGATACATAATACACATCCTTCTCAGCAGCCTATGGATTCTTCTCTTAAATAAACCAAATGTGAAGTCGTAAATCAAGTCTTGCCTAATATAAAGAACTGAAATAATTTCTTGTACCTTATCAGATCACAGTGCAATCAAACAAGAGATCAATAGCAAGAAAATCTACATAGACTGTACAAATACATGGAGACTGAACAGTACACTCTTGAATGATCAATGAGTCATTTATGAAAGCAGGGAGAAAAGGTTAAAATCCACGTAGTGAAATGAAAATGAACACCATGACTTACTAAAACATTTGAAGTAGAGCTAAATCAGTTACAAGAGGAAAGCTATGTCTGAGAGTATTTCTATTAAAGAATCATAAAGATTCCTAATTAATAACTCAATAATGTAAAGAAACAAAAGAAAGCGCAAAAGTAGTAAACAATAAGAAATAATGAAGTTCAGGCAGACATGATAGAATGGACACTGACGGAACAATACATAGAATTAATCAAAGAGTTGGTTCATTGAAGAAATTATTGATTAACCCTAGACAACCTACCCAAGAACAAAAGAAAATAAGACCTAAATTAATAAAAGTATTGATAGAAAGAAAATGGGGATATTATTGCAGATTTTAGTGAAATCCAGATTGATAGCTGGACTTTGTTAACATGTGATCCAAATGTCACCTTGCCTCTGTGGTCTTCCTCTCCAAATCTCATCACCTCCCACAGTACTCCTGGGAAAACCACCAAGCAAATGAAATTGAGGGATATCCTACAAAATGCCTGATAACATCCTTCTTGAACTTCTGCAGTCATGAGAAGCAAGGATATTCAGAGAACAAGACACAGCAAGCAGAAGCCGAGGCAGCAGGCTGACGAAGTGAGGTAGTTTCCTGGATGGGTGGGCTCATGCGACAGAATGAGGACTTAAGTAGGAAGCTCAGCTAAAAATAACACATTGGTATTGGTTCATTTAGTATTCACTTAGAAAAGCACAGCATTATATCACAAATATGTAAGATGTTAGCAATAGACACAATGAGGTATGAGGAAAATGGGAGCTCTCTCTACAAGCTTCGTTTGTTTATATACATCTAAAAGTATTCCAAATTCAAAAGTTTCTACAGACTTATATCAATCTTCTGTCCTATCTACAATGGATACAGTAATTTAAAAGAAATCTGTGCAGGGAAGTTTATAAATGAGGGTAAGACATGATTTTTCAGCTTATACAGTTGATTTATAATGTCAAAAGGTAAGGGGGGCTGGAGGGATGGCTTAGTGGTTAAGGTGTTTGCCTGCAAAGCCAAAGGACCTAAGTTCGATTCCCCAGGACCCACATTAGCCAGATGCACAAGGGGGCGCACACGTATCTGGAGTTCGTTTGCAGTGGCTAGAGGCCCTGGCATGCCCATTGTCTCTCTCTTATCTATCTGTTTTTCTCTCTATGTCTGTCACTCTCAAATAAATAAGTAAAAATAAACAATAAAAAATAAATAATTAAAGAAAAGGAGAGCTGGAGAGATGCTTAGTGGTTAAGGTACTTGACTACTAAGTCTAAGGACAAAGGTTCACTTCCCCAGGACCCCAGGACCCACATATGCACATGGGGGCTCGTGCATCTGAAGTTAGTTTGCAGCAGTGGCTGGAGGCCATAGTATGCCCATTCTCTCTCTATCTCACTCATAAATAAATAAATATTAAAAGATGTCAGAATGTAAAACTCTGAAAGAAAATTTTTAATGAAATTTCATGCTTGCTTTTTTTCTACTTAAGTATAAGTTATTTTAAACAAGTTTCTGGTAAAAAGCCAACATTTCCCATTGATCAAAAAATGTACTAGCCTGATATTTAGGTTTTAGAAATTAAAAAAAAAACTTAAATTTAACTCAAAATAAACTTCAGCCACACATGGTGACACACACTTTTAATCCCAGCACTTGAGATAGGAGGATCTTTGTGAGTTCAAAGGTCAGCCTGAGCTAGAGTTAGACCCTACCTCAAACCTCCCCACACAAAAAATAAAATAATTTGATTTGTTAGCTCATAAACTACAGAGGAACAGGGCTGGGAAGATGGCTCAGTGGTTAAGAAAACTTTCTGTGGATGCAGAAGGGTCTATGGAGGCCTGCGAGATAGATCAATCCCTAGGGCCCACATACATAGCTGGGTGTGATCTTGTGCATCTGTCTGTAACCCCAGACCTGTGGGGATCAGAGACCCAAGAATCGCCAGAGATAGCTAGGAAAACAGCAAGCTCCAGTAACAATAAGTGACTCCAACTCAAGTAAGAATGGGTAGAAAAGTAATGGAGGAGGACGTCCAATGTTTCCCTCTGGCTGCAACAGGCAAGCACACCCTGCTGCAGGTGAGTCCATGGCACATATTGGCACATACACATGCACACCCTGCACCACACATGCATCACACACACACACACACATGCACTCACGTGCACAAGAAATTAATTTAAAGAAAAACAATGATAGAGGAACAAACTCAAGAAAGCAACATATTTTGGAATTTCTGCCCTCTTCCTTTTCTCAGGGATGCAGCAGGTGAAACCATACAACAGAAAGGGGACAAAAGAAAGGGCAATTTATGTCAGCCCATTCCCACCCCCCACCCTCCAAACACACAGTTCTATGGCCACCAGCCACAGTAGGAACACCATGACTGGGCAGCTGCTGTGTGGGCCCCCACTCTGGCTAGAGATCCTGCCCACGAGTCACAGGCGATGCCTCAGTCACAACAGGGTAGATCCTCAGCATGACTCACTGTATAACTCATGATTACTGTGTCTACCGTCCCAAGTTTTCCCCTTGCCTGCAGCAAACCTACTCACCTTGTAACAATCAGCTAAATACATACCCTGGCCAGGAGCTCTGGAAACACAAAAGTACAGACAGCCATCAGCCATCAGACTAGCCTCTGGATAAGTAGGGGGAGGATCACAGAGCAAGGGACACTTCTGGACAGAGAAAGGATGTGGTAGGGGTGTCACATGGTTAGTAGGTGTTATGGTTATCTTCTCATTGCTGGAAGAAAACACCTGACCAGGAGCAGCTGATGGGAGGAAAGGGTTTATTTCAGCTGACAGTTTCCAGGGGAAGCTTCATCATGGCTGAGCATGACAGGGGATGACAGAGTGGGTGGCCAGAGTGTCATATCTTGTCACAACAGTAGGAAGGAAGTCTTCTGAGTGAGCTAGCTCTGAATATTCAGTAGGCTGTAATAAACCTCAAAGCTTGGCCCCCAGTGACACACCTCCTCTTATCAAGGATCCACCTCCAAAACCACCACTAGCTGGGGACAAAATATTCAAAACACATGAGACTGCGGAGAACATTTTACCTTCAGATCACCACAGTAGGGATACCTTGATCTTCCTTGGGTGGCTTGGCTGTGTCCATCATTCAGATGAATGGATCTATGTAGTTGATTTGTGATCATAGCAAGTGTTGCCAAGAGTCTGAAGGAAGAGGGCTCTTTCCAGAGTTGCCCAGCACTGCTCATCTCAGACATGGACTGGCTATTCCTTGCCACTGCACCCTGGCATCATGTGAAGGACCAAGAGGCCACTGACACAAAGCTATGGAGAGCAACCTGTATCCAACAAGGTTCTTGGAGGAAAGAAACTGAAGGTTGGAAAGACAGCAGAACAGAAATAAAAAGAGGCCCGTTCCAAGAAACTGACTCAAGCAGTCATGGATCTTCCAAGTCCAAAACCTTGGGGAAAGTGTGCGCCTTGGAGGAAGCTACAATCCAGGGGAAAACTCCACCTTCTCAGAAACTTAAGGGTCCAGCTGATGGAGTGAGGTTCACCTCCTGGATTTAGGGTCATCGTCTTTTCCCTCTATGACCACACTGTATGTGTGAGTCAGGGTTATGAAATGCCTCACAGTAACCTCTATGATCCCTTTTGATTATAAAAGTGGAATCACTACCTGAACAGACTATTGCATAGACTCACCCATCCTGGAACTTGGGAGATGTCTCAGTTGGCAAGGTGTTCACTGTATGAGCAAGAGAACCCAAGTTCAGATCCATGTTCAAAGCTACGCATGCCATTGTATAGCTGGAATCCTATCACTGAGAGGAAGGATTCCTGGAGCTTGCTTAGATAGTTAGTGTAGCAGACTCTGTGAACCTTGGGTTCATTGAAAGAACCTGTCTCATCAAGATAGCAGGTGATTGAGGATGACATCTGACATCCACATCTGTCCACCAAGTGCACATGCACACATGTTCTTATGTACCTACACACACAGAAAGGCACACACACACACACACACACACACACACACAAAAGAATTCACCACCCAAATGTTACAGAGGGGAAACTGACAAGTGGAACATGGGCATAGGATGGAGAGAAAGGTCTGTGATCTAGCATAGAGAAGAAAGAGGCCCACTGCCTTTCTGGAAGGCAGCTTGCTCCCTCACATGTAAGGAACTTGAGTCCCCACCTCTGGGAGACAGGCTTGTCCATAGTCCTCCCTCACCAGCTGGCCAGTGATGAGTCAAAGGTGTTCTGACCTTTGTGTGAGCATGGTGTTCTGACCACTGTGCCCAGCACCAAGGAGACTCCCACCCCACCATGTTGCCTGCTCGAGCTGCTCACAGGAGCCAGGGACTTGGAAGGAGTCAAAGGAAAGCAATCATTTTCACGGAAAAAGAAATCAGTCTTGAAACGTCAGGTCCTGTGAGGATTTGTAGGGGATATTTTAACCTAAATTGGCTCATCTTACACTCTGTCTATAAGAGCACAATGGATGGACTACAGGCAAGTCCACCTCATCATCCCGGCCCATGGACCTGAGTGACCACAGAAATCCATATAGCCCAGCAATCGGTATTGATTAGGAAGTCACCTTGAATGGAAGGGCTAGCCAAGACATGCACTGGCCTCATGGGGCACAGTAGCTCCTATCAAGAAAGCAGACATGTTTTCTGCATTCCTATGGCGGGAGAAGAAAATCAAACAGGTGCTCACAGGACAGCAGAGAGCAAAGATAGCCACAAGGGATCCACCCCAACCCAAGTAAGTTTGGATATAGATAGGCTTTCTGTACAGCAAGGACCAGGCCACGTGTCCCCTTCATTTTCTGTGCTCCACTAAGCCAGAGACCAACATGAATCTGCTGGTAGTGAGTTTGCACACAAATTTCAAGTAATGTCACCAAGACATCCTCTTTTCCAGTTAGATTAGGGTAGGGACTCGGTCTGGAAACACCCATCCTCCTTCTACATGTCTCAGTGGTAAATCATTCGTGGCTTCATGGATACAAACTCAGCTGGGTGTCCTGTTAGTCCTTGGAGGAAATAGTTGCTCTACATGTCCCTGAACTTGATGCACTTTGAACAAGGAAACATACAGAATGGAATTCAGAGGGAAGCCACAAGTGTAGCTGAGTGCTTTGCCCATGGAGAGCTCAGAATGGCTGGCAGGGCAGGAATACCAGCCTGTTGAGAGTGGACGGTGTCTGCAGGCCACACAATTCATGTGTTTGGACTGTGAGAAACCATATCCCAATGTGAGTAAGCTTAATGCTACCCCATTCCTGTTCCCACAGGTTTTCACCCCAAGTCGAATTGGCCTCCTGAAGTGAGGAGGGTCCATGGACCCCACCCTCCACACCCTCTTCCTCGCCTCTGTTGCTCATTTCACTAGAGTGGGGGAGCATGGAGTATGGGAGGAAATAGACACCATCTTCACACCAGATTAATAAACAGGTGCAAACCAGTTAGTGCCCCACCTAAGCTCAGTGCTAAAGGTAGGCCTCTCCCATAACCATCTGTGTCCCCCCCACCCACCCACCCACAATGGCCTTTATCACAAATAAAAGGTATGCCAAGCCAGATCCTACAGCCTTGCTATACTCGCCTGACTCAGCCAGTAGTAACCCAACAAAATCAATGATAAAACCACAGCTAGTTGTAGAGGGCTCCCGACATACAGGTTCTGTACTGGACACAAGAAATCTTACCTTTGCAGAAACCCCAGAGAGGAGACAGCGGCATTAGTTCCCATTTCAGAGGCCACAGAATTTATTCTAATTCACCATCATTATGAATGAAGTCCAGAATCATCCGCCCTGCCCTGGAAGCTGAGGCCTGTCCATAGTCACAGGTGCACTGTCATTGTGAATAGGCCACATATAATTCTCAGACTCTGTGTGTGGCAGGCCCCCACCCATCCTCACCAGTACTTTGCTTTGGCTGCATATTGGAAGAAGTGAACACACCCAGGAGATGGGCGGCTCTGCAACTGGAGACAGTTTGACTTGGCCTCAGGAGCAAGGTGGACACTCCAGGGGTGAAGCCAATCTATACTATTGCTTCCTGTATAGCAGACATCATACAGTGTGCTAAGACTTGCCATGTCTTTATGATAAAGGTTGAAAAGTAAAATAAAGTAAAAAAAAAAATTCTTTTCCCTTAAAATGTGAGACAAGACAAGCGAGTCTTGAACAACCCTTCAGAGCTCACTTGGGGGAGACTTTCATTAATTCTTAAATAGGGTGAAGTCAACAGCCTCCAAGTGCAGATATTTCTGGATGAGGCTGCTAGCATACCCTGAGAAGCTTCCTGCCAGAAGTAGACCCAGGTACCCAGTGCTTTTCTGTTTTATAGAGCAGGGAGAGGGCACCCAGGAGACACAAGGAAGCATGTTTCTGAGTATGGACTTAGAATGTGTACCAGGATGATGGCCCACCTACGACAGTGGGTGATATGGAATCCCCCAGAATGCCACAACAGTGTTCTTGGTCCTTCTGTTTAGAGCATGCCTGCTTTTTTTTTTTTTGAGGGGACTAAAAGCATCAGGAAATAAACTGTGCCATGGCCCGAGTGTTTGGTTGTCTTGATGTTTACTCCTTCAAATAAACCCATCCATCAGTTTTGAATTCAGCACCACTCAGATTTTCAGGGCATGAGGAAAATGCTGCCGGATTCTCTGCAGAATGTAACGCCAGTCGCCTCTAGTCTACTTCTCAGTAGAATCATGTTCCCATCTGAAGCCACATCCGCACAGGCCTTCCTGGGTGCATTCCAACTGGACATTCGGACCTTCTAGACACCTGCCATAATGGACCATTAAGTTGCACTTCAACCATTCTAGGGCTTTCCCTAGTCCATTTTTCTAAATTCTTTCCTATTCCTTCCACACCCCAGTCCCAAGGGCCAAAGAACAACGTGGCGAGGTGTATCAAAGCATGATGCTCACTTGTGCAAATGTTCTGGATTAGTTACTTTTGTTGCAGCCGCAACAAAGTATCTGGGCAGAAATATCTTCAGGGAGAAACAGTCTGTTTCAGCTCACAGTTTCAGAGGGATTTCAGTCCATTCTTGTAGGGAAGACATAGAAGAGTCCCTGTTCTAGGACCATGTGACTGAGGTGTCTCCTTCGTGGTGTATCAGGAAGCAGAGAACATTAAACCAGACAAGGGACAGGTGTAACCTTCAAAGTTCCACTCCCAGAATCCACTTCTGCTAGCCAGGCTCCATCTCCTAAAATCTCCATAAAATACATGGGCAATGAGCACTCGAAGTATGTCCCTATAGGGTACATCTTAGATTCCCAAAATGCTGTAAAAGGGAATTAAGTCATATATAAACACTAGGGGTTGACTTTTTCCTCACTGAATAATTCCTTGAAGTACACTCAGTTGTTGGGGCACAGGGTTCACTCTCTGCGATTGGTGAAGCATCCACCCACTATTATCTGGCAAACTGAGATGGTCCATCACTTCAGCCATGCTGGGGTCAATCCTCAATCGTTTCTATTCACCCAGTTGGAGAATTTTCAGATCCTCGATATTATGAAAAGCTTTAGACTGTTCTAGACATTCGGTCAGCCAGGTTTCACTGGCATTGTTCAGGCAGGAAGGTGGAAGTACCAATTCAGATGGAGAGGAAAGTGCAGCATCTACCAATCCCTAAAGGGACTTTCATGACCACTAGGTTCACATGGTCTCCACTGAAACCACTACAGGCTTTTTATTTCTGCAGTGTGGAAAGTCTGAGTCTCCCTCCAACTGGGCCTCCTCTGAGCCTACCATCAAGGATTGGAAGGACGTTATACTGCCCAACAGGATGGACGACCAAGACCAGCAGACTGTTCCAGTGGAGAGATTCACTCCAGACCAACAGGACCCACAATCTCAGCTCCCTACTGACCTCTGGGCCCCAGAAGAGATCCAGGTCATCTCATGGCAGCTGATATCATGGCTGACAAATGTGGGAGGTGAGGGTCTCTCAGCCTTTGTTGGCATGGATAGCCCCAAGTTCTCTGTGTGGGTTGGTGATAGGAGAAGAGATACTGTCCACCAGTCATCTGTCCTACCAATCTGTTCTTGCCGGGTCCCCTGCTAGAGCGACCAGTTCTTTGCGGGATATGCCTTCTCCTGCTGTGTCTCCACCCTCAAGTCAAGATGTTTGAGGCTACAGTCCTCTCTGCTAAGTCTTCCTCATTGACCAAGTCCAAGGTTACTGGGTAGACTCTCTTTGCTCTATCTTACAAAGTCTGCTTTGTATGGTTTTGCTGGGTTTTGTTTTGTTTTCAATGCTAAGGGTGGCGTACACAGTTTCTTTCTTTCTTTTTCTTTTTTGGTTTTTCGAGGCAAGGTCTCACTCTAGTCCAGGCTGACCTGGAATTCACTATGGAGTCTCAGGGTGGCCTCGAACTCACAGCGATCCTCCTACCTCTGCCTCCCGAGTGCTGGGATTAAAGAAGTGTGCCACCACACCCGGCTGCATACACAGTTTCTTGAATGCCAGATAAGTCTCCCCCACAGAGCTAATTTTACAAGGAGCAGAGTTTGGGGGGCAGCCGCTCACTCTACCATACTGAAAGCAATATCCCCATGCAGAAGACTTAAGAGCTTTCAAAGGTAGGGTTTCAATTATCTGCAGTTATGTTTCCAGCACCCAAAGCACTCAGCATTGTGGCTCTGTGAATATCTATTCTATATCTCATTGTCCCCTCTCTATAAGTACACTCTGCAGCCCAACCTTATTCATCTTCCTTTTACAGTTGCTATGCCCTTCCTGCTATAAGAAGATGAGAACTTAAAATGGATTGTGTGTTAGTTACTTTTCTCATTGCTGTGACAGAATAATCCCCCGCCCCCCCCCATAAAAAAATTAAAGGAAGAAAGAGTTTATTTTGGCTCTCAGTTAAAGAAGAGATACTACCCACCATGGAGAGGAAGGAATGATGCCAAGAGAGAGGCGACGGGTCACATGGCATCTGCTGTCAGGAAGCAGAGAGAGACGAATGCCGAGTGAAGGCTCAGCTTGCTTTCTTCTTTTTATCTAGTCTGGGATCCCAGCTCATGGGATGACGCTGCCCATCTTCAGGGTGAATCTTCCTTACTGGGTTAAACCTCTCTACAGGCGTCCTTACAGACACTCCCAGAAGTGGTGTGTCTTCTGGGTTATTCTAAACTGAGTCAAATCTAGTTGTCAACACAGATTACCCATTACGCATAGAGCAGACTGTCTCGAAAAATGGAAATTATCCTGTCACTTGCTTCTAAATATGGAAATCTTTCCATTTTCCTTAGAATGTGAGTTGCTTTTATTCCTATGTTCATTCTTTTTAACTGAAAATTAATTTATTTACCCTGTCTCTTAATCTTTGGGGACAAACACCTCTAGGAATCCATCATGATGTCGTTGATAAGTACCTCTCTGCATGGAGCTGCCTCCACCATGACATTGATAAAGGCACAGAGACTTGTCCCCAAACCCAGAGGCACTTAAGGCAGGACAGCTACCCTGCTACCCAGGACTCGGGCTCCTCAGATAAGCTACCAGTGTCCCCTACTGGATTATGAGGTTCATGTCTAGGCCACTTCTGGTTGGGCCCCACGCATTTCATATGGCATTCAAACCCCAAAAATGAGCAACCAGCCTGTCATCCCTGAGTGAGGTGGCAGAGACAGCTGGCCCAGTGTTCACAGCCACCACGCACACTAGTGACAAGAGGGGAGAGGGGGGACCATGGTTACCAGGTAAAAGAACCTCTGCGCTGCAATGCACCTCAGTACCTTCTCAAAGAGCCTGTGACTGAGCAGCAAGGCTGACTGGAGAAAGAGTTGCTAATGTCCACAGAACTTCGTTAGCCACCTAAGCCAGGGAGGAAGGTGGTGTCCCTACATCTGCACAGCTCGCTGCTTCCCGCTGCTTGTCCCCGGCCTTGGCACCGAAAGGCGGGCTGTACGGGGACTCGTCACTTCCGTACACACGTCTCAGTGACACCACAGCCAACCCAGCATGACCTGTCCCATGGCTGCCTTGTGTCATCAGGCCCTGGTCAAAACGCATGATGGGAAGTGGTACATCAGCCCTGGATTTCATGTGCCATCGCCACTGTTGTGTGAAGCCAAACCACAGGGGTAAGCTACGCCTGTCTAATCCCACACTTTACCTGAGACGTTCAGAACAGTTTGTTCTTTAAACCCAGCCTCTGGGGTGGAGGTGAACTCTCAAAAGCCTTGTAGTATGGCTCTCTGTCACAGTCAGCTCCAAAGTTCCTGGGATGAATCTCCAGACCAGACAGTTACAAGAGGAAGGGAATTTGTTTGGAAGTTCACAGATCAAGGGGAAGTTCCATAATGGCAGAAAAACCTGGCCCCCTTTCACAGGTCCACACACAGAAAAAAGCCAGCAGCAGCAGCACCACCACAAGCAAACACACCCCAGGAACTCCAGGCAGAGCTCAAGAACTTTGCAGATCTTAGGCTAGAATTCAGATCCGCCCCCAGCAGCAGATGCCTTAGGGCGGGACCTCCAGATCCACTCACAGTGACACCTCCTCCAGCCAAGAGGTTAGCAATCTAATTCACAAGCTTGAAAAGAAAAAAAAAAAAAACTCCCAAATTGATTGGGGGACCTGCATTCAAACTGCCACACTTGCCTTCTGTTTGGACTGCTTCTTGGCCTAACCTCCTTACATGGGGGTATCACATTTTTTTTTTTCTGGTGGAATAATAACTGGACACTTTCCTCGTCTACGGGAGTCAGGCAGGTGTGTACCTATCACCAAAGACATGCCAATTCCTGATCACTTATATGTGTGGATGTTCATGAGACTGAGGCTAGAAGGTGGAAACTGACAAGCAGTGAGGGAATGTCTGTTCTAAACAGTGTCCTAAGAGGGGTTTTTGGTCCTAGTGACCTGGATGTCTTTTCAAATAGAGAGAGAGGGAGAGGAGGTGGCCCAGTGTCCCCTACCCTGCTTTCCATGCAGACACAGCAACATGACAGTTTTATCTCCCAGCCCCTGGCCCCGGGTGTCTGCGTGATGAAGCTATGAAGGTTTTGGCTGCCCTTTCTCAGATTCTGTTGTTTTCTGGGGCGCAGTGGGATGGGTAGTCTGCGATGTGGCAAGGCATGCCAACAAATTGCCTCACTTCTGCCTCGGTGACCGAGGACAATGGCATGCCATATGCCAGCGGCAGGAAATGAATGGGACTCATTTACACTGGCACAGGGCACTGTGGCCCATCAGTCTTGGGAGGCCGTCTGTGGTAAATTGGAAGGTGGCGGAGATGCAAGGTTGGGGGGGGGGGGGAACAGTCTTTCAACCACAGGGCAGAGTAGGGCATGGGACCTCACGGGGATGAGGGTGCCCTTCTCAGGGGAATGTGAGCTTTATGTTTCAGAGAAGAAAACCTGTGCAAAGTTAGCAGTCTGCTCCCAGCACAGAAGGAAAAGAAAATGGAGGAAAAACAGGGCCTTCCAGTTTCAGGGAAAACAAAACAAAACAAAAACAAAAACAAAAACAAAAACTCAGTGGGTGCCATGCTCAAAAGCATTCAGAGCAGTTTGCCTGCCTGCGGTGCGCAGGCTGCCACAAAAGCCTGCCCCCTCGGTGACCCCCACGCCTGTACCCCACCCCACAATGGGCCAGCTCGCATCTGACCTCCGGCCTCTCAGGCAGCATGTCATCTGTCTCCACGCGTGAAACGCGAGGACACTGAGTAATGACTAAGGAGTCAGCACCCTGGAGACCCAAGTCGCTAATGAGCAGGTCAGGGGTCACCCTCAGGTGGCAGCTGAGCAAGGCTTTGCCCCTGTCCACTGTCCCTTGCATTTGTTCCAAGGGCAGGGAGGAGACAGGTAACGATCTTAGCTCCCCTCCTTCCTAATCACTGCAATTAGCCATCCACAGAGTCCTGTGAGCCTGGGGTGACTTCCTGGTGAAGTGACGCTTTTTAAAGAATAACAACAAGTGGCACTGGTAGTGCCTTGTGATTCTGTTTTGGAAGGCCCCAGGGAGAGGAATTAACTCCCCCTTGATATCCCAGGAGGCAGAACCTCAGAAGAAGAGCCAGCATGAGGTGACAAGGCCCAGGTCACGGGGGCATCGTGGCAGGGGCCAGAGGCCCAGTGAGCATAGCTGAAATGGGTACAGCCTCAAGGTTGTCTGTAGGTTGTGCCCTGCAGTCTGAGAACGCCCACACACAGTTGGTCTTCAGAAACCGGGATGTGAACTTGCAAAGACATGTCTCTTGGGCTTCTAGCCCACAGGAAGACAGAGGCGGCTGGTGACAGCGTGCTTCCTTGCCCACCCTATCAGCCCAGACTTGCAGCCAGACAGAACACCCCTTGGGCAGGAAATCTTCCTTGAAAAGAAACAGAAATTTAAAGTCAATGCCCACAGACCTGCACCTGGCCCCACGTCTCATCTGCAGCTGGTTTTATGGTCATGACAAAAGGGCATCTCCTGCTCTGGCCTTCATCCCCAAAGCCTCTCAAATAAAAATCATAAAATTTTCATTCGAAGCAAATTGCTAGCCTCACCTAGAGGTGCTCCCAAAGAAAGACCACACCCCCCACATGATGCAGGGACTTAAGAGCACTCTTCTGTGCCCTTCCTGGGAATCCAGCATGGTTTCCTATCCCTCTATGGCTGGTGGGAAGTCGCTGTGGCATCCAGATCAGCCCATCTTGTCTTTGTTGGGTCCATCGAGCATCCTGAGAGGGGCCTGAAGTGTTTCCACATCACGAGTTTTCTCAGAGAAGAGCAGTTTGCTCCTCACCAGAGACTCTGTCCACATCCAACCAGGACGTGTGCTTTCTGAGAGAAAGCAGGAGAGTGCCGCATATCAAATCAAAGTGGGGAAATGGCCCAGTCACTAAAGTGCTCACCTTTCACGCCTAAGGACCTGTGTTCAATCCCCAGAACCTGCACGAGAACTTGGGGTGTGGTAGAAGTGTGTACACGTGTACTCTCAGACATGGGGAGGCAGAGCTAGGCAGGTCCTTGGAGTTCTCTGGCCAGCCGCTGTAGTCTGCTTGGTGAATTTCAAACCAAGTGACAGAAATGACAGATGCTGTGTCAACAAAATATGTCCAATGTTCCTGCAGAGGGACACCCAGGGTTGTCCTCTACCATCTATATGCAAGTGCACACGTGTACACACACACACACCACACACACACTATGATGCACAAGTGAAGAGCCATGATGGACATATATGCAAGCTACGAGCAAAGCCCTAACCTCTCCTCATGTTCTTAACTGTAGACCAGGTCCCTGAGTCGTGAGCTGGAGCTGTCAGGCACACATACACCAGGCCTAGTGCACCCTCAGGAGGCCTCATTCCCTACAACAATGGGACTTGGGAGGTGTGAATGAATTTTCTTGATAAAAACCTTCAAGTTCTGTTGGTTCTTTTCCTCCAAATGCACTTTGTGGAAGTATTTCTAAAGTGAGGTATATGTTTCTGGGCATCTGAACACAATTTAATAATACAGTGATAACTTCAGTGAACTGAGACTTTGCCATTTAGTTTTCTTAATATTGTATTGATTTATTTGCAAGCAGAGAGAGAGACAGAAAGAGAGAGTGAGAGAGAGCAGGAAAGGGAGGGAGAAAGGGCGCACCAAGGGCCTCTAACCACTACAAATGAACTCCAGTCGCATGTGCCACTGTGTGCATCTGGCTTTACGTGGGTCCTGAGGAAACTGGACCTGGGTCATCAGGCTTTGCAGACAAGAGCCTTAACCTCTGAGCTATCTCCTCAGCACCCTGCCATTTACTTTTTAATCTGTCAGTGTTGATTTTGCTTCCTTTTGTGAGGGGTTGTGCAGCAGGATGGGGAGGCCATGACTATTGTCACTGGCTATTGTCATCTACTTATACTTCTGAGACTCTAGAATGAGGAGGCATAGTGCCTAGGCCTATGGATGGTGCCTTCAGGGTGTGCGCTCTCCTTTCACGTTTGAGTGCCCATGCCCTGATCGTTTGGCTGCCAAAAATGTGTGATGGGATAGCTTTACTTTATTTCTATGCGGTTTTTGTGTTTGGGGATGGAGGTGAGGTCGGTCTCCATGCTAACTCGCTTTTCTCTCCTTTCTCTCCTCCCACTAACCCTACCATGCCCTGTCTCTGAGCCCCCGGTGTCCCTTACCCCACACAGTCCATGCTGCCCACAGAAGCTAGCATGACCAGCTGCCTCCCTTGCACACTCAACAACCCAACTCGGTGCTGTGCCGCATCTACAGCATACCTCAGTGACACAGTGGCATGGCAAATCCTCTGTCATAGCTAAGCCAGTGGCTGCTCCCGCGTGTGCATAGCCTGGGCGGGTACAGGTGCCTTGGCATATCGAGTTACACCGAACTGCTAAGAACAACCCACACCTTTGTCGTATGCTCGCTGCGTGCAAAGCGGAAGCAGTAACTGTCTTCTCATCTCCAAGTTTACCTTGGCCCTTTGTCGTGTCTCCCCCTTCGCGTCCACACTCCCAGGACTCTCTCCTCTCCAGAGCCCCTCTCTGCTCCGCCAGCATTCCATCACAGAACAGAAAGGCTTTGGACGCTGCCACCAAGAGAGGTACCATCCCCTGTTCTCGGGTATGGCCCTGCCAGTGTGCTTCCCTGCCAGGCCCTCGGGCTTCTATCTGTGTGGGGCCGTGGGGAGCCATTGTGCTGATCCTTTTGGCCGATGACCACAGACCTTCTATGCTTCTGTGAAAATCCCTCTCATTACTTCTCCCAAGCCAACTTTCAAGTTTATGGTTAGCCGTGGAAGTTTAAAGTTGAACAATGCCAAGAGAAGCTGAGATTTCATGGTCCTGCACGGCTATGCCAGCCTTCCCACTGGCATAGAAAGGGGAGCTTCCCCGTGCTAATCTGAATGTCAAAGGGCTTTATGGAGGAGGGAGACTCTGGCAGACGAAAACACAGGGTGGGCATCTCAGAGCACAGTCCTCTGATGCTGAAGCTCAGAACCCTCTCCTGGAGTCAGACGGGCAGGCATTAGAAACCACTTGCATCAGTTGCTTTGCCTTTAGCAGGTTGTTTAACTTTTGTAAGCCTCACTGTACCCAGATGCCAGTTGGAGACAGAGAATACCCAACTGTGTACAAATGCACTCCCCAACCTCTGACTGTCTGTCTGTGTCAGCCTGAGGACTGAACCACTGGCAGCTTCCCCAGTGTCCGCACCTACTCCAATATCCAGAGACAGGAGACGTTTGGATCATCCTGACATACATCATTGCGTTATATTTATAGTATCTCTGCTATAAATGAAAACATTCATTGAATAAGTTGTACTTGGCTGCTCAAGATTCATGACAAATTGTCCAGTGACCCTGATCTCACAGGTCTTCCAGCCCAAGGATGGACATTTTGCTTTTAGCCATAAACAAGCCCCAACGCCCTACCTGGCAGGCAGCCAGGTCTTTCCACAGAGGAGCCACGCTGCTCTCCCTGGAGAAGCTCCTGACCCTGCAGTGCAGAAGGTGACATAAACAACGGCCTGATTTAGTGTAGCGAATGCCACATTGGGTGAGGGATACAGTGGAGTCTGAGAAAGATTGATCCACTCACTCTGTGGGACTGAAGGCAGGGATGGAATGACAGCCACCCCTCTGAGCCTACAGCAAACAGCTTCTGCAGAGATGGGACAAAAAAAAAAGAGGTGGTTTGGCCTGGCATGATGACACACACCTTTAATCCCAGCACTTGGGAGGTAGAGATAAGAGGGTCACCATGAGTTCAAGGCTACCCTGATTGGTACATAGTGAATTCCAGGTCAGCCTGGGCTAGAGTGAGACCCTACCTCGAAAATAGAAGAAAGAAAGAAAGAAAGAAAGAAAGAAAGAAAGAAAGAAAGAAAGAAAGAAAGAAGAAAGAAGAAAGAAAGAAAGAAAGAAAGAAAGAAAGAAAGAAAGAAAGAAAGAAAGAAAGGAAGGAAGGAAGGAAGGAAGAAAGAAGGAAGGAAGGAAGGAAGATGATTTAGAGAACAGGAGCTTCTCTCCATTCTGGAGACCCCAGTGCTACAATCAGAGAACTGCAACGCCAAAGTCATGTGCAGTCACTCCCCTGCAGAACAAAAGGCATGGAGAATAGTAAGAGTACTTAGTGATGTCAACCTTTCCAGGTACTAGCATCATAGCCACATACAAAGCTGAACCAATGATGTTTTGTGGTGACATTGTGAATATATTACAATAGTCTACAAAAAAGGGGGAGGGCTGGAGAGATGGCTTGGAAGTTAAGGCACTTGCCTGCAAAGCCTAAGGGCATATGTTTGATTCTCTAGTACCCACATAAAACCAGATGCACAAGGTGGAGCATGCGTGTGGCATTAATTTGCAATGGCTAGAAGCCCTGACATGCCCATTCTCTCTCTACATCTGTCTCTCTCTCTCTCTCTCTTTCTATCTCTATCTCCATCTCAGATAAATAAGCAAATAAATAAATAGACAATGATATTGAAAGGGGAGGAATATAAAGGAACAATCTGAAAGACATCTAGATGGCAGAATCCATCAACATACATAGATAAGTTAGAAGTGGGAAGAGAAGTAAGAAGGACTCACCAGCAGGTTTTCCCTCTGGCTTTGGCCCACAGTGAATATAGGAGATGTCTTTTGTCTGAGTAGAAAAACCAAAAGAGAAAGGAGAAACAGATTTGCTAAGTGTGTGTGTGTGTGTGTGTGTGTGTGTGTGTTTTCAAGAATGCATTATTGTCTATCCACGCTATGAGTGCATATGTGTATATTGTGTGTCACGTGTGTATGTATGTATGAGCATCTGTTGCAGGAAAGAGAAATTCAGTTCTGTTTTACAGATGTCCAGCTAAGCAGTTGAATTCAAATACTATTTTTTAAATAAAAAGCAAGAGTTGGTATATTAATATCAGATAAAGTAGACTTTGTCTGAGAAAGCAGTTTAAGAGGAAAAAGGAGAGTTCATTATGATCAAAGGGTGATGCCACCAGGAATAAGTAGAAACCTCCAATGCGTATACAACCTCAAGGCCAATTGAGAACACATCACAGTATGTGAGAGGCAGGTAAAGTCATGCTACGAAGACAATTCGTAGCTCCACTTTCGTGACAAAACAGGAAAGTTTGCAAGTGAAACATCTAAGTGTCAACCTCAGGAACTGGAAGAATGAAGTCAGAATTAACCAAAGCAAGCAGAAGGAAGGAAGATAAGTTTATAAGTCATTGAAATTGAAACCAAGAAAATCATAGATGACATCCATGAAACAAGAATGCTACTTATTCAAGTAGATCAGCAACTAAAAAGGAGGGAAGATGAACCATCAGTGTTAGGCATCAAGCAAGGACATCAACCCAGGCCTGGCAGCTACTAAAACTGGAAGGGAAATCACAGCAACTTTACATCCACGAGTCCAACGTCAAAGACACAGCTCAATTTTATGCTCAAATATAACAAGATTCCACCAAGATGAAAGGCATAGCCTGAAGGTTTCAGAACCACTACAGAAATTGAATTTGTAATCTAGGCCCATGTTGTAGTTCCCTTGTCACTGCTTGGATGAACCACCTGACCAAAAGCAACCGAAGGGAAGAAAGTCATTCACTTTGGCTGGCAGTCTCGAGGGGAGGCTCCAGGATGGCAGTAGACAGCATGTGAGCATATGAGCAGAGACTGGATATCAACTCCTTGACATCAGGTGGAAAATAGCAGCAGCAGGAGAGTGAGCAGAGTTCTAGCAATGGGAGCTGGTTATAACAACCCCAAGCCTACCCCCCCCCAACAACACACCTCCTCCAACAGGGCTACATCTTGAAAGGTGTCATCATCTGGGAATCAAGCATTCAGAATACATGAGTTTATGGGGACACCTAACTCAAACCACCACAAATCTCCCATGAAACCATGAGTTTCATGGGAGATTTATAACAAGTCTTTAAAAAAAATGAGAAGGAGCTAGAGAGATGGTTGAATAGGTAAAAGTTCTTGGCACAACACAAGACCCCAGGAAGGTCTGAGACTCCTGATTTCCATTCTCCAGGGCCCATGTAAACAGCTAGGCATAGACACAGATGCCTGTAAGCCCCAGTCCTGTGGGGAGCACAGAACAAAGAATCACCACAAAAAAAAAAATGCACATGTTGGGTCATGATATGCAGACATTCATCCTACCCATAATTATGGGCTAACTCCAGAATGCATGACCCATATACTTCAACAAGGAGGGGCCAAGGGGAGGGGGTAGATAATAGATGAGCCTAATAATGGTACCAAATTGACTGTATTTGCTGAGTACAAAATTAATTAAATTGATTAAAAAAGAATGAAAAAAATGCATCTGCATGTTCAAAGAGAGACAGTCTCAAGGAACTATGCAGATGAGCAACAGAAAAAGGATATCTGGGCTGGAGAGATGGCTTAGCAGTTAAGGCGTTTGCCTGAAAAGCCAAAGGACCTCGGTTCAATTCCCCAGGACCCACATAAACCAGATGCACAAGGTGGGACATGTGTCTGGAGTTCATTTGCAGTGGCTGAAGGCCCTGGCACACCCGTTCTCTCTCTCTCTCTCTCTCCCTGACTCTCCATTCTCTCTCACTCTCGAATAAATAAATTAAATTTAAAAATATATTTAGAAAAGATAAAAAGGATATCTGACATTCTTCCTTGCCCTCCACACACCCGTGATCACAGAAGACATCTGCACAAACATGTGCACATACCAAACACACACCACAAACTACGCTCCACACACAGAGGGACTAAGAAGAGTTAACATTGGTTCTATATAATATTTTGTAGAATATAGGAGAGGGAACACTTCATATTTTATAAGGCAAATTTTATCCCAAACCAAAATGAGACAAAACCCATAAAGGAGGATATCAATAAGCCAACATTTTCTGAATTTACATTTTAAATTTCTCATCATAAATATTAACAAATTTCTTTTAAGAACACATTAAAACCACAACCAAATGGAATTTACTCCAGGCTCATCCAATCTTTAACAATCTAACAAAATAACTCACCAATAGTCAAAGTGAAAGAAGAACAACAACATGCTCACGTCAATCGCATGGAGTAAAAAATAGAATTTGAGGGCTGAAGAGATGGCTTAGTAGTTAAGAGCTTGCCTGAGAAGCCTAAGGACCTTGGTTCAAGGCTCAATTCTCCAGGACCCACGTTAGCCAGATGCACAAGGCAGCACACAAGTCTGGAGTTCATTTGCGGTGGCTGGAGGCCCTGGCATGCCCATTCTCTGTCTCTCTCTATCTGCCTCTTTCTCTCTCTCTCTTCTGTCGCTCTCAAATAAATAAATAAATAATAAACAAAAAATTTAAATAGAATTTGACACAATGTAATTCTATGTGCTATAATAAATTCTCTATACTATACTAAATTTCTGTACTATACTAAAAGTAGAAACGTTCTCATCTTGATCAAGCATATCTACAGAAACAAACAATAACAAAGGCCTAATGCCACCCTTGTGGACGGGTGGCAGAACACTTTCCCTCTAGACCAAGAGTACGGCAGGGATATCTGCTGTCATCTCTTTTTTGATATTTTATTTATTTATTTGAGAGAGAGAGAGAGAGAGAGAGAGAGAGAGAGAGATTGGGTTGCCTGAGCCTCTAGCCACTGCAAACAAACTCCAGATGCATGTGTCACTTTATACATCTGGCTTTATGTGGGTGCTGGGGAATCAAACCTGAGTCCTTAGGAATTACAGGCAAGTGCCTTAACTGCTGAGCCATCTCTCCAGCCCACCACTGTTTTTTGACATGATGCCAGGAGAATCAGACAAGGCAGCATTCAAGGAAAAGGAGTAAGGGAAAGATAAATCAGATGGAAGGAACTGAAACTCTATACTTGCAGAGACATTGGTTAGATAGCATAATCCCAAAGTCCACAAAAAAATTCTACAACAAGCAAATTTGGGAAAATCTCAGTATACAAAAAAAAAGTTGAATATTTGAAGATCAATTGTCCTTCTGTATGCTAGAAATAAACACCTGAATAGTAACATCGAAAATACAATGCTATTAACAATCGACCCCCCCTAACTGAAATACTTAGATTTAAGTCTAACAAGCTATATACAGGATATGTATCCTAAAACTTACCAAATTTTGCTGGCACAAATCAGAAAGGACCCCCGTAAACAGAGAGGCGGCCCACGTTCACAGATTGTAAATTTATCTGCATTAAAGTTTAATGGCACAAAATGTGTGGGTCTAATTCAATTCTTGTCAAGATTCTATAAAGTATTCCTATGAACAGATAAGAAGGTCCTAAAATTCTAAAATAGAAAGACACAGAACCTGAAATCCACAAACCGATATGACAAAGAATGTGGACGAACACTCTAGCCAGCGTTGGCCTCACACTGCACCATGGGCATGGTGGCAGAGGCAAGGGTTCTCAGACCAACGGGTCAGAACAAAGAGCCCAGAGATGCTCAGAGGAAGTGTTTAGGTTTTCCTTTTTGCATGTGTATGCAGTGTTCGTGTACATATGCACGTATGTGGGTGCACATATGTGCTCAGGCATGTGGAAGCCTGAGGTCAACACTGGGCATCTCCTCAATTGCTTTCCGCTGGGTGTCCCTTTGAACCAAGAGCTCACGGATTTGGCTAGACAGGCTGGGCAGTAAGCTCTGGGGATCCTCCCATCTCTACCTCCTCGCTACTAGGATTACAGGAGTGCACCAGTGAGCAGTTTGTACACGGGTGCTGGGGATCCGCACTCAGGTCCTCAGGCTTGTGAAGCAAATGCTTTTCTACTGAGCCATCTCTGTACCTCCCTCAGGCAAGGTTTTTTCCTTTTTTGCAATTTTTATTTATGAAAGAGAGAGAGGGAGAGAGAGAAAATGAGGCCGAGAGAAATAGAGAAAGAGGCAGAGAGAGAGAGAGAGAGAGAGAGGAAGAGAGAGAATGGGTGCACCAGGGCCTCTAGCCACTGCAAACAAGCTCCAGGCACATCTGCCACCTTGTGCATCTGGCTTACATGGGCATTGGAGAATCAAACCTGGGTCCTTAGGGTTCATAGGCTTAACCTTAGTTGTTAAGCCATCTTACCAGCCCAGGCAAGTTTCTTTTAAATTTTATTTATTTATTTATTTAAGAGTAAGAGAGAAAGAGGAAGAGAGAGAGAGAGAGAGAGAGAGAGCAAGCACCAGGGACTCCAGCCACTGAAAACGAACTCCAGATGCATGTGCTACCTTGTGCATCTGGCTCATGTGGGTACTGGGGAATCGAGCCTCAAAGCAGGGTCCTTAGGCTTCATAGGCAAGTGCTTAACTGCTAAGTCATCTCTCCAGCCCCCAGGCAAGTTTTGATAGTAGGGCAAAGATAGATGGCAGCAATTAGATGCTGTTGCAATTAGGTTCACATTGCTGGTAGAAATCACCCAACCAAGAGCAGCTTGTGGGAAAAAGTGGTTTATTTTGGCTTACAAGCTCAAGGAGAAGCTCCACGATGGCAGGGGAAAACGATGGCATGAGCAGAGGGTGGACATCACCACCTAGCCCACATAAGGTGGACAATAGGAACAGAAAAGTGTGCAAGGGGAAGCTGGCTATAACACCCATAAGCCCGCCCCCAACAATACACTCCCTCCAGGAGGCATTAATCCCCAAATCTCCATCAGCTGGGAACCTAGCATTCAGAACACCCAACTTTATGGGTGCCACCTGAATCAAACCACCACAGATTCCTATGGGCAACAAAAGTAAACCTCTAAGCAAATCTTTATTTACGAACGGACTCGAAATGGACATGGAGTTTAATATAATGATTACAATTCTAAAACACAGAACAGCGTAGAAGCTGGACGTGGGAGTGTACGTCCTGGTCGTGACGTTGTTCTGCAGCCATGGTGGGAAGCTGAGGGAAGGACAGGCAGCTCTCTACTGGTTCCGAGAGCTGAGTGACTGCTCGTAAATATAAGGTGGTGGAATAGCTCTCGTTGCGAAGTTTGCGAATTAAAATCGCAAACATTAAACTCTAATTGTTAAAACAGCTATGTGTTAGAGTCTTTTATTGTAAAATTACATTTGGTGGATGAGTCATAAAGATGCTAACAAAATGAACCCTAACAATGCCTCGTATTTCTATAAAACATAAAGCAGAGATTTGACTAGTTTTACAACTCACAGTGGCTTAAAGAAAGAAATGTCACAAAGTTGGGCAAGGCTGAAATAGGTATTTAACTCTCAACTTCGATGAAAGAGGACCAATGTGCATAAGTATTTATCTTCTAATATACACATTATGAAATGCTTATTGTTTGATACAGTTTTATTTGTATTAAAGTTCTGGGATTTTTTTAATAAAAGCAATAAGCGTTCATTATTGCTAATTTCAAGTGCAGCAAACAGTTGGTTTGCACTTGAGACTCAAAAGCTAGGGGACACTGGAGGCAAATGAGGAGTGGGGGAGGAAATAAAAAGAAAAAAAACAAATAAAAAAGAGCCACCGTGTTCTTTTAGGCTTTGGGACTACAGGTACAAAGTGATGTCAAATTTCAAATGCATTGGTATGCCATAGTCTGGATTTTATTTCAACTTGACAAATTAAGAATTTGTATACAACCAGTAACATTTGACCCAATATCATTACCACATATTTACTTCTCAAAAAATATCACATAATATTCCTGTGAGGTCATGATGTCTATATTTCATCAAGAAACAAGTGTGTTCACAGGAAGCTGGTCCAATCACAGGAAACTGGTTCGTCTTCAGCACTTGGACAGTTCCACAGACCAAGGCTTTCTCCTCACCTAGAACACACCAGCAGGCCTACTTCAGACCTGAGTGATTCAGAAACTCGGAAAGCTCAGTACAGGTGTCAAAGCCCACATTCTTCAGGCATTTCAGAAAGAATGCCCTAGGCACACGTGTGACTGACTGACAGCTCCCTTACCTAGGCTGACGCTCGGCAATGGAGTGAAGCAAGTGAGTTCCGAGTTCATCTTGAGAGGGATTAGTGACTGGAGAGTCATCATTCCTTCCAAGAAGAGGACAGAGTTGTGGCGGTCCACCTGAAGGATGACACTGGATGCTGGACATCCCCAGCTGAGGCACACAGAAGTATCTGTGTGGTTCTTTGAAATTGTGGTCAACTGCCACACACACCACTACCTGCATATATTATCTCACAGGAAGAAATGACAAAAGAATTCACAAAATTCTACACTCAGACCATTAAACTGAGCATGCAGAAATGCCCACGCCTCTCTTGTTTCTTCTCGTCTGACAATTCTGTGTTCTCTGAACATTTTCTTTTTTTTTTTTTTTTTTTGCAATTTTCTGTCATTGTGCCCCTCATGAAAGAGACCTGTTCACTTTGATGGTCTCCAAACAGCAAAACAGCCATTATGCATTGTTTTCCTTTGCTGTCTTTGGGTCACTTGGTAATGAGCTGAGCAGTGACAGATGGTGGCATTAGAATGGAATATGGATAGAGACTTCCATGGATGCATGAGATTTCAGGAGAGGGAATGGCATTCATGGCTGCTCTACCCTGCTCCTGGGGTTTGGGATTGATAGGTTGGTGTTGGATCCAGTAGGCAGTACCTGGGGCATTGGTATCTGGCCCAGCCCCAGAAGACATTGACACTTAGCCTTGTGTTCATCCTGGCTGATGATCAGAAGGTGTTAGAATTCTCAGGGCTATATGATCACAGCACTGAGAACCTCATGGTTTCCTTAGGCCTCAATCTGGGTGAGCTGAGTGTACAAGGAACAGACCCACACGTATGTTGAGGACATAGCAGGTGACATGAATATAATTTTTCTGAGGATATAGAAAGGATAATCTTAGATTGTTCTACTAATGAGCAGCTATCTTTGTGAGGAGCCAGCAAACAGACCGGTCAGGTCCAGCCAAATAATTAGTTTCATTGATGTTTCTATTGCTCACTGACTCCATTAGTTCTTTTCTTCCTGTCTTTATTGACTTTAAAAAATATTTATTTATTTGATAGAGTGAAGAATAGAGAGAGAGAGAGAAGCAGATAGAGAGAGAATGGGTGCACCTGGACCTCTAGCCACTGCAAATGAACTCCAGATGAATGCACTACTTTGTGCATCTGACTTATGTGGTTTCTGGGGAATTAAACCTGGGTCCTTAGGCTTTGCAGTCAAGCACCTTAACTGCTAAGCCATCTCTCCAGCCCTATTGACTTTATAAAGTTTTATTTTATTTTTATTTATGTATTTACTTGAAAGAGAGAAATAGGCAGGTAGAGAGAGAGACAGGAGAGAGAATGGGCATGCCAAGGCCTCCAGCCGCTGCAAGCAAATTCCAAATCCATACTTCCTCTTGTGCATCTGGCTTACCTGGGTCGTGGGGAATAAAACTTCGGTCCTTTGGCTTTGCAGGCCAGTGCCTTAACCACTAAGCCATCTCTCCAGACCCCTACTGACTTTTAATGCACATGTATGTGTGTGCACACTTTTGTGTGCGCAGGTGAGCATGTCTCCAAGTGTGTGTGGAAGCCAGAGGAAAACCTCAGGAATGCCATCTGCCTCATTTGAGACAGCGATTCTCACTGGCATGCAGCTCACAATTAGGCTAGACCAGCTGGCCAGTGAACCCCTGGGATCCTCATGCCACCCCTTCCCCAGTGTTGGGGTTACAAGAGCATGCCATCATGTCTAGGAATTTTTCTAAAGGAGGGTCTCACTCTACCCCAGGCTGACCTTGAACTTACTCTGAAGTCCCAGGCTGGCCTCAAACTCATGGAGATCTTCCTATTTCTGCTTCCCTCCTCAGTGCTGGGATTAAAGGTGTGTGCCACCATGGCATGCACCACCATGCCAGGACTTGGGTTTGTGGTTTGGGTTTTGACATAGGTCCTAAGCATAAAACTTTCAAACTCAAGTAAGCTATTTCCTCAGCCATCCCTCCACCCCAAAACATACACATTGTTGGCCTTTTAAATATGTTCTAATTGGATAGTTTATGTTTTCATTTTTTTCTCTTTCACTTTGATATTTTCATATGTATATTCACATATTTTGATCTCATCTCCCATAAGTACCCTCTCTCCTTCCCCACCTCCTCAATAACACCATTCATCTTCTCCATTCATCCCCATCTGACTTTCATGCCTTGTTTCTTTTAACTCCTGAATTAAGTTAGGGTTGCTTGTGTGATTGTAGCTGGAATGGATTTTTCTGTGGAATGAGTAACTTAAGTAACTACACTGATAAACCCGAGTCTCCTCTTTCCCAGCAATCATTAGCTATGTTTAGCTAGACCAGGATGTCTGGAGCCTCGTGCATCCTTCCCTCATCAGTGGTGGAGCACTGACAGCCTCAGTCTGATGCTGAACACCACAGCGACTATGACTTTTATGAGTGTAATGGCCATGTCATATTCAGACAACAGCCTTTCCCTGCCCTCCTTTGAGACAGGGTCTTAGTATATGGCCTGGAACTTGCTGTATAGACCAGGCTATCCTTGAACTTATAGTTGATCCTTCTGCTTCTACATTCTAAAAGCTGGGATTATAGGCATGAGCCACTATGCCTGGTATCCAATGGTTATTTTACTATATTGACCTGAGCTTTCAGAACGGTAGTGTAAAGAGAGAGAGAGAGAGAGAGAGAGGAGGGAGGGAGTAAGGGAGGGAGGGAGGGAGTAAGGGAGGGAGGGAGGGAGGGAGGGAGGAGGGAAGGAATGAAGGAAGGAAGGAAGAAAAAACAAGGAACGAAAGAATGAAGGAAGAAAGGAAAGAAGGAAGGAAGGAAGATAGAGGAGGGAAGGAAGAAGATGGGGAAGGGAGGGAGTAAAGAAATGAAAGGAGGAATTAAACAATTAAATAGCTCTGAATAACCGTATGTTTGCAATCCCAGCACTTTGAAGGCAGACACAGGAGGATCTCAAGCTCACAGCGTGGGCAACATAGCAAGACCCTGTCTCAAAAACCAAGGATTGGGGCTATAGTTCAATGGTAGAACACTTGCTTAAGTATGCACAAGGAACGTCCTTCCCACATTGTCATGCACAGCTGCTTAACATCAAAGACAGCCTCAGTCTGCTTCAGTGATGAGGTGTTGGGGGCCTCTGGGGCTCTGGCTCTCTGACTTGGTAGAAGTTGATTTTTCTCTGTGTTGATCTCCTTCCCCTTGTGCTGGTATCCAGTTCATCAGGAAAACAGCCCCCTTGCTTGTTTCGCCAATTTTTCTTAGTTTCAGCCGGGGCCCTTTTGAGGTATAATGGGGTGGCTCTCTCCTTAGGATCTACATCTATCTGAAAAAGAGAAGCAGATTCTCCAATGGAGAGTAAGTTAGCACCAGGACAAATGAGATAACCCTTACTTTTTTATAGAGAATTTAATAGGTATAGGCCCTCTTGTAGCCCATGATTGATGGTAGCTTGATAATGGACAGTGGGCTTATGTTTGGATATGGTTCTGACTTGTTTCCCAGCTCCAGCTATGGGTCCCGTACCACTGAGGGGATCAGTTAGCCAAATCAAGAGCAGTTGGTTCCCCACCATGGCTGTGTGCCACTATTGCACTTGTGTGGGCATCACAACAAGTTATTTGCTGCTAAGTAGGTTAGACCATGAGTTGCTTGGACAGATATTGGCCATTTTCCCCCAGTCGCCCATGTAGCACCTTCTGGCACTAGACACACTGACTGGGAACTGACTCTGTACCAACTTCCAGCCATGCACATGGGTCAGGGAAATTTTGTGGAAGAGGGGGCGGAAAGAATGTCAGAGCCACATGTTGGGTCATGATACGCAGAGACATTTCTCCTACCCATAACTGTGGGCTAACTCCACAATGCATGACCCGTATACCTCAACAAGGAGGGGCCAAGAGGAGGGGGTAGGTCACGGATGAGCCTAATAATGGTACCAAACTGACTGTATTTGCTGAATACAAAACTAATTAATAATAAATAAATAAATAAATAAATAAAAGACAGCCTCGGGAGAGAAAGGCCTCTAGCCATCCTCAGCCATTCAGGATCCCAGGCTGCAAAGAATCATCCAGACACTTGGAACCTCAGGACTTAGGGTCCGTGAGGACTTGGGAAGGAGGTACCAGCTGCCCAGTGTGCACTTCCGTCCTTGTGACAGCGTTCTGTAATGTTGGCAGATAAGACCTCCCAGTCCTCAGTCTGCAGACAGAAGAGCAGATCCAAGCACTGAACTGGAACATGCTGGCTTAAACACTGGAGTTCCACATAGGACCAACCTCCCCCGTGGTCGGCCCCATCTCCACACACAGTGGGTTTATGCACAGGGGCCAGATGTTCCTCAAAGCTTCTGTCCCAACTCTCATCACTATCAATGAAAACTTGAGCTCGCCCTCCCACTTATCAGAGGCTTTTGTTCCTCTATAAATTAGAATGATATTCTCCAAATTAAGATCATCCATGAGGCAATGCTTTGTAGATTTTATGGATGATTCCCAAGAGCCGGAATCTTGCAATAGCTGATATTCAACAAATGTGATTGGATAAACCTGCTGCTGCAGAGCCTGGTTCCCTTTCATGATACAGCTGATATTTTATATCTAAATTGCACTCCCCCCCCACACTTTCATACTTCTAAGGTTTAATATAGATGGGGTCAGGTAGCCCAAGTGGGAAGGAGGGATGTCTGTTCTTAGAAAACTGGCAGGAATTTTGTTTCCTGTAGAGAAGCCTTTGTGTTTCATTGGAGACTTGCCAGGAATTAAAAGTCTATAAACAACAATTGCATCAATATTCTTAGATATTAAACGTTGGTCCCATTTAAATGGCCTAGAAGGAGCCCAGCATTCCCAGAAGCCTGCTCTCATGGAAGAACTATGTCAGCCCATGTCTTTTCCCTTCCTTCCTAGGACATACCTCCCCTGGGCTACCACCAGCCCTGCCTCCCCCAGCCTTGCTCCATCCTATTTCCATAAGCATGCACATCAGCCTGCTTTCCTTCCTGATCGCCCAAGATTTCTCCAGGACCCAGCTCACATCTTCCACTCACCGTGACAGCCCCGGGCCCAGTGCTGCAAACTCAGGCCAGTCATGCACACCCTCAGAGCCTGGGCAGGTCGGCTGTCTTTGAAGTCCAGGGTGGGAGGGATCTCACTCAGTGGATCTTCCTGAACTCCTCTTGCAAGCGCTTCCCAGGTCCCTCCAAGGCTGCTTGAATCCGTTTTCCATGGAAACACTGGCACACATATGGCTGACTTGGTGTGCTCCGTGGAAGGAGGAAGCTTTCATGACACGGAGGCCGATCCTCAAGCCGGAGCTCAGGACTTGGGCTCCGTGGGTTGTTCCCGGGGCAAGAGAGACAGAATGGAGCACAGCTCAGAGAGATGCCAAAGCTGAAGACTTCAGGCAAGTTCAGCAGACAGACAGCTGTGCTGGGTGCTGAGCAGATGGGCAGGTCATCGCTTAGTGTCACAAAGGCACAGCGAGGTGCCAAGGAGCGGGGAGAAGCAGCCCTAAATAAGGCACAAACAGGCTCGGGAAGCACATGGTGACACCAACAGCATGACAGTAAGGGTTTGAATTGTGATTCCAGAGAAGAGCCCAGGGTTGTCAGAACCCCCAAGGACCAAATGCGGAGGACTGACCAGGCATCTTCTGGCTCCCTGTGGAGAGGTTATGAGGCAGTGTATCCAACCTACAGGTGAGGGTCATGGTCTGGGAAATGGGATGGACTGGAATCCAAGTCCTGAGCAATGAAAATGGGCTGGTGAGAAGGCTGTGGGTACTCATCTATAAACCATAAAGACTTTGGGGGCAGCCATTTTGCCCCTGACTGTTAGCTCTGGCCCAGGAGAGCCAAACAACTCCAGGCCAGTCCTTTTTAGCTTACAGGAGCCTTGAGGGGACAATCCCTCCTATGACTCTCAAGAGACAGGTATCTAGATATCCCCACGTAGCATCGACATCTCTGCATCAGTGCCAAGCAGGATGTGGCACTCCTGAGAGGACACACTGCGTTCTATCTCCTCCTCATTGATGACAAGCACCAGAGCCTCTCCTTTCACACAGCATGGGACCCACTGATTGCAGAAACAGGAGAAATCAGAGGTTGTGGGCGCCTGTCAGGGACTCATCTCACCTGTTGGCTTCACTAGCCACAGCTGAACACACACTCAGGCCCACGATGTCTAGGACTCCTTTCAACTGCATGGAGAGCCCGTGTGGTACCAGAAGCAGTGAAGGACTGCTTGTTCCTTACGTAGAGAAATGGAAGGATTTGTGTTCTATGCCATTTCCGCTGTGTTCAGGATATTTCTACAGTTGAGTTACTAAATCATATGTTGCAATGGGAATAAGGTGGTTGCTTTTTTTTTTAATCAATGGACCTTATTAATTAATGGGGGGCACTTTTAGGTTTACAAAAATAACTGGGGCTAGGAAGATGGCTCAGGGGTTAAGAATACTTTCTACCAAAGCCTGCCATTCGGGGCTCGATTCCCCAGTGCCTACTGTAGTGCCAGATGCAAAAAGTGGCACATGCATCTGGAGTTCATTTGCAGTGGCAAGAGGCCCTGGCGTGCTCATGTTCATTCCTCTCTCTCTCTCTCTCTCTTTCTCTCTTCTTGCAAATTAATTAACTAATTAATTAATTAAATACAACAACAACAAAAAGAACTGAGTAGAAAGACCGTACGTATCCCTAGCTTCACCCCTGACCCTAACTTCTCACACCACTGTGGCCCATCCCTTGCAGTCCCAGAGTTAGCGCTGGCATGTTGCTCCCAATCAAATCCTGTGACACATGACAGGGCTCACCTTATGCTTCCCGGTGTATGAGGGATAGAAGGATGGTCTTTTGGGCCACGTTCCAGGGTGATTAGAGCCGAGCAGGGCAGAGTCAAGGGCCAGCCACAGATGTGCAGCTGAGCTGGGGGTGGGGAAGGCAGGGCTACAGAGCTGTGAAGATGAGCAGCCGACAGAGTGTTGGCTGTATGGGAAAGGACTGTTGTCCTATTGAGGGGTGGGGCATGCTACTAACGGACATCACCAGCCAGGCAGGTTGTCCCTGTTAGGACATTTGATCCTCTCAGAGCACGGCACAATGGAAGAGCAAGGTCAACGTCTTCTACAATGAGACCCTCGAGACAGGATGGTACCTCAGTCACATGTCCCCTGACAGGCTAAGTTCATGTCATCACACACCAGAATCCAGGAAGCTTATTGGCAGGTGATTCTACACATAGCTGAATACGAGCTTCCCAAGTTGAAGCTATTTCACATGACTCACCCATTCTACTCTTTTGGAAGATCTTTCTTTGAAACCTACTTTGGTGACCCCAGGCTCGCCCTCCCTCACCAGTCAGTTCATTACTGGACAGGTAAGGAATCCCCCATCTATCCCAGCCTCTAGAGCCCCTGGAGGCCAGCTGGTGGCCAGAGCCTGGAGGGATCCCACACCACTCACCTAGGTCTGGCTCTTGCCTGGCAACTCTCATGGCCACAGTGACCAAGGTACACAACTGACTGTCTCTTGAGAGATGGAAACGTCTGTGCCAGCTAGCACTGGGGAAGGGGTGGGCGTAGAAGAAAAGTCAGGCTCATCTTTTCCTGCAGTATTCCAATACTCTTACAAAAGTGTTACAAGTGGAGAGGTTCCCGTGCCAAGGAGGCAGGGGCCTGAATTCCAGCACCTGTGAGTGTGACCTCCTTTGGAAATGGGCTCTTTGAAGATGAGGGAAGCACTATGTCCCTAGTGTAATGTGACTAGGGACAATGAAAGGAAATTAGAACACACAATGGGGGTGGGGAGAACCTGTGAGGACAGGGAAGAAACCCCAATCTAAGCCAAGGACAAATGTATTGAGAAAAAAAAAAAAAAAACATCCCTGATATCCAGATGTGGGATTTCCAGCCTGCACGGTTGTGAGATGAATGGCTTGGTTCTAGGCCTGAGCTATTTGTTGCAGCCCCAGGACAATAACTCAGCAGGTCACTAACACAAAACCCAAGAAATATTGACATGTTGATAGTTTCTTGACAGCCAAAGTGAACAAGCCACTAGAAAAAGAGCTGAGGTGGAGAGCTGGGCTAGACTCCTCATCCAACAGTATACTACCGCATCCCCTTCGCCAGTGATGACAGCTTCTGATGGACACCTTGACTGCATCAGGAAGCAACTCACAAAAACACTTCTGGGGTGGTCGTGAGGCTATTTCCAGGGACCAGACCTGTCCCCAGAATGGGTGGCACCTTCTAGAGGCAGCCCACGGGAAAAGTGGTGTCATTCGTGCCTGTCTTTCTTCAATCTTTGCTGGTGCTCACATCTACCCTGGAGCTGCCACTCTTCACTGCCACTGAACCCAGATTCTCCAGGCCTTCCGACGTGGACCAAAGATAAAAGACACTCCAGGAACCTTCCGTGGCTTTATCATCAGATTGAAACTTTGAGGCATCCAGCCTCGTGTGCTGAGCAGCTACCTACCGGGTTCTCGGCCTCTCCAGAGTGCAGATCACTACCCAGCCCATATCATGTAAGACAACCTAATGAATCTCCTTTGTAATATATATATATATTCATTCGATCACTTCTGTTCCACTAGAGAACCCTAAGTAGTGATCCACCAAATGTGCCCAGTCCCATCCCCATACAGAACCCCCTTTCTCTGCCTTTCATTCGGGTAATAAAACCTTTTTCAAAATCAAGAACTATACCATATGTTCTGGCCTTGGAATTACGGAGACCCTGCCAAAGATATTCAAAAGGGTGAGGGTCTGAATTGGGTTACTGGTACCATAGACACCCTGCTACATCAACATTAAGAGGAGGTGGGTACTGGAAGATGGTTCATGGGTATATGAGAGGGAAATTGCCCCACATATTCGCCCTATTATCTGCAGTGGCAGCTCCAGAGCTGTAATTACTTGGGTGCATGTGTTCAAGCCCAGGCTCTTCTAAATGTCACACCCAGGTGTGCTGACTTCTTCCGGGTTCATCCCCAGACACAAAATGAAAATCCTGGCTGCTCACATACCTCTTGACCAGCTCCTGGGATGTTCGTCTCGCGACATCAGTGGTTTTCACCAACTGGTAAAGTTTTGTCCTTCCCACCCTGCAGCTTAGGTGTTGCCAGGGTGTAAAGGATATACACAGGTCCTGAGACCACGTGGCTGTATCGGCTCCTCACCCTGTGATTCTCGGGCCAACCTCCCCTGCCATCCCCCCTTCTTTGGTCCACAGACTCTCCCTCAGCCCTTCTGACTTCTGAATAAATAAATATAATTCACAAAAAAATCCTTCTCATTCTTGTTTTAGTTCAATTCTTTAAGTAAAGGACACATGATCTCGAGATTGGGGTTTGTATTTGAACCCCTGAAATAAGTCCCATCTCAGGCAGAATGCTTGTTACATAAGCATGAGGACCCGATTTCTGATTCCCAGAACGTATGTGAATGCTGAGGGCTCACTGTCTACCTAGTATTGCTGAACTAGTGAACTCTGAGTTCAGTATGAGACCCTGTCTGGAAGACATCTGACAATGACCTGTGGCCTCCACATGCACACACATACACATGTGCATCACACACATATGAATATATGTACACACATGAATGCATACCACACACACACAACACATACACACCAAAAGTGTGTATGTGGAGAAACCTTGGTCAAGTGATCAGCAGCCCCAGTATGCAGATGAAATCTTTCACATTTGGTGTGATTTTTGGCAATTTTGCAAAGAAACAGTATTAAGGTAGTCCCAGTAGTTGAGAATACATAAGGGGGAAACATGACATGAGAGAAGGGAGGAACTGAAAACAATGTGATTTCCTAGAGGCGAGAGGATTTTTAAAAATCCATCAGAACAGAACATAAGGGAAAATGAAACCAGCACGTTAGTGTTTGAGTGTCTTGGGAAGCCCCTGGGGAGGGCAGACAATGCGGGAGGCGGGAGGCGCACCTGTGGCGTCCTGGTAGGCTCACGGACCATCCATTTGCTCCTGCGTGGCCAATGCCCTTCACACGGCGGGAAGCTCCCCATGGCTCAGACAAGTGGGATGAAGACCCGCGTAATTGTTAGTTCTCTTGCAAACACATGAGGCATTTGGGAGGAACAGTTCACCAAGGTCGTGTTTGACCTTTTACGAGGAGGCAGATTCACACACCCACGCTCCCTGTAGCTCCCTGTATTGTCCCGGTCTTGGCTGTGCTGAGAGGTGGGCCTGTGTTCCATGTCATCAGATGCCTATAATTATGACAAGTGATTAAATGTGTTATTTTTCAGCAAAGCAATGCCAGGCAGGGGGACTTGAAGGTCTAAGATAAGGGAAAGTGTGGTGGGCTGGGAAAATGGTCCCTTTGTTCCTGGCCAGGGCTACCAAGGCTAAGAGCCCAGGGTGTTCTGCTCCTATGTTTCTCCCTGCCATTCACCAATGCTGCCTCCCTATCTTCACCTCCCATCTCGATGCAGGGGCATCAAGATTACAGACGCACGCTACCACATCCAACTTGACTGGGGTTCTAGAGGTATGAACTCAAGTTCTCATGTTTGTGTGGCAATCCTTTTACCTACAGAGCTCTCTCCCCAGCCCACTCAGAGGCATGTTCCATGTTTTAAAGCAGACCAGTCACTACAGCCCCACATCCCACGAAGAGCCATGGTACAGGTAGGTATGCCTAGACCATACCAGAAGCACCCCTGATGTCAGAAGGTATTCCCAAGACCTAACGTTCCTCCAGGTCAGACTTACACTGTGGTTAAGTGGAATGTCCAGAAGAGCTAAGGCTGGAAGAGTGATCTCTGTAGCAAGATTGCACTTGGGGAAAAGGGAAATGTTCTGATCCCATGTCTAGCAGGGCCAGTCCTCTTGGTCAACCTGTGAACTCCACAGTAGTAAAGAACCTGCCCCCCCCCCAACACTAAGAAAATGGCTATAGAGCTATTTTCTTTAGTCAGTAATACTTTGGAGCTGGTACCCATTTATCATCCACTCATATGGCACACCTTAAAATACAACAGCATCATGGGCACTAATGAGACCGTTGTAACTGTTATCTTTGTGGTCCCCTTGGTTCTAGTTACCCATGGGACCCATCCCCCCCCTTCTCTGCTTCTCACTTCCTGTCCTCACATACTCTCCCATCCTGGGTTTCTGTCCCTTGTCCTTCTTGGAGAGAAACACCTCTGTGAGAATGAAGAGACATGGAGGACCATGCCAACAGCAATGGGACATCTTCAATCAATCCTCAGGGAGGAAGCTCTGCATCTCCTGCTCTGAGGCCCACAGGTTTAACCACTGGGAGGAATGGGAAGATTCATGGTCTGTTTGTACCCAGAACCCCCTGTTCTGAGCCTTGATTGAAGGAAGGGCACTGCTAGGGAAGGAACGGAGAAAGGAATAGACTCACCCAACTGGATACAACCTGAGACCGAACCCTTCTGTTGATAGAGCACTGTCTCCTGTACAGGATACAGGACAGCAGTCTGCCCTGGGGGGCTAGAACAACCCCTCCACATGGGCCACTTCCCCACTGGTCTTCCAGGTCTCTCCTCATCCCAGGCCTACCTGAAGTTAGCCACCCTTCTCTACCTCATTGGGGTGTCTAGGAGGTGATGGGCTGGGAATGGAACTCCGAGAATTCTGTGACAAACACTTGGAGACTCCAGATCTCTACTCAGCAGCCTTTCTTGAAGGGACTCGTGGACAGTGGCCTCTTGGCTGGGCAGTAACCAGGAGAAGAAATGTCCTTGTCATGGATGGTAGAGGGAGGCAGAACCTCTGTATGCTTTGCTTTAAGGAAGACGTCACTGGATGTAAGTTCCACCCTATGCCACTGACCTCTGTAGAGCCCCACTTCTCAACACATCTTCTCCACAGGTTAGAAAGACAGTTCTACTATGCTAGTCAGCTTTTCTGTCACTGTAACAAATGCTTGAGGAGACAGCTCAAGGGAGGAGAGTCCACGGGTCACAGACCCCATTGCCTTGCACTTCAGAAAAGGGAGAGCACCGTGATGTCATGACCGTGTGGTAGAGCAGAGCTGCTCACCTCATGGTGGTCAAGAATAAGAGACCAAGAAAATATCACCCTTTAAAGGCACACCATCAGGGCCCTACTTCTTTTTAACTTTTTTTTTAAATTGACAACTTCCATAATTATAAACAGTGAACCATGATAATTCCCTCCCCTCCCCAACGTTCCCTTTCACAAATCCACTCTCCCTCATATCTCCTCCTGCTCTCAATTAGTCACTATTGCAGAAGACGTGGCAGAGAGAACGTAAGAGCCGAAGGAACAGTCGGACTCCTTACAACGCACTCTTTCAGAGACAAAATGGCCTGGATATTCATGACCGTGCAGTGCCTGGCACGACCTACACAAGACCCTTATAACAGGAGGAAAAGATGATGACATCAAAATAAAAGGGACCTACTTCTAGCTAGCCTCTAGCCCCTTCAATTTCCCGCATGGCCCCAAACAGCACCACCAGCTGGGGACTAAGCATACAACACTTGAGCTCCAAGGGACATGTCCCCTTCAAACCAAAACGAACAGCCTTGTTGCTGGTGAAGGAAGAAAGTCTGATTCCATAAAATTAGGACGCTAATAAGAACAAGTACTCCAGGAGACGGAGTAGCTTGGCTCATAGGAAGCTCACCCTCCCACCTTGCTCCGTGCTGAGGAAGCGCGCGATGAAGAGATTCCCCTTCACAACAGTGACCTCTGGTCCCTTCGTGGGAGAGGACACTGTGTGCACAGGAGAGGGAGGTGAAGTTTGAACATGCAGGAGAAGGCCCAGTCTCCAAGGCCCATATCCAAGCAGACCCTGTGACCTCTCTGAACCTCAGCCTGGCCATCCGCACACCAGGACGATGGTGCCCCCAATGTAGAGGGAAGGCCACGATGTTACTTCCTGTCTGGTTTTCATGATAAGAAAATCGAACTTCCGGTGGCTGGATATACAAGCCAGTGAAGGCAGCAGCAGGCTGGTCTCCCTCCATTCCCTGCCCCACCCCCTCTGTGCAAAGGTGACAGGTGACAGGGCATCCTACACACCATTGTTCTGTGGTCCATAAAGTACAAATTAACCTTCCTACTCCATGTGTTTCCCTGGCACACATTTAACCTGCACAGAAAAGTACCACCACTTACACGCTGAAAGATTTCTCATCTTCAGCAAGCGTCAGAGATCGGCAACAGGCCGCATTCCTAACCCCCAACCAACTACTGTGGAAATGGCAGGTGTCCAACACCCTAGTGGCTCTTTCAAGCCACACCAACTTTCATGGGTAGACACGGGAGGAACACTGACAGATCTGCAGTGACAAATCATGTGACACCTCTCAGGTGTCGGCACAGAAGGACATCATTCCAACTTGAACTGGCCACAAATGTCCGAGGAATCCAGAGCAGAAAGAGCCAGAGTCTCAGAGTCCCAAAGAGGAATGACAGAAATGCAAATTCTCATGGGACTCGGTGCAGTGAAACCCCAGAGTCACTTTCTTTCACTGTCCTTTCCAACACACATGTCAACACACACAGATCTGTCAAGGGCTTTTTTCTGTGTGTGTGTGTGATATTTATCTTTTATTTATTTATTTGAGAGGCAGAGAAAGAGAGAGAGAGAGAATGGGTGTGCCAGGGCCTTCAGCCACTGCAAATGAACTCCAGACACCCAGACACATGCACCACTTTGTGATTCTGGCTTACATAGGTCCTGGGGAATCAAACCTGGGTCCTTTGGCTTTGTAGGCAAGTGCCTTAATCACTAAACCATCTCTCCAGGCCCGATCTATGGAGTTTTATTTTTGCATTGGTAAATATTAACATCTCTCCCCAACACAGACAGTTTGACAGAATTCAGAGAGTTTTCAAATAGATGTTCGAAATGTATTGTGGTGTACTATGCCATGCACAGTCATGTAAATTTCTAAAGGAAAATATCAAAAACGTTTGAAACCTGTAAGTTAACAACTCACAATGAGAGTTGGGAAGACAGTTAATTAATTGTTAAAGTGCTTGCTTTGCAAGCATGAAGATCTGAGATTAATCACCAGAACTCTTGTGGAAAAAAAAAAAAAAAAAGCTGGGCACGGTGGCATGTGCTTAAAATAAAGTGCTGGAGAGCTAGAGCCAGCAGGATCCCTGGGCCTCGTCAGCTAGTTGTGCCTATTTGGTGAGATCCAAGCCCAAGAGAGACCCTGTCTCAAAGGTGGTAGACAGTGGTCCTGAGAAGCAACACCCAAGGTTGTCTTCTGGACTCCACAAGAACCTGCACATACATGTGCAACCTACATACACCACAGACATGCACACACACACACACACACTTAAAAACCATAATAATGGCTGGAGAGATGGCTTAGTGGTTAAGATGCTTGCCTGCAAAGCCTAAGGACCCAGGTTCGATTCCTCAGTACCCACGTAAGCCAGATGCAGAATGTGACACATGCGTCTAGAGTTTGTTTGCAGTGGTTAGAGGCCCTGGAGCGCGCTCTCTCTCTCTCTCCCTCTCTCTCTCTCATAAATAAAAATAAAATATAAAACTCACAATAAACTGAACGTCCATCCAAATGCCACTGTCACACAGCAGGAGCTGCTGAGTGTCCACAACCCAAGTCCTCTGACGAGCCTCACTGTTTCAACAAACTACGTACAGAGGGAACATGTGCTCACGAGCAAGGTGTGGCTTACAAACACCACGCTGTACCTTTGTGCCACACAGACCGATTTTGCAAAAGTACTCTATAACAGAAGCTTAACACATGCCAGGCTAAACCTAAACAGCCGAGGTCACAAGAACAAGTGAAGATGAATAGATTCATTTTCCCCCAACTGAAAAGAAAACAATTGTCAAATGCTTTGAGAACTATCTCAAAATTCAGATTGTGCTTTCATTTTTCATAGGTGGGGCAACAGAAAGCCTGCACAGGGGTACACACACACACACACGTGCACACACACGTGCGCACATGCATGCGCATTAAGTTTGTGGCTGACAGGGTTCCAAAGTGCCCATCACTTCTCTGCCAGAGGTTACAGCTGCAGCGAACAGTTTGATGCAACTCTAATTTCTAATTACTCCTCACTGGGAAGGGGGGGGGAGAATGTCAATTTTACTTGTCCCGTGGTGAGAAACAAAATGATTCCACTCTTCCGCTGCCAACCAAATCATCCTGTTCTTCAACGGGCTAAAAATAATCATCTAAATAACAAAAATCAACAGGAGCGATTTTAACATTTCAGGAAGAGGCCCTGGCTTTTCCAGCATGCTGCGACAGGAGAGCTACGCACAGGTCTTCAGGAAAGTCTTCGAACTTCTCACGGGGTGCTGGGTGTCACCCTGACACTCCTCCCTCACCACCCCCTGATGGCTGAAGTGGCTGATCTCAGTCCCCTGCTCGCTGGCTTGCTCAGTCAGCACTGCCTCGGGGCTCGGCAACTATCAGTGGAGACCCGTCCACTGTGGCAAGCATGTGACATGGGGTCAACCACTTGGCAAGGAAGAACTGGGCCAGTCTCCCTACAGCCGGCAATGGACTCACAGAGGACAGACAAGCCACCACCTAGAAAGACAATTCCTGTTGTAGGCCCCCTGTCTGGCTTCAGGCCACCTTTGCACCCCCTCCCTTCATTTTTTGATTGTTTTGTTTTGTTTTGTTTTGTTTTTTTATTTATTTGAGAGCGACAGAGAGAAAGAGGCAGAGAGAGAGAGCGAAAGAGAGAATGGGCGCGCCAGAGCTTCCAGCCTCTGTAAACGAACTCCAGATGCGTGCGCCTCCTTGTGCATCTGGCTAACGTGGGTCCTGGCGAACTGAGCCTCGAACCGGGGTCCTTAGGCTTCACAGGCAAGCGCTTAACCTCTAAGCCATCTCTCCAGCCCCCTCCCTTCATTTTGTTGTACTGTGGAGCACTGCACTGTTATACAGAAGGCTTCGGTCCCAGCAGTTCATTCAGTGAGCATTTGACCCCTGGAAGCCAGGGGTCTTCAGTCAGAGTGAGATGTTCTCCAATATCATTCTTTTGAGACCTACAATAAAAAGGTGTGTTCAAGCAGGGTGTAAGAAAGAGATGAAGTACTTTTCCTCGAAAGCATTTTTTTTGTTTTGTTTTGGAGTATTTTGAGGTAGGGTCTCACTTAAGCTCAGGCTGACCTGGAATTCACTACGTAGACTCAGGATGGCTTCGAACTCATGGAGATCTTTCTACCTCTGCCTCCCGAGTGCTGGGATTAAAGGCGTGCGCCACCACGCCCAGCCTCGAAAGCATTTTTGAGCGACTTCTGTGAGGAAAGTCACTGGTCTAGGGGCAACACCACTCCAGAGAGCCTCATCTAGCCATCTGGGAGGGTAAACACGCAGCTGCCGTCCTCATGAAGGATTATAGGAAGACTTCTGCAATGGAAGCCAAGGCGCATGCAGTGAACACCTCTATGAGGGAGAATAGCCGTCCTCAGGCCGGGAAGACAGGTCGGGGCACTTGTAGCCCATGACAAGTGAGCCATTACTCACAGGATGCAGAGTGTGCAGTGCCCAAGAGAAGGAAAGGGGACGGACAGCAGGTGCCCAGGTGTGAAGTGCGCCCTCAGGAGAAAGAAGACAGCAGTGCCCTCCTCCTCTCTCAGCTTGGAAAATGCCTCGAGTCATGTGTATTCTCATACAGTTACCTTCTCATTGCTGGCATAAAGCATGCAACAGAAGCAGCTTATGGGAGGAAAGGGTCTGGTTTGGTTTAGAGATTCAAGGGGAAGTCTTGTCGAACTTGAGAAAGCATGACAGAGCAGGCAACTGAGCATAGTATTGTGTCACATCAGCTGGGAGGTGGCAGCAAGAGTGGACGTGGATGGGACTGATAAACCTCAGGGCCTGCCCCCAGGGACACACCTCCTCCAGCAAGGCTCCGCCTCCCAAAAGTTCTACAACGTTCCCAAATTGTTGTCACTTGGTGACCAAAACACACAAGCTGCCGGGCGTGGTGGTACGAGCCTTTAATCCTAGCACTTGGGAGGCTGAGGTAGGAGGATTGCTGAGGGTTCAAGGCCACTCTGAGACTATAGAGTGAATTTCAGGTCAGCCTGGGCTAGAAAAAGACCCTACCTCAAAAAAATAAAAATAAAAAAATATGAGCCTATAGGAGACATTTTATTCAAACCACTACATTTCTCAAACCAGTGATCCTGTGTATGAAAGACCCTAGGAGAATCCCAAGTCTCATGTCTCAAGAGAGGCATCTACCAGCTTCCTCAGATGTGCAGGGCCTTGCACTTCAGAGAAATGAACATTCTGTGCAGTCCCTTATCATATCCACCAACTATAAAAATACAATATATTGGACCTGTACCTGCCTTTAATGAACTCATTTTAACCCTCACAAGATCTCATAGACACACAAGGGTGATTCTGTGGTAAGATCCAGAGCCCACACTTTCTGTTCTCAACATGCATTTGAGAAGAACCCCTTCCTCAAATTTCAGAAATTTATGAATTTGAGCCTTTTAACTCAGGGTGTCATGTTACAGTGGAATGTGACATTGCATGGTGTGAGGTATCATAAAAGTTACATGAATCAGGACAATGCTGGTGACCACTCCAGCAGGACTGCCAGAGCTGACTTAAAAGGAAATGAGCATAGGATCAGCCACCTTGGCCATTAGGTTTAAAATTAGGGTCTTGGACTGGAGAGATGATTCAGTCATTAAAGGTGCTTGCTTACAAAGCCTCAGGGCCTGGGTTTTATTCCCCAGTGCTCATGTAAAGCCAGATGCACTAAGTGACCCATGCATCTGGAGTTCATTTGCAGTGGTAAGAGGCCCTGGTGTACCCATACTCATTAGCTCTCTGTCTGCATCTTTTTCTCTCTCAAATAAATTTTTAAAAATCTATAAATAAAATAAAATTAGGGTCTTGTGTCTGGAGAGATTGCTCAGCGGGACAGTGCTTGCTAAGCAAGGCAGACTTAATGTCTGTCATCCCAGCTTTGGGGAGATGAGACAGGAAGCTACCCCAGGGAACTCTGGCTAGCTAGTCTAGACAAACCCGTGAGCTCCAGGTTCCATGGCAGACCCTGTCTCAGTAAATAAGGGTCTTTCAAACATTTCATACAAACAAAAGCACAGCATGATCAGGTAATAAGGCAGAATCAACATGAAAATCAGGACATAGTGAAGTGTTAGGGAGGGAGGGATAGTTGAATGATCTGTAGAGCTGTGTGGTCATGGCAGGTTATGGGGAATTGAATTATAATTTCCACATAGGCCACATTCCAGCTCAGCAAAAAAATAATGATAATAATCATCTATATATCTAAAGCCACAAGGAGCCAGATGTGTGGCTCATGCTTATAACCCAGTACCTGAGAGGCAGAGGCAGGAGAATGGCTGCAAATTGAAGGCCAGCCTCATCTACATAGTGAGTTCCAGGACAACCAGAGCTACATAGCTAGATCTTGTACCAAAAATAAATTAATTCATGAAATTAAGTAATGACCCAAGTATGTGCAACTCTCTTCCTGCCCTAAAGCTTACTTGGAATGAAGGAGATGGCTCTTTAGTTACATTTCATGTCTGTGGACAGCCAAAGTTGGGAAAATCATTTATTATTTTAGGTAATCAGGCTCGAAGTCCCAAATCATATGAAAATCAGTCAATGAAAAGGGTAATGTTTTCATCATCCACCATGGCCATGGCAGGCTTGGTCCTTTCTACTAAACATGATCCTTTCCACTGAACCTGGGGGCCCAGAAGTGTGAGAAGAAGATGGCACACACATGGGGAACTAGCTATGGGACTCTAAGCCACAGCTGTGCCTTAGGCCTCTAGCCACAGAACCCACTCACTTCCCTCTACAGGCTAAGCCTGGGCAGATCCCAAGTTGAGGATCCACAGGACTTCAAAGTTAAGTCTAGGCCAAGCTTGACTTGCATGCTGCCACCCACATGGAGCATAGCATACAGATCTCAGCAGTACCCCCGCCCCGCGTCCCGGGGAGCTTGAAGGAGAGTCCCATCCTACCTCCGTGACGTCACAGTCTAGGCTGAGCCTTACCCTACCCTCTTGGGGTTGAGAAGTGATGCCTGCCACAGAAAAACCCTGTGGACTGGCGACACCAGGGAAGCGGGCAGCAGAAGGGCCTCCAAAACCCCTCATCCATAAAAACAATGAAAGACGGCCAAATATGTTCACAATTGAATTTTTTTCAGAACCCTAGGGGCTGCTGAAAGCTTTAACAGTAATCCAGGGAGTGATCTACTCTGGAAAAGTGAACGGATCTGGTGAGAACCCCGAGAGTTCTTGGAACTGTAACTGGCCTTGAGCCCACCCCCTCCCCAGCTATGCAGTAGCCTTGACAGCAACAGTCAGCAGACCTCCACGCCCCACTCCTGGGTCTGCCAGGGGCTCCCAGAAAGACCCCACTTGCAAGGCTGTCTTTATCTGCCTGACTCATAGTTCACCCAGTGGGAAAGCCTTTGCCTGGAGGTGCGTGTTTAGTTTCTGTGTGTAACACTTGTTCTCCCCTGAGTTACAAGACAACTGCATGAAGTAATAATTAGGAACGTGTGTTGATGGGCACACAATATACAAAGGTATAATTTGTGTGAAAATAACAGCTCAAAAGACAGGAGGGGAATGAAGTTACAAGGGAGCACAGTGTTTGTCAACTATTGAAACTAAATTGGTATTTTATATTTTACGTCACTTTGTTCCTGCTTTATGCCCTGATTTGAGGTTAAAGTAAGTCTCATTTTAATTCCTTTGTTTTTTTTTTTCTTTTAATACATTTTAAGCTTATTTTCTTACTGGTTGCCCTGAAGATTGCAGTTAGTTTCTTAAATAATAAAAATCTACTTCAGGCTAATACCCGTTCAATTCCAATGTAAACAAATTAAGTTGGTATTAACCCAAAAAAGATCAGGCATGTAGAAACCATCAAAATGACAGAAATAGCTGGGCATGCTGGTGCACACCTTTAATCCCAGCACTTGGGAGGCTGAGGTAGGAAGATTACTGTGAGTTCCAGACTAGCCTGAGACTACATAGTGAATTTTAGGTCAGCCTGAGTTAGAAGGAGACCCTACCTGGAAAAAAAAACAAAAAAGTAACAGACATGGGTCCAGTTTTATCAGTAAATGAATTAAATGTTAGTAGATCAAACACTCCAATGGTGGGCAGACACTGGCAAGTAGTTATGAAAAAAAAAAATATATATATATATATATATATATATATATATATATATATATATATATGTACAACTACATGCTGCCTGCAAGAGACATGCATCAGAATCCAAGACACAAATAAGTTGAAAGTGAAAAGCTACAAAACATGTGCCAGGCCAACGATAATGCAAAAATAGTATAGATATCAAAGAGGTAAATTTTAAGTCAAGTGTCATTACTCCACACAAAGAAAGACATTTTATAAAGATAAAAGTGTTGATCTGTGAAAGGATCTGACAGAGATGTAAAGATAATAACAGTGCCCCTTTGTAAAAAGATGTGCCCATTATAAACATGTATGCACTTACTAATAATCCAGAAATATAATGAATCCCAACGGATACCAAAGAGAGAAGCGGAGGAGTCAACATTAGCAGCTGGAGAAGGCAGCACAGCTAACAACTAAGCAATCAACAGGAAATGAAGGACTCCGACAGTGCTACAACCCATGCGCTCTAGGAGAAATCCCCAGAGGGACGTTTAGAGGGCTCTACCCAAGGGCGTCTAGAAGGTTCCACCTTGCAGCAGTAGAAAGCACCTTCTCCTCAAGTGTACTTGGAACATGTTCTAGGATGGACCATAGGTTAGGCCATAGAGCAAACCTCAAGTTCAAAGGACTGAAATCCTGCAAAATATGTTCTCTGAGTATAGTGGAAACAAATTGAAATTAAAAACATATTTGAGGATTCACAGTACAAGGAAATTAAACAATACACTTCTAAATAAAAACGGGTCAAAAAAAGCAGTGGAAATTAGAGACATATTTTGAGATGAATAAAAGTGAGGACTTTACAGTAGAAACGGTGATTAGAAATTTATAGCCATAAATGTCTGCATTATTGAAAAAACACATCTCTGAGGGCTGGAGAGGTGGCTCGGTGGTCGAAGGTGCTTGATTTCAAACGTTAGTCTGGGTTCTAGTCCCCAGGACCCACGTAAAGATAGATGCACGAAGTAGCACATGCATCTGGAGTTCATTTGCAGTGGCAGCAGGCCCTGATGCGCCCAGCCCTCTTCTCTTACTCACCTTCCTCCTTGTAAATAAATATATGAAAATATTTTTTAAAACATTGTTTGAACTGGGGAGATGACTCAGTGAGTAAGAGCACTTGCTATGTAAGTATAAGAGTTTGGGAGGGCTTGACTTGCCCTGAGATCCATTTCCTAACATCCATGTAAAAGGAAGGGTGTGGCCACACATGCCTAGAACCCCAGTCCTGTGGCAGTGGGGTGCAGACACTGGATGATCATTGGGATTATTTACCCAATCTGACCAAAAAAAAACGGCAGCAGCTCCAAATTCAGTGAGATTCCATCTCAGAGAAACCCTGTGGAAGTGATTGAGGAGGATACTCAAAGTTGTCCTCTGCACACATACACACAGGGCACACTCACTGGACACATGTGCATATATTATACATACACTGAACATGCCACACACTTTCAAGCCAAAGAAATATATAAAATAGGGCTGGAGAGATGGCTTAGCGGTTAAGCGCTTGCCTGTGAAGCCTAAGGACCCCGGTTCGAGGCTCGATTCACCAGGACCCACGTAAGCCAGATGCACAAGGTGGCTCATGCATCTGGAATTCGTCTGTAGTGGCTGGAGGCCTGGCACGCCCATTCTCTCTCTGTCTCTGTCTCTGTCTCTGTCTCTGTCTCTCTCTCTCTCTCTCTCTCTCTGCTTCTATCTCTCTCTGTCTGTTGCTCTTAAATAAATAAAGAAAAAGAAAAATCAAAAGGGGGAAAAATATATAAAATAAATAAAAATTTTTAAATCTTAAGTTACCACATTAACTTTTCATCTTAAGGAACTAGAAAAGAAGTAAAATGAACCCATACATAAGAAGGAAGGAAAATTGTTTTCACATTAGTATCATCAAATGCACAAAGTGACATTAACTCATCTATCATTGCAGAACTCCATATATGTTTTCTCCCTTTAAAATTTCTCACACTTGTAGCCCAGCGTGTTGGCACACACCTTTAATCCCAGCACTCAGGAGGCAGAGGTAGGATCGCAGTGAGTTCAAGGCCACCCTGAGACTGCACAGTGAATTCAGGTCAGCCTGGGCCAGAGCAAGACCCTACCTCGAAAAAATAAAATAAAATCACACTTACTGTTCATCTTTCCAAGTATACATATAAAGAAACTGTCAAACAATATTAAGAGCTGTTATGTGAAATGAGAGTATAAGAAGGTACGAGAAGGAAAGGGGGAGAGAACATTCTAGTCAGTGTGTGTCACTAGAAGGGTCCATCATGTTTTAAACTGCAGACTTTGACAGAAGCACTACAGCAATGAGCCCGCACCCTGGCATGTCTATGACATGCTCTGTGAACAGGGGCTTTTAAACAGTTTACGATGTAATCACAGCAAGCATAGAAAAATCTTCTAGTGTTCAAGAAAGACGGGAAATAAAAAACACAAATATTCGAGAAGAAAGCATTTCCTATGTGCAGAGCAAGAGATTTAGTGACGTTCTTTTTCCATTCAGTGAGCCAGGAGATCAAGGACTAAAAAAAATCACTTAAATATGATTTTAAAATTAATTATGCTTCACCCTGTAATAGTATTTAAATTGCATAAATTGTTTATTCATGCTTCGGATGTGTTCGACGAGAGATGTGGTTCGCTCTCCCTGAGTGTGCAAAGACTTAGCTTCCAAACGCACTCAGTGTGGCCCACGACTTCCCGCAGAGTTTACAAATGGCACAAGAGGTTTCAAGGGTGCGTGCAACACACACCACCACAGAGCACAACGGGCTCCATGATTGGTCAAGACTAATCCCGTCATCACTTTGTCAGATTTGAATTTTGCTAAATAAAGAACAAAGGAAAGTTACAGTAAAAACAACAACTAGAGTAATTCCAAAAATTGATCTCAGTCTTTAATGATTAAAAACTGGCCAATTACAAAACATCCTTCAAAGGTTAAAGAGAAATTCAGATTCATGAGTATTTTTCTGGATTCATTTATGCAAAAAAAAATAAATAAATAAAAGGAACTCAATTGCAAAGTGTGTTAGATACAGATGTCTTATTGACTGACAAAAATCCACAAATATGGAACCATCTGTGCAGGCCACGAAGAAATGGGAAAAATCTATTTGTTTGCTTTTCCTCAGCTCCAGAAGAAAATGATGCAAATCAGATACGTTAGTGCATTAGGCAAAGCTCTCCCATTGAGGAAGGGTGCTGATGGTTCTATCTTGCCAGAATTTGGGTGGTGAGAATGATCTCCCCTGAGGACCACCATGGGCTAGGTATCTTCTTCAGGCATCTACACTAAGAGAGAAGACAGGACATCATTCATCAGCAAGTCCGTGTCTATCTACATGTTCCCTTGTGAAGCCATGGCCTCTGTGTAAATAAGCAAGTTGCATGTTGATCATATCCCCAGATGTGTTTGGAAGCCATTATACGGCCTCAGCAACCAATTCAGGCAAGAAGTCCCCAGAGCTGGGGGCTGGGAGATGATTCAGCAGTTAAAAACACACTCACTTGCAAAGCCTGCCAGCCCATGTTTAATTCCCCAGTACCACATACATAAAGCCAGATGTACAACGTGGCACATGCATCTGAAGTTCATTTGCAATGGCAAGAGGCTTTCTCTCTCTCTCTCTCTCTCTCTCTCCATCTTGAGCTATGTTGGGCCATGGTCACAGGGCAGAGGATATGTTAAAGGGTTAGCACTGGAGAAAAAGAGTGTCTGAAGAGAGTCTTCTCCATGTGAACACAGGGACAAAAGGGAAGCCTTATACATTGCTAGTGGAGATGTAAACTAGTCAGTGTAGAGGTTCCTCAAAAAACTACAAGTAGATCTTCCATATGACCCAGCTATATTGCTCCTAGGTGTATATCTGAGGGATTCTACATCAACATATCACAGAAATACCTGTACAACAATGTTTATTATAGCACGATTCACAGTAGCTAAGTTACAGAACCAACCTAGCTGTCCATCAACAGAGGAATGGGTATGTAAAATGAGCTATGTATACACAATGGAATGCTTCTCCAGCCATAAAGAAAAGGTAGGTTTTTTTTAATTCTCCCCATCCCCCTGCTCCATGTGTGCAGACCAGAGTCTCTTGCCCTTATAAATGAATGCCAGACACATAAGCCAATTTTTAAAAGTATTGTTTTTATTTATGAGAGAAGGAAGCAGAGAGAGAGAGAAAAAAAAATGGGCATGCTAGGGCCTCTAGCCACTGTAAACAAATTTCAGACACATGTGTCACCTTGTGCATCTGGCTTTACGTGGGTACTGGGAAATCAAACCTAGGTCCTTAGGCTTCACAGGCAAGCTCTTTAACCACTGAGACATCTCTCCAGCCCTTGGGCTACTTTTTTAATCTGCTTTTCCATAATTGTTGGAGATTTGAACTTGGGCCAACAGGCTTTGTAAGCAATGACCTTTATCCTCTGAGCCATAGCCTCAGTCCAAGTTTTTAAGTGATTTCAAAATGTTTTAGAGTGAATACATCCATAGTAGTAGATGGGAGGATCCAGCTCAAGCATCTCACAGTGCATTACGGTAACTGTCACTGACAACTCAGTCATGCACCAGTGAATGACGGGAACAGAAACTGAGGTATGTACTTCAGGCAACATCACTCATTGAGGGGAATGCTCTAATTTTCATGGTGGCTACTGTAGACAGTTCCATGATGCTGAGATGAACATCCAAACCGGCCAATGTATGGGAGGAAGGGGTTCATTTCAAGCTCACAGATCCAGGGGAAAGTTCCCTCAGTGGTAGAAGAAGCTGTTCCCACGCACCCAAGCAGAGAGGAACAACCAAACAGCTCATGGAAAGCAAAAGCAGCAAGCACAAACCTGCAGCAAGCAGCAGAGACACAGGCTGAGCTCAGATCTCTCCTCATACTTTTGGGCTAGAATTAGATCCACCCCCAAACACACCTTTGGGCTAGATCCCAGGATCCACATCCCTAGTCACACCTCCTCCAGCCAGTTAGCTGGAGACTCAAGTTAACAAGCTTCAAGAAACACCTGAGTCTATGGGTGATATACATTCAAACTACCACAGTAACTCTAGCCCCAAGATCTCTTCACTCACCAGCAATGACTTCACTTTTTACACACGTACGACTGAGGCTCCCACCCCCAAAAGTAACAACTTTTTTTTTCTATTTTTTTTTTTTTTTAGGTAAGTTCTCGCTCTAGCCCAGGTTGACCTGGAACTCACTCAGTAGGCCAGGCTGTCCTTGAACTTATAGCAATCCTCCTACCTCAGCCTCATGAGTGCTGGGATTAAAGGAATGAGCTGCCATGCCTGGCTGAAATTCTTTCTTGACAAGTGTCTTTACAAATGGAATCTGATGAAAATTATTAAGCACAGACCAACAACATTAATTAGTGTATCTCAAAAATGAATTCTAAAGGAATCAAGTAGGTGTACAGTCAGGATGCCACACTGTTTATGAATGCAAAGTCTCCTGGTTGGTGGATCGCCAGTCACTATGAAGATTTAAGAAAACTCAGGATAGTGGGACACCTTTAATCCCAGCACTCGGGAGGCAGAGGTAGGAGGATCGCCATGAGTTCAAGGCCACCCTGGGACTACATAGTGAATTCCAGGTCAGCCTGGGCTAGAGTGAAACCCCCACCTTGAAAAACTAAAAAGGAAAGAAAGAAAAATCAGGTTACCCAAGAGTCCCTCCATATAAGACAGAGCCTTCCAGGCAGTGGGGGTTGGGCACGTTGACCTCCCAGCCATGAGAAAGCAGGCTAATTCCTAAGTGACCAAGAGCAATAGCATCAGTGACAGAAGCCAGGCTGATGACACCAAGTACCTCTCACATCCCCTCAGGCAGAGGGACACTTGAGTGAGGCTCTTGGGTGGTGGGCAGGGAGGGGAGAAATTGAATCCAGAATTGGGTTCAGCCTCCAGATTTTGAGGAGAGCAAGGAAGATGGACCCAAGGTCTTCTTCAACCTCATCCCAAGCCACCAGGCTGATAGTTGAGCCTTGAGGCTGAGCCTCTGCTCAGCTTCACTGAATGACAGCCTGTCACCTTCTAGAGAACAGTTAAGGTGACCCCCCACCACCGACCATGAGGGCTAGGTAGAGGTCCCGCGCTGTCATCCTGGGTCACACCAGAACTGAGGGTGTTGATCCACTACGTAGCACCTGTGACCTGTGGCAGACATCTTGGGCAAGTCCTTCTGGCCACTGGCTATTCTTAACTTCCCCTGCTATGACTGAGTTGGAGGTTCCTCCATGAGGCCCACCTAGCTCTGTCCAACCATGTTGTCTGACCCTGAGGACCCCAAGAAGCAGGAGTTGAGCCATCTGAAATTGCAATGGATCAGTCGGACTCTACAAGGTCACTCGTCTGCCTTGTCCCTGTCACCCTCAACTCTGAGAACGAGTATGGGGGGCATAGCTCTACTGGGGCTGCTGTGGACACAGACCTCATCAGTCCAATAAAACTGGCTCAGGCTGCCTAGTTCTTGACAGATATGGCCCACAAAAGCCAGTTCCCACCATGCGGATCAGCCCCCGGCCCCTCACCCTGACTAACGCTGTCTCTACAAAGGCTCTGTGTCACTGGGCATCTTAAGCCTACCAGGAAGGAGGCAGGGGAGACGGCTCGTGAACACCTGAGTCAAGATCTTCAGAACCCACGTGAAGCTGGGTGCAGTAGCAGTGTCTGCTATCCCAGTGTGCCACTGAGGGAAGGGAGGTGGAGAACGAAGAATCTCGCAGAAGCTCACAGGCCAGCTAACCTGACAAACTCAGCAGAACGCCTGCCTCAAACAAGGTAGAACGTGAAGACCGATGCGAGAGGTTGCCATCTGACCTCCATGCACGTGCTGTGGCCCATACAGGCATACACACACACACACTTAAAAAGAGAACACTAGCAGACTGGTCACAAAGTCTTTACAACCACATATGTGCACACACAAACACATATGCACATAGGCACATGTATGTGTGTACCAATGCAGGGACGCCTACACATGCCCATCACAGATGCCTCCATAGTCATGTGCATAGGCAATGAGTGATGCCACCCACCACTCCTGTGTCTCTCCTAAACAAGCAGGGTGAATAGCATGCCTGCCGTGTGGCTGGGACTGAGCCAGAAGTCAGTCAGGTACCAACCCGTCAGACACAGTTCCCTGGTACATCCTACCTGACACAGGGTTGTAGGTTGACCAAGTGACCTGTGTGTGGTCAGGGGACATTTGCTCGTGACTTTGAAGTTCTCCCAATGGAGGGAGATCTCCGCTCTTTGTCGTTCTGTGAATCAGTCACTCTGTGGGCCTCCTTGCCACTTGCTGCTTGATGGACGGTGAGAGTGAGGGAGGAATGTGGGCTTGGGGCTCTACTATGGCCTCGCTTCATGCCCCATCTGCTAGCCATGGCCCTTCCCTGCATGCACTCAGCAGGGAGAGCACCCTGTCATACGAGGCCACTGAACCTACTCTCACCGCACTGGGGGAAAAAAAGAGATTTCAGTATGTCTTTACCAGCTCTACCACCCAAAGCACGCTTGCAAGGAGAGGCAACGCGCATGGCCCTGCTCCCATCTCTGTCAGTGTTCTGAATCCTTCTGCGCCCTCAGCCCACATGTCCTGACTGTCTCTGTGCACGGGGAGATCTGATCGGCTCAGGGAAGGCATGCCCTGTCCCCTGTCTCTCTGTCTCACTCACGAGTGCGCATGCACATGCGCATGCGTCCCATGTGGGGAGCACCTCACTTTAGCATGGCCCTCACCAGTGACATCATCTGTCCCACCTTCATCACACCTTTTATTAATGCTGGACTTGAATCGACACTTATTTTTACCAACTAGTCCATCAACAGGTGTGAGCAAGCAGGCCTCTCTACCCTTTGAATTACAGGTACTGTGAGAAATGCAGAAGAACTGTGTTAAATGGCTGTTGGTCTGGAAGACTCATGAACCCAGGGCAGGACATCAAACATCTGCAAAAAGAAATGGACATCTGGCTGCAAGCCGCAGGCGCCTATCTTCCCAATTCGAGAACTGCTGAGCAGAAATGCATGTAGGGCCCACTGTTCCTAAAACATCTCCCTGCAACATCCCTCTGCCTGTATTCAAGGAGGCTGGCCTCCCAGAAATATTAATATTGGTCCTACTACAAGAGTCCTGAGGGTCCCCAGGGGAGCCCTGAGTCATAGAGTGCACTGTCTCTTCAGCCCTCCCCGCCAGGGCCTAGGCACGCTGCTCTGGAAGCAACCCCCATGCTAACTGCGATTGACCTACAAGGATCTCGGAGGTCGCTCTCACCCCCAGAGGACTCTAAACGACCTTGTGAGGACTCCTGCTCAGAGGACAGACAGCCATGGGCTTCCCAAGGCAGAGCAAGGAGCAAGTGATATTTTAACAGCCCATCACAGAAGTGTAAGGATCACAATGAACCGAGAGAAAAAGTGTAAAACCGACCCTAATTAAGTCACTTCCTAAAAGGCCAGGCTTGACTCTCTGCAAAGCTTCCCTAAGGAAAGCCGTAAGAGCTGAGAGAAACCAGATGTGCACAGTTTCCCGGATGGTAAGGAAATCTTGGCGAAGGGGGTTCCGTGTATCTTCAAGTTGTCAATAGTGCTAGGAGCACTGACAGCGATAATCAATAAGTCATATTGCCAAAATCCATAGTGTGACCATTCTGCAGGAAAATCAATCGTTCTGTTATAAGTAGGCTGCTTGGGAGATTTTATTGAGGTTTTTTTTTTTTTTTTCCTCTAATGTTAAGCATGATGGTTCTATTTGGCGCTCTTTTAATTAAAAGCAGACAGGCACTGCAAGCGACATCTGAGCTCTGCCTGCACCTGATTGTGCAACAAGATGCACAAATATTTGTGTTTGTTCTAGCATCATGCTAATTTATGCTTTATGTTGTCCTGATTGCCTGAATTCTCCTCGTTAAACAAAACGTGCCATTACATCCTTAAGGATATTGAATCATGAGGTTGGCTACTATCCTTTCTGTGTCATAATCTAGATGAGGGATCTAATTTGTTCCATATCTTTTATTTGTGGCACACAGTGTGTCCTGCTCTGTGGTCAGACGTTCACTGGGGTCAATTTAAAAATGTATGCTGGCCACCTCCAATGCGCTGCCAGTGCTTCTCACTGTGGGGACAAGGGCATCACCTTCCTGTCACGTTCCTGATATTTACTAGGGGGAGGCACCCCACACCCATGGTCAATACCAGCATTTATTTCAAATGTGTATGCAAATACCTAAAGATTTGTTATTGTGTACGTGTTTTAACACACGTGTTCGTGTTCCTGTGTACATGTATGGAGGTCAGAGGATAGCTTCAGGAACACAATCCTGCTCTTTTTTTTTTTTTTTTCAGACAGAGTCTCTTACTGACTTGGAGTTCGCCAATTAGGCTAGACCAAGTCCCAGAGATGGATCTGTCTGTCTCTATCTCCCCAGTGCTGGGATAACAAACACATGTTACCACACCCAGCATTTTTACATGGATTCTGAGAATCAAACTCAGGCCCTCGTGCTTGCAAGGCAAGTACTTAATTGACAGAACTATCTCCCCAACTCCTTATGCACATATTTTACTTTTTTTATTTATTTAAGAAAGTCAGAGAGGGAGACAAGAGAGAGAGAGAGAGAGAATGGGCACGCCAGGGTCTCCAGACACTGCAAACAAACTCCAGACACATGTGCCACCTTGTGCATCTGGCTTATGTAAGTCCTGGGGAATCGAACCTAGGGCCCTTTGGCTTTGAAGGCAAGCACCTTAACTGCTAAGCCATCTCTCCAGCCCTCATGCACATATTTGAAAAGAAAGTTGAGCTTCAATGAAAACAAGAGGATATATGGTTTTAGTGTTTGTTCTTGCTTTATTATGTGACACCAGATACTTCATGGTGGGGCATCCATCAGTCAGTGTCCCACAACTCCTTACATGATTTTGAACTAGAAATAACATTGCTTGTTCTGTCTGTGCCTTCTCCACAGAGTCTACAAAGCATATCACTGCCCAGTGTTCTGCCTGTCCTGCGATCTCTTTCCTATGGTGCTTTACTCAGACCAGCTAGTAGCTCAAGGTGGCAGGCTCTTCATTGATTACCCTTTGTGCTGGCCACAAATTAGTTTCTTTTGAAGCTGCCACCAGACTTTGTGGCCACCGGGATATATGGTAAACACTGTAACTTTTGGTCACTTTTCCAACCTGGGGTATCCAGAGGATTCTCCTTACAGTGAGCAGTGATTAAGGTTCTTTGAGATCTGTTTTCAGCCATGTCAGAGAGACAAACAATAGAATCAGTTTCAACCACGATAAAATGTGATGACTGCTCACGGCCAGTTTCCAAATGAACAAAGGACACAGGGCCCATTCCCCATGAGTGAGCCCCTCTCTCACGCAAGGAGCTCACCTGTCCGTCTTTGAGGCCAATAGGTTTTCCTGGGTGCCTAGCTTCAGTCTACCAGCATGCCAGTGCCAGAATAAGGATTTCATCAAATCTGTCACCTCCGTGGAACACCAAGAGATGTAGTGATTGAAAGAACATTTACTTGTCTAATGAGATTTTTTTTTTCAAGATTGGAAAAGCCATGGCAAAAATGTCCAGTTAAATTACATGATACAATTTTTTGTTTGTTTACTTACTTATTGGAGAGCAACAGGCAGACAGAGAGACCAAGAGGCAGAGAGAGAGAATGGGTGCACCAGGACCTCCAGCCACTGTAAATGAATTCCAGATGCATGCGCCCCCTTGTGCATCTGGCTTATGTGGGTACTGGGGAATCGAACTGAGGTCCTTGGGCTTCACTGGCAAGCACTTAACCACTAAGCTATTTCTCCAGCCCAAAGTGATACAATTTTTGTGTGGTGTGAATGCATGTTTGTATGTGTGTGTGTGTGTGTGTCTATGTGTATATACAGCCATCATCTTATGTGGTTATTGGGGATTCAAACTCAGATCCTCGTGCTTTCATGGCAAGCACTTTACCAATGGAGCCATCTCCCCAGCTCCCTGAGTGCTGCATTTGTAACCAGCACATAGGTGGGATTGCTGTTGGCTCTGCAATGAATACTTCTGGTGTCTGACAAGAATCCATTTGCAACTCCCTATCAATCCCACCAAATGAGCCTGTGTTGCAGCTACCTATCTTTTTCCCATTCCCTCTGTTTGGCGTTAATGGGCAGACAGACCCTCTCCTGCATGAGGAAGACACCGGACGCCAGTCAGACTGTCAGTGGAGAAGAGCCAGTTCAACTGCCTCCTTGCGTGTCTTCACAGTGTGCCCCAGACACCCAAAACACACAGGCGCAAAGGTGCACGCAGGCATCCTCCACCCTCCCTGGGTTATGCAGCTGTTTCAAGCTGAAGACATCCTATGCTAACATCCTAAGAACGTGAACGATGTACTCACGTGTTCCAAAGTCTTTTTCCTGATCATTCCCACTATGGCCTCTTCAGAAGTTCATCACTGACGTGTCTCCAGGTCACTTACTTCATAAGGCTCCACTGAAAAACATAAGAATTAGTAATTTCAAAGGCCACTGTGTGTGTGTGTGTGTGTGTGTGTGTGTGTGTGTGTGTGTCTGCATCTCAGACATGGGTATCACTTCTGAAACTGGCAGGTAGAGCATCCTGTGGGAATGACTGGAGTAAAAGTAGGGAACAGTGAACATAACCTGCAGGACTCCAGCAACTGAACTGTCCCCTACCCTGGGACAGGGCTCCTGGCACTAGGTTTCTGCATCAGACTGGAAGGGGGCCTTGTTGGCCTGACTGAGGAATAAGGCAACTCCATCATCTGAAACAACACCCACCCAGACACCTAGCAGGACTGTGACAGTGAGATGCACTATTGGGCCTCACACTCACAGCCTACATCCCGGGCACACACGTGGTCACAAGTGGGAAGTTTAACTTCAATATGCATGATAGAGGAGGTGGAAGTGTTCTCTGTTCACATGGTTTATTGCTAGATCTCACACTATTAGAGACTCAGGATGATCTTTCTTTGGGCTGGAGGGATGGCTTAGCAGTTAAGGCATTTGGCTGCAAAGCCAAAGGACCCAGGTTCTGTTCCCCAGGACCCATGTTAGCCAGATGCACAAGGGGGGGGCACATGTGTCTGGAGTTCATTTTCAGTGGCTGGAAGCCCTGGTGCACCCATTCTCTCTCTCTCCCTCCCTACCTCCCTCTTTCTCTGTCAAATAAGTAAATAAAAATATTTTTGGGTTGGAGAGATAGCTTAGCAGTTAAGGCATTTGCCTGCAAAGCCAAAGGACCCAAGTTCAATTCCCTAGAACCCACGTTAGCCAGATGCACAAGGGGGCACACAAGTCTGGAGTTTGTTTGCAGTGGCTGGAGGCCCTGGTGCACCCATTCTCTCTCTATCTATCTCCCTCTTTCTCTGTCAAATAAAGAAAGAAAAAATGTAAAAATTTTTTTAAAAGAACAATCTTTCTTTATTTACTTCTGACAGTGTTGTAGATTGAACCCAGGTCCTTGAACGTGCTGGGCAAGTGCTCTACCACTGAGCTACATCCTCAGCCAGATTTTCATTTTTTAATGAGAAATGCAAAGAAGAATCAGAAGCCTCCCAAGAGGAAGGAGGTAGAGGAAAACTCCAAAAAGGCAGATCCCATTGCAGTGTTTTAAGACACAGGGAACCTAAGATTCCCTTGGTTCTGTCTAGGAGGGGCTGACATATTTAGTCTGCCCATTATGTTGTAACTCCATAAGGGAGTTTTCACAGGCATTGAGCCAACCTGAGGGCAATGCCTGGCCAACTCAGTGGCAGTGAGCTAAGTGTTTGTGGGAACATGACACACATGGCCCATGTGACTAGAGGTCCACGGTTAGGAAGCACATTTCTGTCCAGGAGGAAGCTTCACCCAGCCTCTGCCCTCCTGAGTGAAGCTATGAGAGCAGATCATAAGGACAGAAGCTCAGAACCCAGATTGAGCAGACTCACCTGGAGGGTTGGATGCCTTCCCTGAGGCCCGGGAAATCCTGGTGGGTGAGCACCCCCTCCACCAAAAGGGGCACCCCTCCCCCACAGAGTGTTCTCAGCAGGCTGTTTAAACCATATGAACATCCATTGCAAGAAGGGTTTGCATTTTCCAATGCCCTGTGTAGAAAAGGGCGTTGACGCAATGTCTCCTTTCCATATTCCTCTCCTGTGTGTATTTTACACTCCTGTCGTTGGGAACTTCTCTTTCCTCAAAATCCAGTTTCAGTGGCAGGCACCCGGAACTGTGTGGCTCTGGATGGAATTCCATCTGGACCCGAGGCCATTCAGTGCATATTATCCACTGTGGGAACCCACCCTCCACACAGGCCTCTGTTTGCTACCTGAACGGAGTCCCCTCCCGTATTCAGTGCGAGCCTCTGAAATGACTTGTGCCATTGTTTTACATTTCAGAGCATTTAAAGATGAGAGCAATATGCAACATACTAACTCCAATCAGCACTTTTATCTTATGTATATTTATTATTCATTCAGTACCTGACACGACTGTGATACGAACAACAAAGAACAAAGGAGACACTGCATATCTTTTCTGTTTGAATTTTTATATAACTGATGAATATGTAAGTATACATGTGCATATGTAAACACACTGTATACATGAAATATATGAGTATAAATGTAAATATATTTGCATATGTAAATATAACTGTGCATGTTATGTATATGTTACTTGCATGTGTTACTTATATATGTACATATTATGTGTGTATGCATAATTTCATATAACTGTAGATTTAGAAAACCTTTAAAAGTCACCTGACTCATTTCTCTACTTTTATGCAGATAGTTGTGAGCAGAGTCACAGCTGTCATTTATTTGGCAAGAACAATGCACCAGGTATGGGCAGAGCTTTCGGTACTATCTGACTCCCTACACAGCTCTTGACATTGTCGTCCCATTGTGCAGATGAGCAGACTGAGGCTGTGTGGTAAGTAATGCACCAAAGCCACATGGCCAGCAGTGGACAGACGTGGCATTTGATCCCTGTTATCTGGCCTGGTTGGGAGCCCCTGACCCGACTATTCATACATGTAAATAACAATATATACTTTACATTGCAAAATGCACCACTAAAAATATAGACAAAATGCATATTTTTCAGTGTGTGCATATATTTCATATATAGATGCATAACATATATCCTTAGTTCTTGAAAGCAGACAAATTTGTAGCTTTAGAAAGAATCCAGGGTTCTTGAATGATATCAGTCTCCACCAAGTTCAGTTGAATATGATTAAAATACTTCAAGCTCTAATGATTTCTTCAGAGAATATAAACTAACATCATATAGTCCAGTTGCCTTCCAATAAACATGTAGAGTAAGTTGCAATAAAACTTGTGCCAGACATTCTGCAAGGAAAAAAATCTAAGCCAGGCATGGTGGTACATGCCAGCAATCCCCGTGCTTCAGAGATAGATTCAGGAGGATCAGGAGTTCAAAGTTACCCTGGATTACATGAGACTCTATTTCAAAAAAAAAAAAAATGTCTGTGGGCTGTAGAGATGGCTTAGTGGTTCAAGACACTTGCTTACAAGTAAGCCTGACAGCCCGGGTTCAATTCCCCAGTATCCATGTAAAGCCAAACACACAAAGTGATGCATGTATCTGGAGTTTGTTTACAGTGGCAGGAGGCCCTGGCATGCTCATACTCTCTCTCTCTCTCTCTCTCTCTCTCTCTCTCTCTCATAAATAAAATAGTTTGTAATACCTAATACAGAAAACTGATTTTCTTGAAGGTGATACCTATTATAAGAAAGAAATTGCACTATTTTGAGGTTGAAATTCTTTAGCTCTGGTGGCTAAAAGCAGATCTGCATTAATTCTGCCTTGGGCTTCCCCATCCAGGGCTAGGACCACTCCACAAATCCTTTCCCACTCATATCTCTATTCTGCTCATCACTCTGCCCCAAAGAGACTTAGCCATACATGGTTCAAATAGCAAGTTAGCAAATCTCTCAAGGTAACATATATGTCATATAAAAGCATGTTTCCATAAAAATAAAAACTTCATGCCAGCTGTCATCAAGACTCCATAGTCAGGTTGAGTAGGACGACACCTGCCTGGGCTTTCCACATCTCAGATATCCTTGGGGAACCCTTAGTAGATGCACTGTGAGAGGCTGGTTCTGTCCATGTCAGAGGTCAGCCTCCAGACGCCAAAGGGCATTGCTGCGACCACAAGCCGGTAGACAAGAGTCCTGTCTGCACCAATGCTGCGAATCACCACTGCTGTATTCAAACTCTGACCTTTCTGCCTCCCCACCTTCCCAAGACACGCCCTTTATCTTGGGAAACGGCCAAGAGCAAATCCTGTGAGCTTTCGCCATGAGCTCAAGAGTCTGGATGCTTTTGGTCTCTTTCCTCTGAGTCTCAAGCCAAGCAAATGGGAATCCCTCTGCAGTTTGCCCCCTAAGTTCTCGTTCGTATTCCCACCCCCATTTCCCACAGAGGAAGCTAAAGTTCTGAGCAGTCAGGTGACTATCAGAGCTATCCAGTTACTAAGAAGATAGAGCTGGGTTAAACCTAGGTGTGCAACTCGGGCCTCGCAGTCCCATGGCTAAGCAATCGTCTTGGGAGAACAACCCACAGTTCTCCCAAGACTTTGCTTCTTGACCACAAGGGTGTGGCTCGTGGGTGGGCTGTGCATGGACAGACACACTGCCGGTCAAGCTCCTAGACTCACGTTCAGAGCAAGGACAGGTGGGGGCTAAAAGAACAGAGTAAACAGGCTTCCCAGAAACCACCTGGAGGGCAGCTGCTGCTCTCTGCCAAGTATCCAGGCTCCTTCTACAGCTGTCGTCCCTGATCCTGACCTCCTACAGAATCTGAGGAACCCCTCTGAGCACGGAGGCCATGTTGGCTTTGATGGCAACGGTTCTGGTGAAATGTGTCCGAGTCACAAATCTCCAAGCTCTGTAAATGTCAAACAGAATCAGTTTTCTACTACGAGGCGATGGAGATGCCAACATTCCATTCCCTCTCACTGACATTCACCAGGCATTGGAAGTCTCTTGATCTAAGAAGAAGTGCCAATACCCAGATGCCCAGAAACAGGAGGCTTCAGAGTCCTATTAAAAAAAAAAAAAAAAAAAAAAGCTGGTCTCTCCCTTCCCTGGCACCCACCCAGCCACACCCACTTTTCAAGCAGCCTCAGCCAGAGCCCCCCGATAGCAGCCTTGTAGGCAGGAGACCCCACGGGACCCAGAATTGCTCTCAGACTGCCCTCAGCTTACAAATCCACACCCTGCCTCACCACACGTGGGAAGCAAAACTCAAGAAAATGATAGCTTTCACAGAGAAAGGTAAGAATTTAATGACATAGTGAACCTCCCCCTCCAAGTTCCTCCAACTGCAGGTACAGGGAACTGAGCACAGCCACGAGACGCATTGCTTCTGTGGAAGTTTCCAGAAGGCCTGTGTTTCTGCAAGGTCTGCATGCTTCCTGCCCAACAGACACCTTTTTTTTGGATTCATAAATAGGCTCCCACCTCATATTACAGGCCTGAATTTAATTTGTTTAATATTCCCAACACTAACGATGCCGATTTAAGACATCCTGTTAAAAGTTTGTAACATTAATTTAATGGAAAAATGCCAATATCACTCTAAGAACTCTATTAGATTTTCTCCCCGTTAAATTAATGTTACTAACTTTTAATGGATGTTGTAATTAGATGTTATTATTAACAGGAATATTACCCAAATTAAAATCAGACCTGAGAGACACACTGCACAGATTTACAAGTGCATAAACGCGGGTGTCTGGTTGTCACACACGCCTGCGGCCAGATGGCTGGCCCCCGTTGCCCCAGAGCCTGCCCCGTCCAGGCCCCGGGTTTCATCACGGCTCTGCAGGAATGGTGCTGTTCTTACAGCCCCACTTAGGAGAGGAAGTGACACCCCTCACACCCAGGGAGGACGGGGAGCCATCTCCCAATTTCACACTCAATTTAAAGGGTCAGTCTCCATCCGGCCTGATCAGGTTCGGCAGTTTGAAATTGATTGTTTGGGTTGTAAAGCTCGCAGGCCTTCCTAGCCAATTTAAGAAAGACGCCGCTAAGCTGCCGGCTTATTATGAGCTAGCGGGCACACACAGATGGAGTGTCATGAATTCAGAGTCACAGGGTTGACCCTGGCCCTAGAGAGAAGGACAAAACCTATTACCTGTTCCCCCTGACAGACCTGCACCCAGCCACCATATGCCAGACGTGCAAGTCCCGCTCACCTGTCCTCCTGGCAAGAGGCCACAGAGGTGACTCACACTGCACTGCAAACCTGCCGGAAGACCCCGGTGCTACTTTGGACCCGGCTGTGTCATGACCTCTGCAGGCCTCAGAACCACCCTGAGAAACCATATCCTGTTACAAGAAACTTGTACTCTCAAGGCTTCAACTGTGCTGGGCATACACACTGATGCTTGTAGTTAGTGGACCCTGGCTTAAGTGGATCATGTGAAGTCCTGCAAGCCCCGAGTCAAACATGACATGACTAAAAGTTAGCTAGGGGTAGGGTCACACAGGCCTACACCCCTCATGAGGGATCTATGTGCCGTTAATGGTTGCTGGAGTAGGAGAGATACTTCCCTCAGTGGTAAAGTTCCTAGCCCTTCCCCTGTGCTCTCGTAAGCCTTCCTAAAATGCACTGGATCACATAAAACAAATAATAAAGAAAAGATACGACCATCAAGGGGGACCACGTGCAAAGCAGAGAGGGGATAGGACAGAATGTGAGGGGATAAGGAAGTGTTATGGGGGAGATAGGAGCAAAATACATTATATACATGTATGAAAATATCATCACGAAACCCATATGCTATGTGGTGGTTTGGATCCGATGTCCCCAGATAAACTCACGTGTTCTGAATGCTTGGTCCTCAGCTGATAGCAGCTGGAAAAGTGAAACCTTGGTAAGAGGAAGTTTCTTCCTAGGGGTAGGCTTAGGGTTGTTATACCAGCTCCCTTTTGCTCACTCTCCTGCTCTTGCTGTCCACCTGCTGTGGCAGAGGTGATGCCCAGCTTCTGCTCATGCCATGCTTTCCCCTGCCATCGTGAAGCTTCACCTTGAAACTGTAAGACAAAATAAATCCCTTCCTCCCATGTAATCAGGTTCTTTGTCCCGGCAATGAGAAAATAACTACAACATCACATTTGTTGGTTTGCTTGTTTTATTTTTGCTTCAGATGAGGTCTCACCCTGTAGCCAAGTCTGGCCTGGACCCCTCGCTGTAACCCAGACTAGCCTCAAACTTGTGGCAATCCTCCTCAGCCTCTATGCTGGAATTGCAGGTACATGTCACCATACCAAACTAAGTATCCATTCTTTTTTTTAAATTTTTTTGTCCTATTTATTTGTTCAAGAGTGACAGACGGAGAAAGAAAGAGGCAGAGAGAGAGAGAGAGGGAGAGAGATAGAATGGACTCCCAGGGCCTCCAGCCACTGCAAACGAACTCCAGATGCGTGTGCCCCTTTTTGCATCTGGCTAATGTGGATCCTGGAGAATTGAGCCTCAAACCAGGGTCCTTAGGCTTCACAGGCAAGTGCCTAACTGCTAAGCCATCTCTCCAGCCCTAAGTACCCATTCTTAAGAACTATCTAGAGCCCAAAGTGGGAGAGCCATGACCAGGATGGCCTGCCACATGTTACAGCAGTGTCTGAAACCCTATGAAGGAGCACAGAGCACCCATGTCAAAAGATTTGGAGTTAGGGGCTAGAGAGATGGCTCAGCTGTTAAGGCACTTGTCTGCAAAGGCAAAGGACCCAGGTTCAATTCCCCAGAACCCACGCAAGCCAGATGTACATGGCACATGTGTCTGGGGGAGGTCCTGGTGTGCAAAACAACAAAAATTTGGAGTTAAACACTTGCCCTTATTGATTTTTTAAGAGGTGAAAGTGTTGAACATTTTATTCAGTTTTAAAAGTTTTACTTTGGGGCTGGAAAGATGGCTTAGTGGTTAAGGCATTTACTTGCATAGCCTAAGGATCCAGGTTTGATTCCCCAGTACCCACATAAGCCAGACGCACAAGGTGGGGCATGCATCTGGAGTTTGTTTGGCTAGAGGCCCTGGTGCACCCATTTTCCTCTCTCTTTCTCTCTCTCTCGCTCTCACTCTTGCTCTCGCTCTAATAAATAAAATAAAATAAACAAATAAAAGTTTTACTTGTGAAATGTAATATTTTTTAGTTGGTCTTCTAAGTTTTCAGAGATAGCACCTCCTCAAAGGTCTACATGAGCACATCTGAAATTCTCCAAATAATTAGAGCTGCTGGTCTACACGCTCAGGCAAATTCAGTTGGTGGGGCTCACTGGCTGACTACCAGCTCAGTGTTTGGCTGAGAATACAGAAGCATTTCGAGGAGACAGAGCTTAGCCTCTTACCACACAACTGGCAAGTCACTCACTCATTACTTGAGGGCTAGAGCCATGCTTGGGGGCCCTACCAACCTAAGGACAAAGGCAGGGCCAACCTCATTTTTATTTAAATTCTATCATGGATGTGTTTTAGACTGTCACTTCAAATCGTGTCCACCCCACACTGTGAGATCAGACTACAAACTTGTGGCCCACCGAGGTCAGGTACTAAGCCTGGAGAAGCCCTGTAAGACATCGTGTACAGGACACAACTTAAAATTCCTTGTGAAATTTATTCTTGATGCTAATTATTCGTGAGCGGATATTCTAGCTGAACCATTACAAACCGCTTCGTCTGGTCCTTAATTGGGTTTTATTAACTGGCATCTATTGTTCACGGGAACAATAGCATGGAGTAGAGACAGAGAGGGGCGGGTGACAGCTCGCTGCGGGGATAATTTGAGCAGGTGGGCAGGGTGGAGTATTTACTATGCTGTTTTGTTTTTATCTTGCATTTAAAAGTTTATAATGATCCAATACTTTTCGAAACTAGATCCACGAGTTGAGTTAGAGTTTATCTGTAGATTTTACACCACTAAACAGATGGCATGGGGGTCAGCTGTGAGATGTTAGAGGCTGGCATATGCCCAGACAGAGGTAGAGGGCAGAGCAGGGTGAGACAGAATCTAAGTTTTCTGCAGCAAATCTATATACTGTCCCAAAGTGGGACACACAACTATACCAGGGGACAAAAGACATCAAAGTTGAAGAGGGGCTAGTTGGAGGGAAGGAGTTCATTGGAAGAGGAACAGGGAAAGGGAGATGAGAAGATAATGGGAGGTGACTATAATCACAATACGTGATACACAAGTATAAAAATTGTCGATAATGGGCTGGAGAGATGGCTTAGTGGTTAAGGTGCTTCCCTGCAAAGCCAACAGACCCAGGTTCAATTCCCCAGGATCCATGTAAGTCAGATGCACAAGGTAGCGCATGCATCTGGAGTTTGTTTGCAGTGGCTGGAGGCCCTGGCACACCAATATAATCTATCTATCTATCTATCTATCTATCTATCTATCTATCTATCTACCTGCCTATCTATAAATCAAAATGTAAATATATATACATTAAAATTATCAATAATGTTTAAAACAAAAAAATAGCTTTGGGGACTGAGGAGATAGTTGAGCAGATAAAGGCACTTACTTGCAAACCTGCCAGTCTGGGTTCAATTCCCCAGTTCCCACATAAAGCCAGACACACAAAGTGGTGCATGCCTAGAGTTCATTTACAGTAACAAGAGGCCCTGGTACACTCATACTCTCTCTCTCTCTCTCTCTCTCTGTGCGTGTGTGTGTGTGTGTGTGTGTGTGTGTGTGTGTGTGTGTCTTGACACAGGTTAATGGAGTGTGTGTGTGTGTATGTGTGTGTGTGTGCCTTGACACAGGTTAATGGAGTGAGAGGAACTGAGTGCTGATAAGAATGAGACTCATGGGGGCTGGAGAGATGGCTTAGCAGTCAAAGCACTTACCTGTGAAGCCTAAGGTTCCATGTTCAACTCTCCAAATCCCATGTAAGCCAGACACACAAAGGTGAGACAAGCGCACAAGGTCGCACATGCCCACTAGGTGGCGCAAACGTCTGGAGTTCGATTGCAGTGGCTGAGACCCTGCACTGGTGCACCAATTCTCTCTCTCTCTCTCAAAAAAAAAAAAAAAAAAAAAAAAACTTAAAATTAAAATAACAAAGAATGAGACTCATAGAACAGGCAATGTGCTATAGGAATAACAGTTTTTAAAAATTTCCAAAAGGGGAGCATCTTGATCCAAGTCACTTGTACATATACACGTGGTAGGCTGCCACAGAAACACAAGTTCTGCATTCTGACAACTGTTCACAGAGCTCACGTCCTTTGGACACAGTGGAGCACGACTGTGAGTTAAATGTGAGCATCTGTCCTAGCGGCACAGTACTGTTTAATGTGCAGCATTCATGACCAGTGATGCTAACTTTTATGATTAGTCTCCCCTCTTAAAGTGAACCAAGGTGTCTAGAAGGGAAGCAGACACGTTTCCAAGCCCCTGCTTGGGACTGAAGGAGAAGCTGAGGGTCTGGCTCCTTGCCTCTGGGTGCCCAGTCACACATGGTAAATTTCCCAATCGCCTATAAATCAGTTTAATAGTTTTCACTGTAAACGTTGTACCTGATTGTCCCACTTTTTCATAGAAATAGTTGAAAATACAATATTTCTCTATAATCTGAACAATTTGAGTGACAACTTCAAACTTACAGAAAAACCTGCTTTGTTCTCACTCCAAGTTTTTTTTTAATGTTTTTGACTATAAATAATAGTTGAAATGAGTCAATTTAGCAGTGACAAAAAAAAAGGTTTTAACTATAAATGTAGTGTTTAAACAGTTATTTTAACAGTAGACTTGTCAAGTTGACGTTGCTGGGCATCATAAAGACTGTTTAAAACTGTAAATTTAACTGTTAAAATTAGCAGTTGCACTGTTGATTGTTAAACATTGGTTAAAATGAAGCAGTAATAACCCAAACACCATAAGATATTTTTTAAATGTCAACTTTTTGACATTTGTTGTTACTTTCTAAAGTCCAAAATAGAATAATATTTTGAAATGAGAGTCTATTCTGGGAAATTTTTGTAGATGAAACAGTCAAAAATCATAAAAGAAGCAAGCCTAGGTTTGTCATCCCAGTGGGGGGGGGCACAAGTTCAAGGCCAGCCTAGGCTACAGAATGAGTTTGAATCTACCCTGGTTTACACAGTGAGTTCAAGGCCAGTCTAGGCAATTTAAAGAGATATTGTCTAAAAAATATATTAAAAAAATAAAGAGATATTGTCTCAAATTAAAAGTAAAAAGAGGGGCTGGAGGGGTGGCTTAGCAGTTAAGGCACTTGCCTACAAAGCCAAAGGACCTAGGCTTGATTCCCCAGGACCCACGTAAGCCAGATGCACAAGGTGATACATGCGTCTGGAGTTTATTTGCAGTGGCAGAATGGCATGCCCATTCTCTCTCTCTCTCTCTCTCTCTCTTATAAATAAATTTTATATATATATATATATAATAAAGTAAAAACACACCTAGAGATGTCGCTCACTCAGTGTGGTGAAGCTCTTATCTAGCATGGACCACAGGATCCTTGGTTTCATCCCCAATACAGCAAAAACAAAAGTTCTGGGAATGGGAACAGAGAGGTGGGGTCCATGGCTCTTGAAGAGCCCTCCTCAAGCCTGTCTCTGGAAAAGATGCAGAGTGACACCCAAGTGTTTCCACGGCCTAAACACTGGTTCGTGCATGAAGAAGACTGCCAAGATCAGATGGACATTCTCTGTGGGAGATACGCAAGTGTATATCTTTTTTAAAAAAAATGTTTTACTTATTTTTATTCATTTAATTTATAAGGGGTGGAGAATGGCCACACCAGGGCCTCTAGCCACTGCACATGAACTCCATATACATGTGCCACCATGTGCATCTGGCTTACAGGGGTTCTGGGGAATTGAACCTGGGTCCTTAGGCTTTGCAGGCAAGTGCCTTAACTTCTAAGCCGTCTCTCCAGCTCCACACGTGTATCTTGAGTATGACACTGACACTGTTGATGGCTGCATCCCTGTTTAGGGTGGGCATCTGCACAGAGACATGCTGGTGTGGTAACTAAGGGCTTCCATGGCTATCGAATGGGCATACCACCCATCAGGGTGCTGGCACCTCACCCCAGAAATGAGCCAAAGCCAGAGTCTTCTGGGAGACCGGCAAACCCTGTTCTCAGAAGCACAGGACAGCCCAGTCTGCTGTGTCCATGGTTGACTTGGAGATATCTGTGGTCGTGGTCGTTCATTCAACATCCTGATAACTGCCCTGTCCTCAGACAAGAGGTACTTGTCACAGAATCTCAGCATCCTTAGCTGTGACTGTGAATCTCTGAAATTCAGTCCCTGGCTCACTGAGGGCCACTGCGAACCTGTTTCCTCATCTAAGTCTATTAGCAAAATGAAAGGCCCTGCTGTCGTCCAACAGACCAGGGTGTGACGCAGGTTCAGAAAAAAAAAGGCAGAGTAAGGGCCAGAGAGATGGCTTCGTGGTGAAGGTGCTTGCCTGCAAAGCCAAAGGACCCAGGTTTGATTCCTAGGACCCATGTAAGCTAGATGCATAGGGTGGCACATGTGTCTGGAGTTCATTTGTGGTGGCTCGAGGCCCTGGTGTACCCATTCTTCTCTCTCTCTCTCTCTCAAATAAATAAATAAAAATATTTTTTTTTAAAAGGCAGGGAAGACTGTGAGGGAAGGTGAGGAGAGCAAAAGAGCTCAAGCAGAGAACCAGAAAGAAAGTCTATGAGTGAACAGCCCCAAAGTAGAAGTGGGAACCAATGCAGGTTCACCCCAAATTGCATGTACGCCCTACACAACACAAATTAATCTGGGGGGGGGAAAACCAACAAAATTCTGGTGCACAGTTCAGTTTTGTTTTTGGTGTGCGTGTGTGCACCTGTGTCCAACTCATCAACTCTTTCACCAGGAGCCCAACTCTAGCAGGGAGACACGCACATCGTTGGTCAGGAACTGGCTGGTAATTGTCTGGGTCCCTGTCCCTGCATGAGACCACAGTAGAGCTCTTCCAGAAGCCTGGGGACTAGAAGCATGGCCATTTGCCCTGGAGAATGCTGGGAGACAGGCACTGCTGTAACAGGGTGTGGCAGGCCGTACGGACTGCTTGGATTCTAGACCCGCTCTGGTCATAGGGGAATTGCGGCGCGCTCTTGAGCTGAGCCATTGCTTGATTCCAGTGACGTCTTAGGACAGGTTGTGGGGAGGCAGGTCTGTCGTCTGGAAGAAGCCAAGCAGGGGAGGGCCTGAGATGAGAGAGTGTGAGGAGCAGGCCAGTACTCCAGGATGACTGCTTAGTCATTGGTTGGCTGTGGGAGAGAGGATAGTGAGCTAAGAGACAGATGAATGGAACGGGCAGGTGGCGATGCGCCCCACTGCTGGAGCCTTGCTGTGTTGATGGAAGGGCCCAGGAGCTCCAGGGTTCCCTCTATGGACAAGAGTCTGCCAACAGTGTCCAAGGATTTGAGTGAATCATTCACTCAGTTAATCTCTCTCCTCTCTTCTCTTCTCTTCTCTTCTCTTCTCTTCTCTTCTCTTCTCTTCTCTTCTCTTCTCTCTCTCTCTCTCTTTTCTCCCCATCTCTCCTCTCTTTCTCTTTCTCTTTCTCTTTCTCTTTCTCTCTCTCTCTCTCTCTCTTTCTCATTCCCTTCCTCCTTTTTTCTGAGGCCTGAAACTTACTGTGTAGCCTTCACCAAAGTCATGGGCATGAGGTAGAACTGCCTTCAAGGGGACCCAAGAGTACAGGACAATTGTCACACTGTGCACAGTTCTGTGCTTAGGAGTTGCTGGTCTGTAGACGCTGACCCTGAGACATGGCGGCATGTCTCTTCTCCCTGCCTGCCTCAAAAGGCTGCAAGGCTCAAACAAAGCCAGACGTCCTTTAAACAAATGAGCGTTGCTAATCCTCTTCATATCGTAAACCATTGCAGATGCTGGGGAATGTTAAAAACCAATGCAGGAGGAAGCAACCTTCTTCTTATTATTTTTTCCTGGACATCTGAGTGGCCACACACATGCACGAATGAGGTGACCTCTCTGAGCCCACCGAGTGGTCACTCACCAACGTCCAGCTAGCTGAGCACGCAGGCACAGCTTTTAGAGATTTCTTTCCGGAAAGACTGGCATGAGTGGAATTAGCAGTCACATTCCACGTGAGACTTTTTGATTGCTTTTGGCATCGCACTAAAGCACTGGACATGTGGCTTTCTGCTGGCTGTGGAATGCCAGCAAACTGGCTCTTCGTGGAACGAAAATATTTCTGTGTTCGCACTTGGCCAAGAAGAGAACAGTCTAAAGGGGAGTAGAACCGAACAGATTTCGGGTCTTCAGGGGACTCAGGAGGTGACCCAGTGTTTCTGCTCCTTCCTCCGGTGGGGTCAGGCAGTCGAGGAGCAGGGAGGGGGCCAGAGAAGTCTAGCAGAACCACGGTTATTTTATTCAGGTTCACTTGCTCAGTACATTCAGTTGTTCTGTGGAACCCAGACTGAGCACTGGTGCGACAGGGCTTGCGGCTAAGCTCCCCTGAGCCATTGCCACATTTTAATTATGCCTAAAAGTCTTATCATTCTCCAAAGCCATAAATAATGGTTGTGTCTCTCTCCAGTCTCTAAGTCCCTATGGAGGACACTGACTTACCTCCAAGTGGCAGCATGCCCAGCAGCCTACAGAGGACTGAGCAAGGGCCCTGCCCTGTCCAGAAACGTTGAGGAGACAGGCCCAGTTTAATGTTACAGGGCCAAGTAATCCAAAGAGCTTGGAAGACTCCCCAGCCTTCCCTCCCCAGTCCTGGTCCTCGTGAGGCCCAGAGAGCCCCTGCATGGTGTGGGACCGACCCTCAGAGTCCGTGGTGCAGAGGAGGGAGTAGCTGGGCGTGGAGGGATCTAATGGCATTCTGGGAGCAGAGAAGAAGCTTTTTGAGGGAGACTCAAGAGTCAGGTTCACAAGCTCCAGATACTGTTCAGGAAAGCTTTCTGGGAAGGAGTGGACACAGAGCCCTAGTAACTGAGAGTCACGAGGTTGAAGGTCTAGGCTTTTCCTGAGACCTCAGAGCTTCCCTCTCGCAGCTGGGTGTTCCTGACCTTTCCCTAGACGCATGTAGCCAGGGCTGAACTTGAACCCTGGAGCACATGGTATCCCGGTGGGTGGGGGGGGCTGCACTTCCGGGACAGAATGAGAAGGCCTACAACCCGGGTTACAGCAATAACAAGAAGTGCAACTTCTACCAGGCGTGACACGCCCCCATCAGAAAACGTCCCTGAGCGAGTGTGGATTCTAAATGAGGGTCTGTTTGTGAGGAAAGAGAGGCCTCGTGCCAAGGCTATGCCACATGTCTGAAAAACAGTGTGTGTGTGTCTCTGTGTGTGTGTGTGTGTGTGTGTGTGTCACAAAGAGGTCATCTGTGACAGTGTGCACACCTCACAGTTCTGCTTCTCTTTAGCCTCTGGATCCACACACTATCCCTCCCTTCCCACGTGGTGTTTGAATTGTAGAATTTATCCTTTCCTTTCTTGAGTGCTGAGCTAACAGTACTATGGATGGTTCCATCTCAAGGCTGCCATTCCCCCTCCCGCTGCCCACCTTGGTCTTTTCCCAGGTGACACGGTGGCTGCAGGTCCCTGCTTGGCAGTCTCGGGCTGGAGACGGGCTTTCTCGGGTTACTACTGGCCCTGTCCCCAGGCCTGGCTGCCTGGGCTGTGTGTGGGTGTGCAGGAACACAACCAGCGAGAGAGGGGGAAACGATCCGAGCCACCTGCCGGAGCGGAGAGCAGAGGAGGGAAGATGGATGGCTGCATTTCCCACCAATCACCGGGCTGCCCATCGAGGGAGCATTGATGGATGAAGTATTTAAGTCGTCAATCCCACGTCAGGCCCTTTGCAGACGGCTACAGGAGGGGTTGGCATGTCCCCAGCAGCAGGACCCTGCTCTGCCACAGATCATAAGCAAGGCCTCTGCTCTTGACAGATGCTCAGTAACCACACGTGGATGCCTCACCTGGGGCGTTCATGCTTCTTACTCCAGCTATGGCCCAGGCCACCACTCTCCTAGTCACTCCTAATGTTATTGCAGTGGAGAATTTTAACACAGAACATATTGCAAATCAGGTATACTCTTATGTCCCCCCATCTCTGCTCTATTGAGGGTCCTCAATAATCACTATGGGGTCATGAGTGCACCAGTCAGTCTCTGTTGGGTGGAGGGCACAATGTCTCAGTGTGCACCTTCCCACCCTGTGGCTCTTACATTCTTTCCACCCACTCTTCTGCAATGTTCCCTGAGGCTTGTGGGGTGTATTAGAAGTCTCCTTTAGTGCTGAGCTCTCACACTTTTTTTTTTTTTAAGTAGGCAACATAAGTCCAGAAACTTCTTTGGAAAGTCCCCTCTGGGCCCTTTTCCTCAAGCACAAAGGGTGTGCACCTGTCAGACTGTCAGACGCAAGTTCCTGTCTTGGATTACTGAGTAGGGATGGTACAGGGAGCTGTGGCCCCACCCTGAAGCCCACTCAAGAACTACTCTGGGGCTGGAGAGATGGCTTAGCGGTTAAGCACTTGCCTGTGAAGCCTAAGGACCCCGGTTCGAGGCTCAATTCCCCAGGACCCACGTTAGCCAGATGCACAAGGGGGCGCACGCGTCTGGAGTTCGTTTGCAGTGGCTGGAGGCCCTGGCGCGCCCATTCTCTCTCTCTCTCTCTCTCTCTCTCTCTCCCTCCCTCCCTCTCTCCCTCCCTCCCTCTTTCTCTCTCTGTCGCTCTCAAATAAATAAATAAAAATAAAAAAAGAACTACTCTGAATAAACAGGCATCATGTCTCCATGTGGGGCAATGATAGCAGAATGATTAAAACAGGCTTTGGGGTCACCACATCTTGAGCTCTTGCTCACCTGTGAATCCTCAAGTCTTGGCTCAAAGCAACACATGACAAGCAGCTGCTTCCAGCACAGAAGAAAAGCGGCTAAGAAGTGACGCTGAAGAGCCTGGGCCCCGAGGGAGCAGTCACCCAGACATGTGTAGGATCACAAGGGGGTGGCTTAGCGGTGCCTGCTGTGAGGAGATATAAGAGCACAGTCCAGCCTGGCGTGGGGGCGCACGCCTTTAATCCCAGCACTCGGGAGGCAGAGGTAGGAGGATCGCCCTGAGTTTGAGGCCACCCTGAGACTCCATAGTGAATTCCAGGTCAGCCTGGGCTAGAGTGAGACCCTATCTTGAAACACCAAAAAAAAAAAAGAGCACAGTTGTATCTCCAACTTTCCCTACAACCCCATGGAGTCACCTCAGAATCTAATGTCTTCCACCTGTGACCACTTTCCTGCTGAGGAGAGGAGCTGCCAGCTGCCGCTTACTGAAGCAGACCCACAGTACACCACGCAGCACAGGCCCAAGCATGTAAGAGTGTTTTGAATTCACATTTCCTTTCTGAATCCATTAATATTTTATGGGACCACACAGGGGGCTCCCAAGCAGAATGCCCCCCCCCACCACTTTCTGTCTAATCATGTAACTGGCTATAAAGCCTATCTGGAGATGGAAGGGGAGTGTGTCTTCCAGGCACAGACATTTGGGGACGGCGACAGATATCCACACGGCCTGCTGAGGGAAGCTGGAGGTCACGTGATGTGCCCTCAGAATGTTGGCTCTCTTCTAATCCAAACTGCACAGGCACGGCATGTCCCCAGCCAGGGACATGGGTCCCAGAAACTGGGTGGCTTCTCCCACCATGAGCATGCTAACATCATCAAAGGAGCCAACATCCTTCGTAAGGTGGGAATGTGGTCCTCAGGAGCTCCCCACGAAAACCTGTAAATGCACTCACTTCTCCTGGCCCAGCACAGGGCACTTGCCTCCAGCTGGTCACCTACTGAGGTCCACTTCCCTGAATGTGCTATGGCCTCTGCCCTCAGTGGCAGATATAGAAGGAATCATCAATGACTGACAGAAACATTCCCTCCAAAGGACGGTGCTCTGGGAGAAATGTAAGAAATACCTGTGAAGGTAGAATAACAGGAAGTAGAAATTCCATCCATTTGGAACTTCCTGTTTCTCTCCCTCCTCCTCTTTCTGGTGTTCTTTGTTTGTTTGTTTCTTTTTGGTTTTGGTTTTTCAAGGTAGGGTCTCACTATAGCCCAGGCTGACCTGGAATTCACTGCCTAGTCTCAGGGTGGCCTCGAATTCACTGTGGCGATCCTCCTACCTCTGCCTCTGGAGTGCTGGGACTAAAAGCATGCGCCACCATGCCCAGCCTCTTTCCAGTGTTTTGAGACGGGTTCACATTCTGTACTTCAGCTCAGATTAGCCTGGAACTCATTATATACTTCAGGCTGGCCTTAAACAAATCCACAGCAATCCTCCTGCCTCTGCTCCCTGAGTGCTGAGAAAGCAGGTGTAAACTACCACACCTAGCTAAGAAGTGTCTACTTTTCTACCTGAAATCAGGGACAAAAGCCATGACCATGTATACTATTTGACCTTTCAGGACCAGCCAAACAAGTGTGATGTGTGACAATAATAGCTATCATAAAATTCACTTCTGACTTAGCGCTTTTAATAGCATCTGAGGGGCTCGGTGAACACAATGGGGTATAGGTGTGTGTGTGCACGTGCCCATAAGTAATGGAGGAAAAATGGGTGAGCCTAATTTGGTATAGCAATCTTCTCACAGCTGGGCATTTCTCAAATATTTTAAAGTGTTTTGATCATTTAAAAAGATTTAAGGCATTATTTTCCCAGAAAATCTGACAAAATGATTCCATCAAATTAACTAGTTCCTCCAAATTACATATTATGTCATTAATTCCCAATACAGATTATATTTGAAAGGCAATCACCTTAACAACCTGTCATGTAAGAATCTTTTATTTCCAAAATTCCTTGGCTGTATATCTTACGAGAGTGTCGATATTCTGTCTGCAAACTTCTCTGGACTGGGGTGCTCCAAATAAGTCTGGACCAGCAGTTTCCATGGCAGACATTTATTTTGTTCTGCCACTCTGCTTATGTGTTGTTTTTTTGTTTGTTTGTTTGTTTGTTTGTTTGTTTCTCAAAGTTAGGCTAGAAAGGAGGAGAAGAAGGCAGACATCTCCAGGCACCTATTTCCACGTTGGGTGGGATAGATGTCCGTGGAAATGCCCTGATTGCAGACACTGGCCACTAAGGGATGTGGTGCACAGTTGAGATGTGACTGAGGAAAACCAGCTTAAGTGGCTCTGGCCACAGCGGCACCAAGGTGCATATAGCTTGGTGGTGCACAGTGCAGGAAGTGGCCTCAGACTGACAAGAACCAGAGTGTCTGAGGCTGGGAGGCAGAACGCCTCACCCTCCAGTGGTCAGGCTGACTTTAGGACACGTGGCCACATGCTCATAATGAAGCCATACCATTCAGGGCACCTGTGACAAGATACAGTGGCAGGTGTTGCCTGGCATTCCGCATGGAACCTCAGCTATGTGTGGCCTTGGGACAGGATCACCTATGGCTAGTAAGGTTGGCTGCTTGCCCAGATGGACGTGACCATTGTCAATGTCACTGTGATCACCTTCATGACCCTGGAGGAGGTAACTGTCTCAAGGCACCTGGTAGAGAGAGGATGGGGGACTGTTGAAGGTCTGGGTTAGGACAGAGCAGAGTGAGAGCATGGGGCATGCATGCTTTTCCTCTTCCACATGGCCCAGGTCCCCCTGGCAGGAAGGGTAGCCAGGTCCTGAGGAACTGCGTGCAACCTGCCCTCGTGGAATTGCCTGGGTCCAGATCCGAGCCAGGTGGTAACAGGATCGCCCATGGTAAGAATTGAGCCTTCCCAAATCCTCCACCCATGCCAGTGTGGCAGGCCGGTCCTATAGAACCAGATGGCAGGGGCGTGGTCGGACAGAGAGGACAAAGCAGGGTGGCCTCACCGACAAGTCAGCCAGAAATACACAGGCCTCAGAACCTCACATCTCCCTTGGCACTGCTACCCTCCCCTCACCCAGCCATCTGCACAGATTGCCCAAACAAGCGCTTCCCCAATTAGATAGCCAGCCAGCCAGCCAAAGCCCAAGACGCTTGCTGACCAATCCGGATTCCTCCATGACGTCTCTGAAATGGAATGCCTGGCTGAGGGATCCAGTAGCACCAGGCTGCCATCCTCTGACTATAGCTCTGGCCAGGGTTACCAAGTTCTCTAGACTGGTACTAAGGATGTGAATGACCCATGGAAGCCTACCCCCACTGCCGGGCTCCTACCAGCCAGTCAGCTCACCAGACACACCCATCCTCCCGTTCCTGCCTTGCAGGAGGTTGACTCAAGCCCTCCAAAGGCCACCCCTCCCCACCTGCAAAGTGGTGTTCAGTCCTAAGTGGGAATATGCCTTGGGTCCCATGCCACATAGTCGGGGCAACTTGGTCTAGTGGGGACACTGTGAGTGGAGGGGAGCCTTAGATGCCAGACTGCCTCAGATGAAGCACCTTGCTCTTCTGGGTCCCACACTGTGCTGCTGAGAGCTTGGCTGACAGCCTGTGGCGTTTTCTTCTCGTGCCTGTCTTTAGCCACACTGAGTGACTGACATAGGTTTGGGCACTCCAAGTTCCTGCCACCTATGAATGATAATAATGTGTTGCACGGAGTCCTAATTAATGTACTTTCAACCGCCATGTGTAGATTTGTTCATAATCTGTGGAATATTACAGAAAAGCATATTCAATTTCTTAAAACAACAATCCAGTATTTAGAGACTTTGTTAAAGTATGGATGGACATGAAATTTCCCCCAAAAGGCCAACCAAATTGACCATTTGGTCCCCAGCTGGTGGCGCCGTTTGGGGAGGCTATGGAACCTTTAGGATATGTAGTGTAGCTGAAGGAAGTAGGTGGCTGAGGAGTGGGACCGCCTGGCTGTACCACCTCTGCTTCCTGAGCCGCTGAGCCAGGAGCCAGCAGCCTCATGCTTCCGCTGTCACGCCTCCCCGACAGCAGAGTACTGAACCCTTAGCTTGTGAGCCTGCTTCCCTTAAGTTGTTCCTTGCCAAGTGTTTAGTCACAGCAATAAGAAAAGTAACAATTACAGGGCTGGAGAGATGGCTTAGTGGTTAAGGTGCTTGCCTGCATAGCCTAAGGACCCAGGTTTGATTTCCCAGTACCCATGTAAAACGAGATGCACGAGGTGGCACATGTGTCTGGAGTTTGTTCACAATGGCTAGAGGTCCTGGTACACCCATCCTCCTCCTCCTTCTCTCTCTCTCAAATAAATAAAATAACTTAAAAAAGAAAACTAATAAATACAAACATGGAGGACCAATGAATTTAAATCCATGCTCAAAATAAGGTTCTTGGCCTCTGTGAGGGATGAGTGACGGATTTTGTGCATTTGACTTCCTTGCGTGCCCCTCGTGATGGACCAGCAGCTTAGAACAGACAACAGCCAATAAGCACAGTGTGTGAATTAGCAGCGGAACCATCAACCTGTTTCTGGAAGACACTGAAGCCAAGGCTCCAATCCTCAGAAAGTGGGAGCTCATTCCCCTTTGCCGCTCATCAGGCCAGCCCATCTCCCTCTCACACCATAGCAGACTAGAAAGTGGAGGAGAGCCAGGCCAAGAAAGTGAGCAACAGGATCGGAATCGCCTGTATGCAGGAGCCAGTAAGTCCCCCCAACACCGAAGCCACCCAAAAGCTAATGTGTGCCACCCGTCCCCCGCGCCTCAGCTAAGTGACCATCCCAACAGCTTGTCTGCATCTCCACATGGATGTACCTGGCTGGGTAAGAGTGCGGGTGCTCTGCAGCTGACCTCAGAGGCTCCTGGGGGTTCATGTGACACCTTGGGCACCGATTACTCATCTTACCTTCTCACCCAGAGCGCATCACACCTCCGAGCGGGGCCAAGACCGCAAGCCCAGGCAACAGCAGCTCTACGTGCTGCGGCCCTGAAACCCTGCTGTCCAGCGCAGCGCCTTTTGTGCTGGTGGGTGGCCGACATTTCCCCCTGGCCTGGATAGTTCTAGACTGCACTTCCCTTCAACATCCAGGAAGACCAGTTGGGAGGCACTTGGAAGGCAGGGAAGCCAGCACCTCTCGGGCACCCAACTGGTGTGGGCAAGGGTCTGCCATAGGGGTGTGGCTGGGCAACGGGCCCCGAAGACATGTTGGGTTAAAGACGGTGACACAGACAAGGACCTCTAGGCGCTAGCTCCTTGCTTGTCAACACTCTTTCTGGACCTTTGAGCATCTTGTCCTTCCTTCAGTTCTGTTTTGGGGTCACAAGCTAGAATGAGCTAAGTCAAGGAGGATGGCAGCCCTGCCTCGGGGATGTCAGGCTTGGTTTAAACGCCACCAATTCTAACTGAGCACCTTCACCAGCTTTGGTCTGATTTCATTTTTAAATATTTGTTTTGTTTTGTTTTGTTTTTGTTTTGGTTTTGGTTTTTCGAGGTAGGGTCTCACTCTGGCTCAGGCTGACCTGGAAATCACTATGTAGTCTCAGGGTGGCCTCGAGCTCATGGTGATCCTCCTACCTCTGCCTCCCGAGTGCTGGGATTAAAGGTGTGTGCCACCACGCCCGGCTTAAAAATATATTTTTTTATTTGCTTTTTTGAGAGAGAGAAAGGCGGTGGGGACAGAGAGAGAGAGAGAGAGAATGGGCGCGCCAGGGCCTCCAGCCACTGCAAATGAACTCCAGATGCGTGCGCCGTGCCACCTTGTGCATCTAGCTTAAGTGGATCCTGGGGAATCGACCCGAGGTCCTTTGGCTTTGAAGGCAAACATCTTAACCGCTAAGCCATCTCTCCAGCCCTTTGGTCTGATTTTTAAGAGTGGTAGTGGCAGCCAGCAAGCCCTCCTCAGGGATGTGCTAGGCTGTGCCCAAAATGACAAGGATCGCTCATATTCAGATGCACTGGCGACAGCAGCGGCGTGTGGACTTGGGCAGAAATACAGCGTAACTGCAGGCAGTCCCACTCAAGACTGACAATTTAACCACATACATGCAGAACAGCAACACAGTGGCCTTTAATATGTTTTTGACAGTGGCAACAACCTAAAGGGTGGCAGGAAAAGTCATCGTGTGGCAGGTGAGGGATGGATGGGAGCATGATGCTGACAGACATACGGAAGTCAGGGTGTCCGGGGGGCGACCCAACAGCAAGAGGAACATTCTGGACCTTGCATTTGCATCGACTTAAATTGACTTTTCCAGGGCTGGAGAGATGGCTTAGCGGTTAAGATGTTTGCCTGTGAAGCCAAAGGACTCAGGTTTAATTCCCCAGGACCCATGTAAGCTAGACGCACAAGGGGCACATGCATCTGGAGTTCGTTTACAATGGCTGGAGGCCCTGGCATGCCATTGTCTCACTGTCTGTCTTCTCTCTCTCTCTCTCTCTCTCTCTCTCTCTCTCTTTCTCTCTCTCTCTCTCTCTCACTGCTTGCAAATAAATAAATATCTTTTTTAAAAACTTACTTTTCCATTTTCTTTATGTGGTGTGTCTGTGTATACGCCTGTGTATATAAGATATGTGTGTAGATTAGATGAGTAGTAAAATATTGGTACAGTAATAAACACATAAGGGAAAGGAAATAAAGTGGGCCTCGTTCTCCTCAGTCATTGTTTTCCAACTATGACCACTTCTGTGCTCTTCTGGACATCTGCGAGGTGGAATTTAAGAGGAAAACTATAGCTCCATTGCTGGCACATTTGTTTTGTTTTTTTTTTAATTTTTTTTAAATTTTTTTTTATTTTTTTTTCACTTTAATGTTTTGTCAGTTTTTATTTTTTTATATTTTATTTTTTCTGCTGGCGCATTTGTACGCATACTTTCACTCCTCTCGGTGTCAGGGATATCATGTCAAGTTCTTTCTCAAGATGATTCTTGAATTTGATCACAAGACTACAGTCCAGGGAAGTCAGAAGCCAGCAGCCAGACCATAATATTTCCCACAGTTTACAAATTCTCTGTGTTATCCCACATAGGTTTATTTTATTTTATTTTATTTTATTTTATTTTATTTTATTTTTGAATTTTTGAGGTAAGGGTTCACTCTAGCCCAGGCTGACCTGGAATTCACTATCTGTAGTCCCAGGGTGGCCTCAGATTCATGGAGATCCTCCTACCTCTGCCTCCCAAGTGTTGGAATTTAAAGGCGTGTGCCACCACACCCGGCTATAGAAGATTTTAATAAATCACTTTAAACTCTGCTATCTGTTCGCCAGGTCTGGGTGGTGAGCCCTTCCCCACCTACTTCCCCATAAGCCAGGTCTACTCTAAGCAACTGACAGCAGCCCACAGAGTCTGAGGAGCTGCCAGCCCCCCAACCTCTTGACAACACCCTTCAGCTCTCGCTGCCTTACTCCAGTATTGGAACCCTGGCCTGGCCGTAGATACTCGCAAAGTCTTAGCTGAGCAGGCGTCATGGGAGTCCCGCTCCCACCTCTGAGTTGGTGCAGTCAGTGCACAGCAGTCGCTGGGGAAAGTGGGGTGAGTCTCGTGCCTTGGTGACTGGGTTCCTGCCCCTGTCTACCTCCTAATGCCTCCCTCCTTCACAAGGGACATTTCTCCACCCCCACTCCTGCCCACTCGTCCTCGCTAGTGCCCTGCTTTGCTCGCTGTTGAGGCTTCAGGAAGTGAGAGGAGCCTGTCTGTACTGTAGTCTCTACCGTCACCATCACGAGGAAGATGCAATTTAGGGACCCAGCGCCTTCCTCCTCCGCCTCCTGCCTGTGCTGGTTGTATTGCTATGGTCAGTTCCATACTGCAGCCTAATGCCCATCGCCACACCTGGCAGCTAAGCAGCTCTCCAATCTGAAACAGACCACAACCTCAGAGACGCTCTGAATCTCTGTTTTCAGCCCATCCATGGCCAAGGTCTGTGAGCCCCGGTCCCTGAGCACCACCTCCTGAGTTGTAGCACCTGGCGTAAGACACCGGCGTGCTCCGCCTCTAAATTTCAGCACCTGAGTTGAAGTCCCTAAGCTCAAGCAGCTGACTTCCTTGTCACTGAGCTCCCAACTTCTGAATTCCAACCCCTGGGACCAAGGCCCTGAGCTCTCAGTCCCTGGAGAGCGCTCTAGCACCTGGACTAAAGCCCTTAACCCCCAGCCCCACCACCCATCATATAGGGGATAACGCCTGGCTTCATCCATGCCCTTTGCTCCAATCTACGCCTGCGTGCTATTTGAGGTCCAGAAAAAAAAAAAAGTTGGCAGAAATGGTCGCTGTGGTTTGGGAAGGAACATTCTGAGACCCTTACAAAATGAACCCCAGATTCTTCAGTATTTGTCTGGGCTGCCAGCCCTAAACCGGCTCATTCAGCTTGCTCTGCTAGAGTGCCACCAAGTCCGGTTTCCATCTCGCATGTGCATGAACAAAGCCGTGGGTGGCCAGGGGACCCAACAGCCACATGCACGTGAGCTTCCCTGGTTACAAATTCCATGTCCCGTCTATTTTGCTGTCATCACCCCGTTTCTACTCGTGACGTCTCTTCTCTCGCATGCCAGCAGCTGCCACTCTCAAGGAGCCTCACCTGCAGCTGGGAGGGACGCACAGTTGGCATCCCTCAGCCCTTGCCAAGGCAGAGGCCCTCGGGAAACCGTCACTATCCACAAAGGAGAGCCGCAGGGCCTGGCACAAGCACAACGCCCACGCTGTGTGTGGTGAAGCCGCACGTGACCATGCAGCCAGTGTGAGCGCTCCTGACGGCCGCCTTCCATGCAGCCCCTCAGCACGCAGGGGAACGGGGTGCCTGCTGCACCCTTTGTCTTACGGAAAGTGACTCCACCATGCCATCAAGCCGCATGGTGGCTCGTGTTAATCGAATGACAGTCATCATTAGTATCTACGCACTGCTTTAGGTAAGGGCAGCCCCACCTTATCTAACTTGCCTAGCTCTGTGTACAGATGGGAAGGGACAAGATGGGCAAGCTAGTGTCGCACCGGTCCTTGGTGTTACAGGCAAGATTGCATGGGACTTTAAAGCTTCCAACAAGGCTCCCAGTTCGAGCTTAATCCTTCCACCCCTCTCCCAGATGCATAGCCAACCATTCTCTGGACCAGGTTTTGAAAGGCACTGATTCTATCATGGCGTTCATGGTATGTTTGGTGCTTTCTATATATGCAAATATTGTTCATGTCAATAGGTTATACTCTAAACCAGAGCATCTGAAAAGGCACACGAGAGATAGGTACATGGTGTGTTGTTAAAAGCTGAACGTCTTTGGAAACCTTGACAAGGAGAGATACTGCAGCCTGGGTTGGAGAGATGGCTCAGTAGTTAAAGGACCTGCCTGCAAAGCCTAAGGACCTGGGTTTGATTCCCCAGGACCCACGTAAAGCCAGATGCACAAGGTAACCCATGCATCTGGAGTTTGTCTACAGTGGCTAAAGGTACTATACTTTCTATCTCTCTCTCTCTCTCTCCCTCTCTCTCTCTCTCTCTTTCAAATAAATAAATAAAATATTTTTTAAAAGGAAATACTGGGGCTGGAAAAATGGCTTAGCAGTTAAGGTGTTTGCCTATGAAGCCAAAGAACCTAGGTTCAATTCCCCAGGACCAAGTAAGCCAGATGCACAAGGGGCACATGCATCTGGAGTTCACTTACAGTGGCTGGAGGCCCTGGCGTGCCCATTTTCTCTTTGTCTACCTCTCTTCTCTGTCTCTCTCTTTCTCTCTCTCTGTCTCTCTCTGTCTGTCTGTCTCTCTCTGTCTCCTTGCAAATAAATAAATAAAAAGGAAAAGCTTTTAAAAAAAAAAAAAAAAAGAAATACTGCACTCCTTTCAGTTGATATCCTTGCTTTCCCCTCTCCAGAGTTCCTTGTCCTTACCCTGTCTGTGTCAGCACATGCTATATGTGGGATCAGGCACATAGGACTTTGTTGCAGTCTTACCCAGCCCTTGTTTGAGAGAAAGCATGCATGCACCCAGGGGTCAAAAAGCTATGCTTTTATTCTTAAAACAAAAAAAAATGCCAGGTGTGGTGACACATGCCTTTAATCCCAGCACTCATTTGGGAGGCAGAGGTAAGAGGATCATCATGAGTTTGAGGCCATTCTGAGACAAGATAGTGAATTCCAGGTCAGCCAGGGCTAGAGTAAGACCTTAGTGGGGAAAAACATAAAACACATGTCCCCCAGGACAGCCTATTATGTATGAATGTAGAGCTTCTCTTCTCTCTGGTTGCCACTGCTTGTGAAAGCTTGTTTGAATTGGTTTGTGTCATCTTCCTGGCCTGCCACCCAGCAATGGCAGGAGGTTCTCTTCGACTGTATCCATCATTACTCCACACCACTGCCAGAGTCTAAATGTAGACACAGTCTAGACCACTATGTCTGATCCTGGCCAATCCCCTTTGCCCCCGGCCAGGGGAAAGAAGAGAGGAAGAGTAGGAGAGCAGGGTTAGGCTTTGGTGTTATTCTTTCTAGGTCTTACCATGTCCCTACAGAGAAAGAGGACTCAGGAGCACAGCCTTCCCACTTACCCTTCCCATCCATGCCCCTCCGCAATGGCACCTCGGGAGGAAAGAGGCCATGTGTAGGCCTGTCTGAAGGGCAAGAGTGCATAGTGTAGATGACTTGTTGCTTTGTGCTGTGAGATGCCTGGGTCTGAGTAGCCAAATAATGTGCTCTGGTAACTCAAACATGCTATGGGTAGACAAGAGTCATAACATCAACTTCTTCTTATTCAGTAAGTGTTTATTAAACCCCAACCATGTGACAAGCACCTCACCAAGAAAACATCTGCCTGAGTACAACAGAACACGTCTCTGCTCTCTTACGCTGGTGAAGGAAGATAATAGAAATACAACCATGAAGTGCTAGACACTGTTAAGTTCTGAATTGAAAAGGAGAACATGGGCTGGAGAGATGGCCCAGTGGTTGGGGTGCTTGCCTGCAAAGCCTAACAACCAAAGTTTGATTCCCCAATACCCACATAAAGCCACATGCACAAAACAGTGCAGGTATCTGGAGCTCGATTGCAGTACCTAGAGGCCCTGGTGCACCCATTCATTCTCTCTGTCTTTCTGTCAGGTGTGGTACTGCACGCCTTTTATCCGAGTACTTGGGAGGCCAAGGTAGGAGGATCACTGTGATTTCAAGGCTAACCTGAGACTAATAGTGAATTCCAGATCAGCCTGGGCTAGAGCGAGACCCTACCTCGAAAGAGAAGGAGGAGGAAGAGGAGATCATGAACTGAGAACCAGCACTCATCACCTACTTCTTGACTGCAAACGCAATATAAGCTGCTGCCTCCTGTTTCTACCAATGAACTTTCCAGCCACAATGGACTAAATTTCTTTCTTTTTTGGTTGTTTATTTATTTATTTTTATTATTATTATTATTTTTGTTTTGTTTTTTCGAGGTAGGGTTTCACTCTAGCCTAGGATGACCTGACCTGGAATTCACTATGTAGTCTCAGGGCGGCCTTGAATTCACGGTGATCCTCCTACCTCTGACACCACACCTGGCTCTTTAAATTCCTTCTTAAACTACGAGCCAATGTAAGCCCTTCCTTCCTTCCATTGATTTTGCCTGGTATGTTGTCACAGCAATGAGAAAAGTAGCTAATCCTGTCCCCATCCTAGGAAAGCCCTCAGGCTCAGGGCTTGACACCAGAGAGCGTGCTTCTTGACAGAACCTGCAGAGGGGACAGCGGTAGTAGGACGTCTGGGAGAAGCACGCACTGGGCGTTCTATTCAAACGACCATACAACACTGAAGAAAGCTACTCATTCCCCGATGAAGTAAAATGTGTCAGCTTATTTGCTGTATGGTTTGCACATAAATTGTCCCCCACCCCAAGAAATTTGTAGATTGAAGAACTCAACAACTGAGAAGCAAGTAACACCCTGTGCAAGGTTCATGAAACAAACACAAGTGAGGCATGTGGTTTTCAGCTCCACATTCACCAAACACACCAGGCTCATGGCTTAACCTGTTGCTAAATTCCAGAAGACGCCACACACATTCTCCTATACCTCTTCTTTGCCCTTAGTGTTCCATGCCTCCACCCTATCTTCTCTTCAGTTAGCTACCCTTCTGGAATTATCTTTCCTCACCAGGTCTCAACACCAGCTCAGTGACATACTCACAGTAACAGCCTTTCATGGGCCCCAAAACCACAGCGTGGTTCATTTGTTCCTGCGCTTGTTGCTATGATTAAAATGCCTGTCGGGGGATAAAGAGATTGCTTAGTGGTGAAGGTGCTTGCCTACAAAACCTAAGGAACCAGGTTCGATTCCCCAGCATTCATGTAAAGCCAGATGAACACAGTGGTGCACACATCTAGAGTTCATTTGCAGTGGCTAGAGGCCCTGGCACACCCATTCTCTCTGTCTCTCTCTCTTTCTGCCTCTGTGTGTGTGTGTGTGTGTGTGTGTTTCTCTCTCTGCTTACAAATAAATAAATAAAAATAATATTTTAACACATGCCTATCTAAAGCAACTTGAAGCAAAAGGACTTATTTTGGCTCACAGTTTGAGGGTATACAGTCCATCCTGTCAAGGAAGGTGTGGCGGTGGCAGGTTCATGGCTGTGTGGGAATATGTGTTTGTGACTTCTCGCCTCTTCACATTACAGTAGAACAAGAAGCAGAAAGTGAACCAGAAGAGGGGCCAGTCTATAAATTTCAAGGCCTGTCGCCCAACAATCCACTTCCTCCAGCAAGGGCCCCCTATCTCCCAAAGGTTTCACAACTTCCCAAGGCAGCACCACCAGCTGGGGACCAAGTGTTCAAACACGCATGCTTATGGGGCTATTTCAGATCCAAACTCTAACACCTGCTTTCTGTCTCTCCTTACACCCGTTCTGCCTGGATGGACTAGCAGTGTACTCCACCAGGACAAGGTGTGTACAGGTTCATGGAGTCACCCTGACAAACTAGAAGCTATTGGAAACCAATATAGCAGGTATTTGAGGAATGCTATGGATGGTGAGCTAACATGCGGGTACTATTTAAGTAAAGACAAGGCTTCAGGTCAGGTTCAGTTTCTTCTCTTATGTCAAATCACAGAGCCCTGTGAGCACACCTGTTCTCTCACCTGGCAGTTTCACACCCCAGCCCTACCCCCACCATTTCTCCCCCCCACCCCCACAACGAACTTAACAGAGAACGGATCTGTTTATGGTACCAGGGACATGTGGGAGACCATTGTAAACCTACCTGAGGAAGTATTTCACAATAATTAGAAATGGTGATTAACACTAGAGTATCAGTAATGTCTTTCGGATTAATGTCAGGAAAAACCATAGAAGAAGCTGCATTCACTCCTACATTGCTCTGAAATACACAAGCTATACCTGTGGGTTACTAAGCAAGGCATTAATTGGGATTATCTAGATACTTTTTCAAATTTTCTTCTAATGTTTCATCTCTTTGGTAACAAAGAAGAAAATTAATGTTATTTCTTTTCCTAATTATTTGGAGTTTGCATTTTATTTTTTAGAGGAACCTCAGATTTCTTCATAACCTTTTTAAAGTTTCTAATTAGTATTAGAATCCCCCCCACACACAAAAAAAGTAAGTCAGTTGCCAAGAATATTTCAGAACGTGCTGAGTTGGAATACAGTTTGCGTCTGAGGGCTGGATCCCATCCCAAGACTTTGCCCCACTGAGCCCAGGTGTCTTCCTGCCTCTCTGAAGGCCAGGAAGGCACAGCAACAGCATCCAAAAACAGGAACCAGGATATCAAGGCGGAAGGGAAGGGTACATGTGTGCACAGTAAAAGGAGCAGATGACTGGGAGTTGTCCCGACTGTGGTGAGCAGGTCCTGCTCTAGACCTGTGCCTCTTCAGGGAACACTGAGATTTGTCACTGAGGTGGCTGTGTCTCTGCTGGGCTACACACTCCAACGCATGGCATTCTGAGTCTTTCAACTTCAACAAGTGGAATAGCTGTGTGTGGTACGCCTTAAAAATCCATCAGTAAGCTCGGGGAATGAAACAGTCATTGAGTTCTCCACGACAGGCTGCAGGCAGCCACATCTCAATGCCCTGGCCTTGGATCCTGTGCCACAGGGGACAATAAGGACAGGAGATGCCCCTGTCTGGAATTGCTGGTGGCTGGAGGGAGGTAGGCATGGCTGTGGTCACTCGAATTCCCATGGCCAGGTCACTCCATCACCTATTTGGGGAGCCAGCCCTGAAGGCATAGAAAAAAAAAAAAGCTTGATTTTATACAGAGGTGTTCCTGCAAAGCCAGTGACCCCAACAGCCACGCCCTCCTGCCTCAGTCTACATGTGCTGCACAGGTGTAAGAGGGCCAGTGGTCTGAATATCCAAGAGAAATAAACAAGTCAGTCCAAATGAAGGCTTGTGCACAAATGTTCACTTTAGTTTATTTGTAATAGCCAAAGTACAGAAAGGACCCAAATTTCCATCCATAGGTGATCAGCAAACTGGCTTCCCACATAAGAGAATGTTGCTCAATAACAAAAAGAAAGTGCTGTGGGTACAAATAGCAACACAGGTGAACCAGGCAATAGCATCATATGCAAAAGAAGTCATTTCCGGGGGAAATAAAGTATCTGATTTCCTGTGTATAATACCATAGGCTGTGCAAGGAAATGCTGGACTGCCTGGGGGCAAGAGGAGGTAGGAAGGAGGAGTCACGGAGATCCAGCACTTTTAGAGGTAATGACCATTCCCACTCCCTTTTTTAAAAATGCTTGTGTCCATGGTGGGTGTCCATGTGTGGTCATGGGTGAAAGTTCAGGCACGCATGTGCCACAGCATGTGTGTGGAGGACAGGTGAAAACTCTGTATATTGGTTTGTGCCTTCCATCTTGTTTAGCACCATCTCTTGGAGTTGGCTGGCTTTTTTTTTTTAATTTAATTTAATTTATTTAAAAGAAAGAGAAAGAGAATGGGCCCTCCAAGGCCTCCAGCCACTGCAAATAAATTCCAGACACATGCGCCACCTTGTGCATCTGGCTTCACTTGGGTCCTGGGGAATCAAACCTGGGTCCTTTGGCTTTGCTGGAAGGCGCCTTAGCCACTTAAAGTCATCTCTCCAGCCCGTTGTCTGTTTCTTACACCAGGGTGGCTGGCCCGTGAGCTTCCAGAGATTCTCGTGTCTCTGAATCCCTTCTCATCACAGGCAACCAGGATTACAGGAGTGCACACTACAGAGTCAGGCTTTGCATGGAGTCTGAGCATTGAACTCAGAACTCGGGTCCTCATGCCTTCACAGTAAGCACTTTACCCATTGAGCTACCCTGCCAGTCCCGTGCTCGCTTCCTTGATTGTGGCAATGGCTTCACAGATGCATGCATACTAAACTTGCCAATTTATAATTTTAAATATATGTCGCTTACGAATGTGATCACCCTTCAGCAATGCTTTCAAAGTAGCTAGTGTGTTAGGAAAGAAAGTCCCCAACGCATAAAAGATGAGGAAATGGGAGGCAATGGGCTAGTACCAGATGCCATCAGTGTGTCAGGGTCAGAGGTCAGCATGTCAGTGCAGATAGCTGCAGACTGTGTTCCAAATGTCCTCCCAGCCCTGGGACCCGATGACCTCATACTAGAACTCACCGATAAGGGCAGAATGTTATAGGACATTTATTTCACAGCCTTACCAACACAGCATTCTGGTTTTGATGGATTCTGGTTAACACTGACTGGTCTCTCATTTTTTTTTTTCCACAGTAATGCTCGATTTGCATCCTATATGGTAATCACACCTACTTGGCCCTTCCATAATTCATGAGTGAAACCATATTGTTTTCTTGGGTTTCCTTCTACTTCTGAGAAGAGCAAGGTTCAAATGACTAATCCGCATAGAACACAAAATAGTGAAAACAATCCTGATTAATCATTTATACTAATAGAACCTTTTTAATAAGTAGCTGGGAACCACCAGCTTCTTATGGAGTATAGGGTGAGGGAGAGAGAAATAAGGCAGAGGAAAGTCCATCCTACACACGTGGCCATGCAGCCCCCTCAACACAGATACTGTGGCACACCTGTGGGTCCCACACACTTGCAAAGACCATGCCTATTGGGGAGCTGAGGAGGTAGCAGTGGGGGGGGGGTGTAGGGCAGTCAGGAAAGCAGCTTCTCTAAGTCTGGGGATTTAATGTGACATAGACACATGTGTTGGGGAGGCACCTCCTGGGTATCTTTAGGCCCACCAAGGATGAGGCCACATGGATTCAAATGTAGGAAACAGACACACTGCTCCCGTGTCAAACCCAATTGCACTAGCAAACGGTTAGACACACTGTGGCCAGCACCAGGTGAGCAGGTGTTGGCTGTACACCTGCAGCTCACAGTCTGTGCTGAGTCGGCCCTGGAGCATCGCAGAGGATCTGGTGGAGCATAGCCTGGGCATGTGTTTCACTTCCTCGTGTGTCCTATCACTTGTCACCCATGTACAGGGTTACAAGCTGCAAGGGTTGACGCTTGCAACCCAGCCAGGAGCCTCCCCTCATGCGTTTGAAAATGCGGCTGGCCACTGTAACTGCTTCTCCAGCCACAGACACCTGGGGGACAGCAGGTCAAGGTCTGCCCCCCATACTGTCTACAACAAGTGTGGTCAGAATTAACTCACACCACGTCTCAGGTGAGCATTGACCATGGTGAACGACATCTCAGGACATGGTACTCTGGACAGCTCCAGGGGCATCATCCTCCTCCTCCTCTTCCTCCTTCAGCCCTACTCCTCTATTAGATAAGCAAGCTGTCCTTGGAAGCTGCTATGAAACAGTCAGGTCCCTCCTGGCCATCAGCTGCCACACAGATCTCACAGGGAAGTGTTGTGAGCTCACTACAGCCACCCACTGGGTGTGGGATTTGTCCCCTCTACCTCCCAGTGACTGTAGCTGCGGACTGGACAAGGGGCTGCAGGCCATCAAGTGGGTTTCCAGAGTGGGTGCACGTGCCTGGCTTCCACCAGCCAGGTGGTGGCGCTGCTGCCCTGATGCATCTGCTGCCATTTCTGTGGGGAGCGCTCCTTCAAAGAAACTCGGGCGGGGAGCTGGCCTGGGATCCACCTTCCTAGCTTCACCCACAGCATGTGTTGGGATGCCCTTGAGATTGTCACAGCGCCAGCAGTGAACCTCTTCGACCTGGTTCTCTAAAGTTTCCTTCCAAGCAGAACGGTCATAGAGCCGCTGAGATCCAATACGTCCTCTTGGCAACCTCATGTTTCCCCATAGACCAAGTTCATCACCACAAGCTCCCCGGCCCCAAGAGAAGTTTGTGGCAATTTGAAATCATGTCTGTACAATTTATTTTTCTAATCATTTTTGACTTTTTTTTTTAATGTAACTGCAGAGCTGACTTGACCTTGGTGAGGAGTTTCTTTCTCCCAGATGTGATGAGCTATACCTTGACTCAACTCACCTCCTTTGCATTGTGAGTCCAGGCCCTCATCTCCTTTGCACCCCCAGGGCAGCTCTTTCTGCCCAACCTGAGGCCTCTGAGCTGCCAACTCCCACCATCTTTCTGCCCAGAGTGTCCCAAACACCCTCCTTCCCCAATACCAACAGTACATTTCTCCCTTAGTGTCCACCTCCCAGAAGATCTGCTGTGCTCCAAGGCCACACTCACCCTTCTATTTCCCAAGATCACCACATATCAGCAACAAACCTCTTCCATCTAATTCCTCAGTAGTATTCGTTATCAACTAAGGTAGCTCGTGAGGCCCTCACGGAGAACTCCCCTTCATTCTATCATCCTTCTTGTCAGAGGAATTAATACCAGCGAAAGTGGAGGCATGGAAAAAAAATCCTCTGAGGATGTGATTTCCTCTCAAAAGATGAAAAGGATCATGACAAAAGAGGGTGGCTTCTGGAGCTAAAGATAAATGAAGATAAAGCGAAGATAAATCTTGGTTTGGATTGGACTGAACAACAGGAGGCAATCCACAGACCTCACACCATCTTCATGTGACACTCTGTGGATAATATGCAGCATCTGGTCCCATCACAGCACATATGAAAATCACCAGCATAAACAAGAATGGGGCTGGAGAGATGGCTTAGCGGTTAAGGCACTTGCCTACAAATCCTAAGGACCCGGGTTCGATTCCACAGTAGCCACATAAGCCAGATGCACAAGGTGGTGCATGCGTCTGGAGCTTGTGTGCAGCAGCTGGTGGCACTGGTGCACCCATTCTCTCTCGCTAACTGCTTCTTCCTCTCTCTCTCTCTCTCTCTCATAAATAAGTAAAATATTTTTTTAAAAAAAGATGAATGACCAGTGCTATTTTCAATACCCAGAAGTCATGGCAACATCTCCCCAAACTCCACGTGGTAGAAGTCAGGGAGAACTTGGCAGGCAGGCAAAAGTGGAAGTTACCACACATGGTGTGGTAAACAAAGGCGGGCATTCCACTCCCGGCTGTGAGCTCAACAGCAGGGTAAGTAAAGGTGGCTGTTCCACTCCAAGCTGTGAGCTCCTTCAGGGCTGATGAGGGAACTCCACAGATGCTGGTAGAAGGTCGTGTCCTGCAGGGCCAAAGACTCTTTCCAATCTCACCAAATGATTCTGGGGCTGACAACACAAAGATGGAAATGCAGTGGCTTGAGGCCCTGGCATGCCCATTCTATCTGTCTCCTTTCTCTCTCTCTCTCTCTTAAATAAATAAAAACTTTTTTAAAAAAATCTTTAACTTTTTAAATTTTAATTGTTTTTTAAAAAATGCGAAAGTCAGGCTGGAGAGATAGCTTAGCCATGAAGGTGCTTAGCAACCCAGGTTCAATTCCCCAGTACCCATGTAAAGCCAGATGCACAAAGTGGGGCATGTATCTGGAGAGTTCATTTGTGGCAGCTGGAGGCCCTGGTGTGCCCATTCGTTCTATATATCTGCCTCTTCCTCTCTCCTCCCAGATAAATAAATCAATATGCAAAAGTCTTCCATCGCACCCTTCTTTGGGGAATCTAGGTGTGAAATTTCGGAGGGTAAATTTCCACATTTACCTAAACTCAAATTAAACTTATAAAAATTATGCACATACCCACTCCCCTTCCCCAGAGTTATTCTTGGTAAAACCTTGAAAGTATATCCTAGAAGATGTTGAGGTCAGGATGCCAACACGCCGAGCCTGAGGCAGGGATTGGAGTTTCCATGCAGTGTAGAGGGTGTCAGGAGAAAGCCTTAAAGGGGCGGACTGTGCAGCAGTAGGGAGAAGACAGAACTCTAGCCTGGAGCACAGGCCCTGCAGGGGACTCGGGTTCCAATTTGCTTTTACCTGCCAGTGCTGCTGGCTCCGCAGTATGACAAGAAGGCCTCATGTTGTCATCCAGGTCCCCCCACTGAATAGACCCGGGAAGTTGTTGTCCACGACCCCGTTAATGCTGAGATCAAGGGCTGGGTTTCTCAAGGAAGAACTGTTGCTATTGAACTGAAAGAGATGTAAGAATTCATAGGCAGAAGAGAAACGGGGGGGGGTGACACTGAGTGGTGGCAGGCGACAGCAAGAGTCGAACAGGAGAGCGTGGAATTCAGTGGCTGGGGAAGCAGGAGGGCTCCCTACTAGGTGGACACCGTGTGAATGCAATGGACAGGTAGGGAGTCAGAGCCTGGCAGAAGAGAACGCTGGGGAGAAGAAAAAAAAATCACAAGAAGAGGGGAATGAAGAGAGAAGGGTTAGCTGCTTTAAAATTCTCTAAGTTCATTCATTGAATTTTTCAAAAACTTCCATTTAGTTCCAAGCTATAAATAATAGGGAAACTGTATGCAGCATAGAATTCAATTGCTCTCCTGAGGCCCCTGGCACGTCTCAGTAGAGCTCTATTTAATAAACCCTTAAGGCAGAGAGTGAGACAAGGGCTCCCGGCTCCCCGCAGGCTAACATCTCTGAAGTCAAGCCTTCCAGTTTTGCTGGAGTCATGGGTCACCTGCAGCCTGGTGGCCTTGGAGGACTCCAAAAGCCAGCTGTCCCAGAAGAAAGCTGGCGATAAGAGGGAAGCCAGGGTAGACCCCACACGTTTCTAATGACAGTGCAAAGACACTGTGTGATGATGGGCCCTTCCTTACTGTCAGATAAATAACACCTGGACTGAATCAATGGCTCCTGTATCCTGTCAGCCTGCCTAACGACAGGTACAGCTGGCACCAGGGCAGGGGAAAGAGCAAGAGATGGCAGCAAGTCTCTGAGCACGCAAAAGCAAATGGGTGGAGAGGATGGCTGGGAAAGTTCACTATGAAGCCACTGGGGTTTGCTGCTTCTGGGGCCCTCGGTGATGGCCTTCCTCGCTGTCCAGTCACAGGGCCTCTTGTTTTCCTGTGGTCTCCAGGATAGAAGAGCAGCCAGGGTCAACTGTCACTGCTTGTGTTCTGGTAGTTGAGATTGTGGCTCTAGGCAAAGTGCAGGGTCACTGTCATCGGGATATGTCTTGTCCAGGAGTCCTGACAAGCTACCTCCCGGGCATGTAGTATCCGAGCTGGTGCCAGCCTGCCACGTGGCTGCAGAATGCCCAGTGCCTGAGGAGGGCAGTGTTCAGGGATGCAGGTAGGTGCCGACCTAGGAAGAAAAGAGAGACTGCCAGAGAGAAACCCCCTGCTTTCACAAGCCCAGCCTCCCTTTAAGGACTGCGGAATGCAGCCAAGATCATTCCAAGGGCCAAGCTGAAGGCTAGTAGTGGGCAGCCCACACTCAGCAGGTCTGGAAGCAGATAGCTCAGGGCAGTTCTTAGCATGTGGTGTCACTCCAGTCTCTGTCCTTGGCATCGCACGGCCTCCTCCTTCATCTCCTTGGTGTCTACTCTGTGGGTCTCTCGTCTTTGTTTGTGTCGTCATTTGAAACAAGTTCTCATGTAGCCCAGGCCACCCCTGAACTAGCTACAGATAAAGCTAACCTTAAACTCTTGTTCCTCCTCTTTTCAAATGACAGGATTAGATATGTGCCACCATGTTCTGCCTTTTAAAAAAAAATCCCATTTCATTTTTCAAATGCTTTTTTCTGATTTATTTATTTTTTATTTATTTATTAAAGACAGAGAGGAGGACACAGAGATAGAGAGAGAGTAAGAATGGGCACACCAGGGCCTCTAGCCACTGCAAACAAACTCCAGATGCATGCACCACCATGTGCATGTGCACCATGTGCCTACATGGGACCTGGAGAATAGAACCTGGGTCCTTAGGCTTCACAGGTAGGTGCCTTACCCACTAAGCCATCTCTCCAGCCCTTTTTTTTTTTTTTTTTTTGAGATAGGGTCTCATGTAGCTCAGGCTGATCATGAACTTACTATGTACCTGAGGATAGCCTTGAACTTCTGATCCCTCCTGCCTTGGCAATAGACGGACATAAATCTATCACCAGATAGGAGGCCACTAGGAGGATGTAGGACGATTCCTCTCAAAATCCTAAACATAGTCACATCTTCAAAGATCTCTTCTCCAAACACCACGTCCCACAGGCTCCATCGGGCCCACACAGCATCTAACACTCTGCTTAGAGTGGCCAGGTAGATGACAATGTGGTCTTCACATGGGGGTAGGGGAAGCAGCAGGCCGGATGAGGAGAGAAGAGGTCAGCTGAAGAGGACAGCAGGTAGGTATAAGGCACATCCATGTCCAGTCTGAGAGAACATTAGCTCATCCTAGTTCAGAGGTAGAGCTCACAAATAGAATTTTGAGGGAAAATTAGCAACCCAAGAATGCGTCTATATCAAGAGTTCCGTCTAAAGGGTCAAATGGAAGCTCTGGGGGCGCTGGTGGAAACTCAGAAGAGGGAGGATCAGGGTGCTGCAATCCATCACCTAACTCTCTAAGGATGAGGGGCCAGAGAAGTCCTTCAGAGGGAATAGAGTGCTGGGTGGTCTTCTGCTGTTACTGAAACAAAAGAAAATGTGGTCATGAGAAAGAGAGCAATTAATCCCTCAATAGCTACAGAAGGTATGCATGCTATAGGGCATGCTGGCTCTAATCAAATTTCCTAAAATCATGGTTTGTCCTTGGTGTGGAATGTCCAGTCAGTTCTCCTCTCTTGCTGTCACGCGACATGAAACTTCCAAATATAAGAAAACACCCGTGGGCATTCCTATCGAAATTCCTTCTGACAATTTTGAGGCATGGAGGGGAGGTGGGTGGCAGGTATGTTTCATGTGAAAAAAATCCAAGATGGGATTAAGTTCAAGTGGAAAAGACAGAGCTCAGAGGGAGCTGAGGTCCTTGCTTGCCCTCTAGTCCGGCTCATGGGAGCATGTGTCTTCCGCGTGGGATATTCTGGACAGATGAGTGACTCTTTGCTCTGTAGCTTTCTGATGTGAGACATTTCTCCGAAATTAGTCTGAAAAACTCTGCAGTGCTCAGATCATGAAAAAAAAAGACTATATGAAAAAAAAAATGCTTTCCCAAGGCTTGATTTTCTATCAAAAGTATCAGCAACCCATTAAACTGCTCCCGGCACCTGAGAGTCCTGATCTAACACAATAAAGGCATTTCTGTTAAAGTTCTCAAGACTCACTTTGAATGTCTTGCCTTTTGTTGATTGAAGCCATATTTCTGGTGTCATTTTAATAGTTTTTGTGTGCATTTCATTATCTCTTAAACTTGTAGTTTGATTATAGGTATAAATGAATAATTTTTCTGTCATTTACATTCGAAAAGGAAGGCATTCATGAAATAGCATGCAATCTGACTTCGCCATAAATTCTCTTCTTAGACATTCATTTGGTCAGATCACAAAGGCTTAATGTCAGATTATTATTTCTGGCATTCACTCATCAGTACCTCCCCCCCCCAAAAAAAAAGGTCTACCTTAAGATGTGATTCTTAGATGTTCACACCAGAAATAATTATCGTGACATTCCCTTGGCTAATGGAGGCTCTCCTTTGTTCCCTGGCAACACATTTAAGATCACAGAAGCGATGCTTTCTCAGAACTGGGGGGCAGATTCTCCATCAACACAATCAGGGTACAACACTGAAAAAAAAACAAAACTGGCAGTGGATACTGTGCCAAGTATCCCAATCGAGTGTGATGTCGCTGGGTCCACCATAACCTGGTCCACGGGTAGCTTCCAAGAGTTGCTTGGCACAAAGCCATCCAGACACCTCTTTCTGCAGTTACCTTGAGGCTGGGGGTGGGTGAGAAAACTTCCCTTTTTCTCATAGCTTATTTTGTCTAGTGAAAAAAATGCAGAGTGAGGTATGTAAAAGAGAATTCACCTCTGACTTTATTCTTTTTCCTAAGTTCAGGTCTATCCACATCCTAGCAACTTCACATACAGTATAGTAGAGAAATTAGAGTGCCTGCTCTTCTTGTGTTTTTAACAATGTAAACTTTTCTGTATACATTATATAAAAGTCTCAGGAATAATTAAGAGAATTTTAAAGTCAAGGGGGACCTTTGCTAAAAGGAGGCTGTCCCCATATCCAGGCCACCAACCTCTCCGCATCTCAAAGCCTATAGAAACGTGTTTCTGCCCACACAGCCTGGGCAGAAATGAAAGGGGTGGTTAATGTGCACTCCGACAAGATGCAGAGCCGCTCGCTGGTGGTGAGTGTACTCTCTGACAAGGTACGTGGCTGTCTCAGGGCTAGGAGAAGCTCTAGGATCCTCTCTAGGAAAATAAACCTGAAATGTACACATCGAAGGTCATAGCGATAGATACAGCCAGCTCTGCTACCCAGATCTGTGGATCTGAAAATAAGGGGCCATCATGTCTGCTCCTGGTTTGCCGAGTCCCTCGCCACAGGAAGGGGGTTTGTCTGCACACTGCTGTGGTCCCTTTATCAGCGCTGGACCTGGACATTAATTAGCACTTTATTTGCCGGTGTGCTCCTTTTTCTGCAAATATTACCTCCGGGGGCCATGACAGCCATTTCCTGCCCTTTCATCTCTCCCCCACATGTAATTGAACCATTAGCTGGTACCTGCAGACCCTGAATGGGACTGTCCTGGGAGGTGGGGGGGGGGACACTCTTCTCAGATCAGTGCAAGAATGAAGGGCTAGGCTGGCTTCATTTCAAATCAAAGGGGGAAAAACTGTTAGAGGGAAAACAACAAACTTAACTTCCCAGGCTGTGTACTTTTTAGTAAAGAGGCTTAGAGGAGCTTGGCGTGGTGGCGCACGCCTTTAATCCCAGCACTGGGAGGCAGAGGTAGGAGGATCGCTGTGAGTTCGAGGCCACCCTGAGACTCCATAGTGAATTCCAGGTCAGCCTGGGCTAGAGTGAGACCCTACCTCGAAAAAAAAAAAAAAAAAGAGGCTTAGAGGGTATCAGTGTGAAATCTGGTGGACACTAGTAGTTGTAGTTAAGCATTAATAGTAAGTTAGAATAAACAGTATGAGCAAGTGTTTACTGGATTCTGGGTGTCATGCTGTACACCCACAAGAGGTTTAGAGCAGCCAGGATGGGTTGCAACGACAGCTGGGGAAGGGGCGCTGCTGTAGGGAACCAGAAGGGAACCCCATGGACAGCTGCAGAGCTTCACAAGGAGCAACACTCACAGAGTGTAAGGTACCAAGGCAGATGCCCCACCATCAAACATGCCGGCAGTGGGCCTGCCCTGCAAGGCAACCAAATAACACAGACCTGCCAGGGCTGCGGAAGAACGTCACAGACGTTCCTCTCTGACGGGTCATGGAGCTTGGGACAGTCAGTGTGTATCCTAGGAAACGGAAGATGTAAAGGCTGGGGAGACAGCGCCCTTGCCTTACAAGCATGAGGACCTGAGTTTGATCCCCAGAACCCACATTAAAAGTATGCTGGGTGTGGTGGCACATGCCTGTGACCCTGGCTCCGGGAAGGCAGAGAAGAATCCACAAAGCTTGCTGAGCCATCAGTCTAGCCTCACGGGTGAGTTTCGGGCCAATGAAAGACTCTGCCTCTGAAAAGGTCAGGTGGCACCTGAGGTTGTCCTCTGACCTCCACACAGGTGCACACACATGTGCACATGCAGTTATACATGCGCGCGCGCATACACACACACACACACACACACACACACAGGCATTTGTGGCACGCTGACCCACCTGGATGTTTCATGCCCAGCCTGTCACGTTGTCATGCTGCATTTGGGAGCATTCACACCAGTGAGGACCTGGGTCCTCACACTCACACTCACGCTCACATCACAGATGTTCACTGCAGGCAAGCCAACTACAAAACATGGAACAAGCGCATCCCTCCCAGCCCTGGAGATATCCAGTGGATGTAAGGAAAGCGCGGAAATAGAACAAAATGCAAATCTCATCTTCATTTTCTCCTGCTTTCCCTGCATTCCCTCATGGACACACACACACACACACACACCCCTCAGAGGAATTTCAAGTGGATGATTGCTGGTAATCATCGTGTTGAAGTACATACAGTTGCAAGGATTTTGGCTTCCTGAGGAAAGGCATGTTCTCACCCAATTCTACTAACAATTATTATTTCGATGCAGAGACTACCTCCACAAGCAAAACAGACTTTACTCTGGGTCTCTTTATCTCCCTTGATACAGAAATAGTAAGGGACTCTGGCAGAGTCGTTTTTGCTTCTAACCATGGAAAATAAGAGGCATGAGAAACCACCCTGGTTTGAGGCTTCATGAATTTTTTTCCTCTAATACAATTCTCTTTGAGAAAGCTGCCAAATATTATATTAACAAAATGTAGTGACACCTTCGAAGTGCCAAAGAGAGTGACACAGACATTATCTTACACTGTTAACCACCCCCAGTAGTTACTTTAGATTTACTTGGTGACAGAAGCAGTTGCTTGCATTCCGAAGAAAGAGTGGGGGGCTTGCGAAGTGACCCAGTGCATAAAGTGCTTGTCGCCCAAACACGAAGACCTGAGTTCAGATTCTCAGCACCCATGTAAAATGCCACATTGTGTGACATGATTCCATAATTCCAGCACGGGGGAAGCAAAGATATGAGAATCCCCCAGAACTGGCTGGCTAGCTGGTCTAGCCAAATCCACGAGTCCCAATTTCAGGGAGCGATGTTGTCTCAAAATATAAGGTGGTGCCAGGCGTGGTGGCACACACCTTTAATCCCAGCACTCAGGAGGCAGAGGTAGGAGGATCACTGTGAGTTCGAGGCCACCCTGAGACTATGGCGTGAATTCCAGGTTAGCCTGGGTTACAGTGAGACCCTACTTCCAATATATATATATATATATATATATATATATATATATATATATATATGTGTGTGTATATATATATATATATATATATATATATATATATATATATAGTGGTGAGTGATTGAAGAAGACACTTGACTTTGACCTCTGGCCTCTATACACAGGCTCACGTGTGTATTCACTTATATGCAAACATGTGCATACACGTGTACACATACCACATACATACATGCATACACACCATAAAGGGGGCACGGGTAAAGGAAAGTAGGAAGTGGTAGCATGTGTTTAGTGGGGCCCTGCCGAGAATGCTGGGGCTTCACATAATGAGGGACCAGGAAGACCTCAGGACCCTGGTCTGCAGGTCACAAGTGGCCCTGAGGCACAGGCTTGCCTTATGGGTCCTGCTCTGCTTCCACCACAGCAGATCATAAGAGGAAGATATGGGAAGGGGCTTAAAACAACAGAAACTTTATTTCACAATTCCAGAAGCCAGGAGTCCAAAATCCAAGTGTCCAGAAAGCTACATACCCCTGGGAGACTCCGGGACAGGGTCTTCCAGCCTTCCACAGCTTCTGGCCACTACCGTTCTTCCTTGGCCTGTAGTGTGTCACTCATACCTCTGTCTTCATCTTTATAGCTTTCTTGGGTTGCTATGGCCTCTCCTTTTCTGTTTCACAGTATTCCCAGGCAGACCTAGAACTCACCCTGTAGCCCCCAGACTGGCCTCGAACTCATGGCAATCCTCTTACCTCACCCTCCAAGTAATGGAATTACAGGTGTATGCCACACTCCTGTCAATAGACCCAGGTCTATTGAGACACTTTATTAATTAAATTTGTAATAAAACAACTTCCAAGTAGGTCTTATTCTAAGACCAAGGTTCAGGCGAATAATGAGAGGTGCTGATCACTCAGTGCTGGGGCTCAAGGGCTTCTGTCCCCAGGGAAAGCATGTGAGTTAAGGCTTTTTTCTCCCTTCTCTCCTTGCTCAGTGGGGAGAAGAGAGCCCATGGTCTCTGAGTCTCCACTCTGCCCAGCACTAGGACCCAGCATGGTTTCTCACTCCCTAACCTTCATAATAAGCCCCCGAAAGGTCCTAATCATAGTTATTTTTAGAGCAGAAACCCAAGGTCAGTGAAGTCAAGTTGGCAGTTAGCAGTAGGAAGAGCTTCCCATCCAGGCCCTGCCTTTTGCTGCAATAACCACCCTGGGCACAGTGATAGAATCCCCTTGGAGAGTCAGCTCCAGGGACCAAAACGTTTCCAGTAACCCCAGGAAGCCCAGTATTTTCCAGGCCTCTGGAAGGACATCCCTCCCTCGTTTAAAGTGGGTCAGCCCCAGACAACGGCCCAGGAGGGCACATGGCGTCCTAGCCCGAGAAGCAGGACTTCCTTGTGGGGTGTTTGAGGCTCGCGGCCTGATGGGCCATGAATCCCACAATCCCCAGCTAAAGTGAATTAGCTGTAGCAGATGTTTTTACTCTGGGAACTACCAGACCTTTCTGGCCGTTCATTTATCCTTCAAGGGGATCAAACTCTGCCCTTCTATTATGTCCCGTCACCGGAGCATCGCACAACTTTATCAGACTTTTTATTCTGGAAACTGAATTAATTTTCTGCAAGGGGGTTTTTGTATGGCTCTTTAATCACATTTACGGGCGAACATGTGTACTGCAGGCTGGAGAGCCGATTACGGATGCCAGAAAGGCCACTTTCAAAGGGGATCGCCCTCTCTCCTGAGGCTGCGTCTGAAGGTCCTGGGTTTTGTGGAGAGGAAAAAATTAATTACTATTTTAATAACGAAGCCAAGCCTGCTGAAAATCCTCTTAAGAGAGGGAGCTGGGTGATGTAATGGCCGGCAGGGGGGATATTGAAAACACTGACCGCACAGCCTGGGCTTCTCCTCCCCATTCATCCTCTGTAAGATGATACGGGCCGCTGGGTCACACATTAGAGAATTAAAAATATAATAATAACACTGTTTTTTTTTTTCCTGGGAAGGGGAAAAGTTGTGATCCTGACTCTAGTGTCGCCTTTCTGCAAAGGGGACAGGGCAGCAGGCATCCTTACCCTCGGGTGGCTCTCGGGGGCCCCCTGGTTTGGGCTCTCACGGATGAGGATTGATCATCCCCAACAGCAGTGTAGAGGGATCCGGAGCAGGGCTGTGGCTCCAGGGTTCGGGTCTGCAATGCCCAGCCTGTGGAGTCAATTCATTCCTACAAAGTAAAGCACGTTGCCTCGAGACGTAGTTGAACTTTCTGTAGGCTTTTTTGTTTGCTTGCTTGCTTGCTTGCTTGCTTGCTTGCTTGCTTGCTATTTCTCCTGGAAAGTCAGAACTCTGCCCCAGCATCATGAATTACCCTAGCATCTTTCTTGTGATTCTTGCTGCCATTCCACTGTGACCCTTCAACAATGGCCACAGGAAGGGGGATCTAATAGACTGAGCTCAGTGGCAGTGGCCCATTGATTCAGACAGCCACCCTGCCCCTTCCTTGAGCACCTGGTATCTTGACAGTTTTGGTCACCTTTCCCCTGGAGCCTTTCCACTCCTTTATGGTCTCTTTTCTACCTCCAGATCTTCGTGAAATGCTCCCCACAAAGTGTTCCACCCGCACTAAGAGTGTGAAGCAGCCAACCCACGGGCCCAAGCAAGGCGCATCAGAGCTGTGCCCAGGTTGCTGGGGGCAGAGGGACCCAACCTAACCCTACTCCAATCCTAGATTCATCCTACTCGAGAAAGAAAGAAACCACTCAGAAGTAACCATGGAGCTGGGAGGATACTTGTGGAAGAAATATACCCATGAGCAAAGAGTCTACAAAGAACCCCAAATCTGCAGTGAATGGCATTCTGAGGGTGTCTCTGCAAGATCATGAGGGCCAAAATCTTCGAAGAGTCAACCCTCATTGGATATGTCTTGACAAGAGAGTCCCATAGAAACCAGTCAACCATGAGCAGAGAACCACTAATGGCAGAGAAGAGTACCTGGAAGAGTTTAGATGTCCCAGAAGCTGATTGAGACAGGTGTGGTGCTGTAGCAGGAAGAACGCACCGTTGTCTGAGCAAGAGGTAAGAGGTGCTTGTATGCCTGGCTTGCTTGGGGGACAGTGCGTTCTTCTCCCCCACTCCACCCCTGACCGTGAACCCCAAGCCCCTGCCTTGGGAAGGTTGAGGAATATATTGGAGCACAGTGAACTTGATGCAGATGCCAAAGACAGAGGCAAGTGGCAGAAAAAGAGATACTACTGCAGCAACACAGAATCGAAGATGAGTGAACGCAAGATGCAGCTAAGGAGCTTAACGAGAGAATGTCAGGAATGTCTGACCCCGAATAAGAATGGAGGGAGAGGCCTCAGCTCACCATGAAGACTCTGAAAGTTGACAGCTAAATGTTTGACGGAAGAGTACCAAGAGCCTAAGGAGGGACAACGTCAACTGTGAGCTTCACAAGCCGAGAACAAGCATGTGGCAGTTACCTTCTTGTTGCTGGAAAAAAAAAATATGTCCAACCTAAAGCAGCTGATGGAAAGAAATGATTCCTTCTGGCTTGTCATCTCGGGAGGGAGTTTCATCATGGCAGGGGAAGCATGGCAGAGCAGAGGCGAGGCACCACACCTTGTCCCATCCGCTGGGAAGCAGCAGCAAGAGTGAGCTGGTCCTGCACATCAGTAGGTCCGGACGAATAAACCTGAAGCCCCCACTGCCCACAGACACACCTCCTGCAGCAAGACTCCACCTCCCGAAGAGTCCGTCGGCTGGGGCTGAGGATGAGGCTTAGTCACAAACACTTGAGCCTGTGGGGACCATTTTAAATCCAAACCACTACAGGGCACTCCCAAACCTAGAGGCCACACATAGCCCCTCTGCACTCTCAGGGAGTCAAAGACAAACTGTGCTCACTGTGTCAGTCCACCATAAGTATTTGAATGATTTTTTGATGAAATTTTATTTTTTAACCTATGTATACATATGTAATGTGCATGCATGTAAGTATGTATGCATGTCCGCACGTTTGTGGTTCCACGCGCGTGCAGCTGGGCATATGTGTGCGTGTGTGTGTGTGTGTGTGCATGTAGAGACCAGAGGTTGACACTGAGTGTCATCTTCAATCACCATCCACTTTATTTAATGAAGCAGGGTCTTTCACGTGCAAATTTGGCTAGACTAGCTAGCCTAGCATTTGCATGGACACTGGGAATGCAAACTCAGGTCTTCAGACTTGTTCAGCAAGTACTTTACCAACTCAGGCCATGTTCTCAGCCCTTTTGATGAATCTTTTAATTCCTCCACAAGAGAATGCAATGAATTTAACACTAAGAAATTAATATTGCAACCCAATACACACCAGAAGTGTTGTTGTTGGGGCTCATGCCTTCTTTCCTTCGTCTTTTTAAAAATATTTTATTTTTATTTATTTATTTATTTGGCTGAGAAATAGGGAGAGAGAGCACGTGCACAAGAGAGAGAGAGACAAAGAGAGAGAGAATGGGAGCGCCAGGGCCTCTAGTCACTGTAAACAAACTCCAGACGCAGTGTGCCCCCTTGTGTATCTGGCTTATGTGGGTCCTGGGGAATCAAACCTGGGTCCTTTGCCTTTGCAGGCAAACACCTTAACCTTTAAACCATCCCTCCAGCCCTTTTAAAAAATATATTTTATTTTATTTATTTATTTCACAGAGAGAGAGATCCTTCATCTTCTTTTTTTTTTTTTTTTTTTTTTTGTCCTTTTGCTCAGTGCTGGGGATGAATCCAGGGTCTCTGGGTAGAGCCTTGTCTTTATCGAAGCAGAGATAGAGAAGTGATCTCCTGACCCCTACGGGCCTTGTGTGAATACTTCAGCTCCCAAGCATGGTCACTGGGTCTATGAAAATAGTCCCCCCTACAGGAGTATTACAGGCCCCTGAAGATCCCCCAGGGAGAAGCAAGTCCTGCCAGCCTCGGGTGCTATTTATTCTCCGTTGCACCTGTCTCATAGCATCTGCACACCACACCCTCCTCCACACGACTTCCTTTAGGGTGCAAAATGTCAAGTCCCCACAACTAGATTCGGAGCCTGTCCTAGGGTGAAGAGGTGGGTGGAAATGGAGAGAGAATTTAACAACCCAGTGACTCCCATCTTTGGGGCAGCAAGGCAGGCAGATAACAAAACACCTCTTGCCAAATTCCCCTGGAACAGTTTCCCGTCTCACTTGCCCATGAATGAAACATGAACGCCCTGTGAGAACATTTTGCAACGTCTTCCTCCTCAGCCTTCCAGGGAGAAAACCCTGCTGCGTCCTGAGGAGTGAGACGCCACCTGCTCATCCGGCCAGCTCGTGGAAGTGAGACCCTCTCCCGACAAGCTCTGAGATGTCTGGCAAGGGAGCACTTCTCTGTCCTTGTGTTGTCCCACAGTGCTGAACGAACAGGAGGCGGGTACCCCTACCCAGCAAGCCAGGAAGGGAGGAACGGACTCCTCCTGCCTGGGCTTGTGCCCTCCTTCACTGCAGGGAATCCAGTGGTGGCCTAGCTCTAAGTCCAATCAGCTGATGGTGAGAAGTGGTGGCAGCAAATGCCTGTGGCCACTCGCTCTGCCCCATCCAGACAATGACCCTTCCCCAGTCCCACAGAACCCCATGCAGTGAGTGGTGGCAGGTGCTTCTCAGATGGGCAGCAATGGAGCTGTAGATGGGAGGGAGCTCCCATAGATGGGGGTGGGGGAGAGAGTGAATAGAGAACAGGAAGTAGATAGCAGAGTCTCCAGAGTTGTAGATCTGGGTCCCACAGTGCAGTCTGGACCCCGTCCTGCCCCTGCCTGCTGTGAGACTTCAGGTAGAAAAGGGATGAGAAGAACGGAAGTTCTTAACATGTGAAACTATGTAAGGTTCAAGTCCAGCCCTGCCAGTCACACTCTGCTGGTGTGTTAGTGACTTTCTTTGCTGCTATGTCTGTGGTGGTTTGAATGTGAACGGTCCCCCATAGCTTCATGTGTTTGTGATTAAGTCTCATTCTTAATCCCCAGCTGGTGGAGCCTTCGAAATGTAGAGTTTTGGAGGAGGTGTGTCACTGGCGGCTGACCGTGGGACTCTATACGCAGCATCCTTGCCAGCTCACTCTTGCTGCTTCCTTCCGGTTGATGTGACAGGATGTGATGCCCAACCGTCTGCTTTCCCAAGCCTTCCCGGCCATAATGAAACTTCCCCTTGAAACTGTAAGACAAAATAAGCCCTCTCCTTCCAGAAGCTGCTTGTGGTCAGGTGTTTTCCCCAGCGACGGGAAGGTAACTGGCACAGCTGACATATTAGTTATTTTCCTTACTGTTATGACTAAATATTTGGCAAGAAGCTACAAGACAGAAAGGGTATATTTCAGGGAGCTAGAGAAAATGGCTTAGCAGTTAAGGCACTGGCCTGCGAAGCCTAAGGACCCAGGTTCGATTCCCCAGAACCCACATAAGCCACGTGCAGATGGCGGCACATGCATCTGCAGTTCATTTGCAGTGCCTAGAGATCCTGACACGCCTCTTCTCTCCCCCCTCATAAGTCAATAAATAAAAATAATTTTTTTTAAAAAAAGAAAGGGTTTGTTTCAGCTTACACTTCAAGAGGATACAGTCCATCATGTCCGGGACGATGTGGTGGCAGGAGCGTGAGGTGTCAGGCCACACTGCATCTGTAGTCAGGAAGCAGAGAGATGACTGAAAGGGCATCCAACTGAACTATAAAATCTCAGGTCCCACCCCTAGTGACCCTGCTTCCTCCAGCAAAGAGCTCTCCCCCAAGATAACACCACCAACCAGCCGCCAAATGTTCAGACATCTCAACCTACGTGAGGCATCTCTCCTGCTCACACACCACAACAGCTGACCTGCAGGCAATGGACCCCACATGTCCACAGGGCCCCCTACTTCCAAAGGCCACCTGAGCAGCAAAATCCAAACTCTCTCATAGCTGGCCCTATACATACTAAGGCTGCCTGGCCTCTATTGACCCTCAGAGCATATAGACTTCAGAATTATACTGTAAGGGGACATTTTATGAGCTTAGCCTCGAATCCATAGGCCAAGACAGAACTGTAAGATGAAACTGCCCCAAATCAGGCAAGCAGAAAAGCTATGTGGGTGACTCCCCTAGGTGGACATACTAACTACACCTCCCCACACCCACTGTGCATCAGCTTTTTTTCTTCTGGGCCAATTGAGAACTTTTTGACTCCACTGAGTGGAGAGAAAATGGATCAGACTCACTAATGGGGAAGTTTTATTAGCTGTTTATAACCTGTATTTTTTTTGTCTAAATTGCCAGAGTTAGCATAAAAGAGATGTGTCATATTGATGCACAGGCTCTCAGTTAGGATTATGAATTCCATGACAGCACAATTGCCTTGATATCAATATGTTTTTTCATGAATTGCAGAGAAAAGCAGGTGTATAAAAATAAAACTCACATAAAATATAAATTATCATCGTGCGAGCTAATTCTATACCCTCAGGATACAATAGCTCACACACTTTATATTTGCAAAAATGTTTGTAAGTTACTTTGGGGGGTATTTATTTATTTCTATTTATGTATTATCTCCTTGCCTCACTGAGAGGTCCCTGAGATGGGGTCTCATTTCCATAACTGTCCTTGGGGACAAGAGCCGTAACCTCGGTGCCCTGGTTAATGCCATTCTGAGCACACACTCCACGTGTGAGTCTCATGCTCAGAAGGGGTTGGAAGAAAAGAGAAAAAAATGTTTTTCTTAGCCACGAAGGTTCCTTTGTAAGGAGAGAAATATAGCAGAAGGCAAAAGGCAAGCCAGCTCGGAGACTGCCTGATGCCAAAGGGTCAGGACAGCTATGGACACCATCACTGTATCAGAGATGTCTTTGTTTCTCTTAAATCGTACACATTTCTACTTTTAGGATCATTTTCTGTTTGTCTCCACACAAGAAGAGAATGTATACACTTGTAGGGAATGTCTTGCCGACCATTTTACCCCACAAGAAAGTTAAGATTCTTATAAACATCCTACAGATCTTGACAACACACTCTATCCACGGACGTGCTGGGGACAGAGCCACCCACTTCCAAAGCACTCAGCCACCTAGCTCTTGCTAAGATGCAGTCTGAAGTACGGGGTTCAGGTGGGCCCACAGGTATCCCAGGTGAGGGGAAGACTCAGTCCAAGGATTACACTGGAGATGAAGCCGCCAACAGCGCCCTCTGCAGGTGAGTCCCAGGCCTCAATTTGACTCTTGGCTCCCAGGGGGCACAAAGCTACAAATCTAACCGTCACTTAGTTCTACCTCTTGCTCAGCTGAACGGAAGCCTTTTAAGATTTTTTTTTCCTGAGCCCACACCAAAGAGAGAGTGTGTTTCCCCTGTTCTGGAAAAACGATTCAGCTTCCCATGTTAGTGAGCAGTCACTTGCGCTTGTCTCAAACTTGCAGCTCCTGGGTACCAAGGACAAGACAGGATGACGTGTTTTCTCCTTCTGCCCAGAAACCTCCTCGGCTGAAGCTGACCAGAGAAGCGTTCCTGCTGCCCACCCGTCTCTCTTCTCATTCTGAGAGTTCTTAGAGCCTCATTTCTTGCCTTTGGACTGGGTTGCTTTCAGAGCCACACAAGTGATTCAAGGCAATTCATTTGCCTCTTTCTGGGCCTTGGAAGGCCAGCTTCTTCGGCAGCGGGTAGAACCAGACAGTTTCCTGCTCAAGGAAAGGCCAAGGCAGAAGTCACCCGCTGTGCATCTGACTACCGCTGTCTGGTATAATCTGTGACTCTCTGCTCTTCAGTTGCCCAGTGGGAGAGGGCTGGAGGGGGCACTCAAACGAGGCCCCACGTTAAAGATGGTGGCTGCCACAAAGTAGCCAGGACCCTTGGAACGCTATACATCAGAGGAAATGCCAAAACCCCAGCCAGGTTATTAAGAAAGACATCCTCAGAATGGTCCAGAGAAGCTGACTCGGGAGATGCCCATCACAGCAGCTACCGAGAACTCTCCTAACTGTGGCAAGGTAGAGGCTTCGAGTCACGCCCCTGTCATGATAAAACATTTTAAGTGTTTGTGTTTTGCCTGATTACCTCCTCATTCCGTTTCTATTTTCGGATTGAGAGAGCAAGAGTGCTCTCTGCTACTTCCCAAGTAGCCTGGCAATGTAGTTCGCTCCCAAAGAAAATAGAACCTATAAGAAGCAGGGTTACAAAATAGTGCAATTGATATTTTAATCAGCCAAGGTTTCCCTGAATGATGCCCTGGGCACTTGGTACGGGAAGAAAAACGCAGGGGAAGTCCTTAATGAATGTCCCCAGCTGGTCCTCCTGCCCCGTTTGGTGATGGTGATCACAGACCCCTCGCATTGTGTGTGACTGCGGAACTCCCTTTGCAACAGAAATATGGTGTGTATGTCTTTAGCATCTCCTCCCATGCCCTGATACTTGCTAAATATTTAATCGGTCCATACAATATCAGCCGGGCTAAGATACGCTGATCTTTTCAGTGAAGGTCATTTCTTAATTACATTGATGACTCATATCTTATGAACCATAATTGGTTCTTTTCTCCTGACCATGCATTTTTAATTAACTGGTTTTGCCCTCATTGTAACTGTATGGAATGTCCACAGGTGACTTGGGTCACTCACTCTGGAATGCTGGCTGCCTCTTTCCTTTGAATACCACAGATGAAAACTTACAGCCGAAAGGGAATATTTGGGTTCTTTTCAGGTTTTGTGTTTGGTTCAGATTTCTAAGACCTACTTTGTAGGTCTGGCCGTGTTGTAGTTATCTTTCCGTAACTGGGACAAAACACCTGGCCAAAAGCAGCTGATGGCAGGATGGGGTTTATTTTGTCTTATAGTCTCGAGGGGCAGCTTCATGATAGCAGGAGAATGCAATGCCACGGAGCAGAGGCTGGACATCACAATCTTGCCTCAGCAGGTGGAAAATAGCAGCAAGAGAGGGCACTGAGCTCTGGCAAGGGGAAAGCTGGACTACAACACCCTGAAGCCTGTATCCAGTGGCACACCTTCTCCAGCAAGGCTCCACCACCCAAATTGCCACCAGCTGCGGACCAAGCGTTCAAAACGCGCGAGTTTCTAGGAAACATCTGATTCAAGCCACCGTAGGCTGTCTTCCAACTCATGTTGCCGCTGCCACCACCGCCAGTGTCTGGGTTATGGGTGTGTACCAGACACCACAGCCAGCTTGGGGGATTTGTTTTCTCTCAGGACAACTGTCTTCACAGCAGGGTGGCGCCAGGCTCTGCATGGTGACAGAAGTAGTAAGCATGTGTGGTCTCCGAATGAAGGTGCCTACCGGTTTGGACACCAGTTCCTTGGATGGGCCTCAAGACATTGCCCTTAGCGACTCCTCAGTGCCCTTCTCAAATCCCAGCTCACACAGGAAGGCAGGCGAAAGCAACAGAGAAACAAGATCAGGCCCTACCTCCCAAAGACCTGCTTCATCTTCTGCCTCTCGCTCTGACCCTCATCAAGAAGGTCCCTCCCTCTTGGATCCTCTTCAAGGGTGCCCAACCAGGACACCTGGAAGGCCACCTAGTGTCTGAATTTGTTGCATGGCAAGGACACCATCCCCCCTCATCCTGCTCCTCCTGTCCATTTTGCTTAGCCAAGAATGACTGACCAGTCACATGACCACTTCCAGCATCACAGAATTCCTGGAGATCCTGTGCTGATGACCTCCCAGGGTTCCCTGTTGCAGCCCATGCTGCTGGCGACTCTCACCCCGCAGTGCAGCCCCAGCTTTGCACACACTGCCCTCCTCTTGAAAACGCCCTACCAGTCTGGAATTGCACCCCCAACCCCAGCCACACCTGAAGCCAAGCCACTAGTACAGGGCACTGTGACCTCAATGTTTGTGTCCTCCCCCTCAACAAAACACAAATATACATGGGTTGTGACTTAACCCCAAGTCACTGCACCAGGAGGCTGAGTTTGGGGAGATGATGATGTCTGGAAAGTGGGGCTTTGTGAATGGGATCAGTGTCCTCATCAAAGAGGTCACCAAGAGCTGTGTGGACCTGTCACCACATCTGTGAACCAGGAGCCATACTATCACTAGACAGTGAATCTTCCACACCACTAATGTGCTTCCAGGTCCATAAGAGACAAGTCTGTGGCCTCTACAAGACACCAGGTTCATGCTAAAACTGACGAGGATGCAGGAACACACCAGAACAGCCCTTGCCTCCCCTCAGAAGGGGCCAAGAGCTTCTGTCCTGGGAGCAAACAGGGTCCTGCCCATCCTAAGCAAAGCCCGCTTGTACTACTTTCCTCACTGCTAAGACATGATACTTGACAGAAATACCTTGCAGAAGGAACAACTTATTTTGGCTCATGGTTTGAGGGGACACAGTCTGTCATGGCCTTGAAGGCATGACTGCAGGGGACTCCTGGGCAGGCAGAGCATACAGCTGAAACTATTCAACCTCCTCGCGTTCTGTCAGGACAGGAAAGTAGGACTGCTTATAAACTTCAAGACCTGCCCACCTCCAGTGACCTACTTCCTCCAACAAGGGTCCACCTGCTAAAGGTACCACGACCTCCTCAACCAGCGCCACCTGCTGGTGATCAATTGACAAACACATGAGCCTGTGAGGGTCATTTCCCAATTAAACACCACCAGTTTTGTTCATTGTCCAAGCTGCCTGTCCAGCTTTGTTCCTCTTAGTCTGAGATGGTCAGAACAGATCCTCTGCTGTCGTGAGATCACTTGCATGAGTGAGGAACAGGGTGGGATGGAAGACAGGCTTCAAGGTGGAACCTAGGCTGGAGTGACCCACCAACCTGACCACCGACAGCTGGACCTGCCTCTGGGGCTGGGTGTGCACTGCCCCTTGGATGCTATGATGGGGAATTGCTCAGAGTCATCAGTTTAAGGGACTGCGCTTAGCTGAGAAATACCAATATATGAGGGAAATAGTAAGCAGTCAGCTGGAGTGGAGTAATGTCATGGAGTCAACTGAAACGTAATGGCAGGCCTCTTAGTGGACAGTTTAAACCACAAATCTGGGGAGTCAAAGCCCTACCTCCTAGGCAGTAGAGAGAGACTTCACCAGAACCACTAGAGGTCAGACAGGCTGGGGTCCAGCAGCAGATGGCTCAGAGGGCAGCATGTCCCACCCATGGTGAGGGTCGAAGAGGCTATGGAGGAGGAATGGCCTGCAACACAGGCCCCGCGTCAGGGAGACCCAACCACTGGCATGCAGGGGCTCATGTGGCTGGCCACGGAGATGTGCTCTGAGCTGAGTGCAAAGCCAACCCTTGAGGAGGGACCCTCTCTCTTCTCAGAAAATCTCCTCTGTGCCTCCACGCGGCACTGGCATCCACTCTGGATTGGACTTTCTTTCACAAGCCAACTCCACTCTCTGAGAACAGGGTCTGGCAGCCTCAGAGCTGCAGGAGTGTGCACAGGACCTGGGACCCATCCATTCGCCCTCTGGATGCACCAGGGCAAGGCAGTAAGCTTTTTCTTAAAGACGCAAGGCAAGAAATGACACGCAGCATGGAGTATGAATGGTCTTGACTGCTTCTGGTAGTAAATGTTTATTTTTTTCTTTTCCTTTTCCTTTTTTTTTTTTTTTTTGTTGTTGTTGTTGTTTTATGAGGTAGGGTCTCACTCTAGCCCAGGCCGACCTGGAATTCACTATGTAGTCTCAGGGTGGCCTCGAACTCTCAGAGGTCCTCCTACCTCTGCCTCCCGAGTGCTGGGATTAAAGGCGTGCGCCACCACAGCCCGGCTGCTTTGTTTTTTTAAGGCAAGTTCTCACTCTAGCCCAGGTAAACCTGGAACTTACTCTGTGTGGTGGTTTGAGTCAGATGTCCCCCATAAACTTATGTGTTCTGAATGCTAGGTCCCCAGCTGGTGGAAATTTGGGAATTGAAGCCTCCTGGAGACAGTGTACTGTTGGGGGCAGGCTTATGGGACTTACAACCAGTTTCCCCTTGCCAGTATTTGGCACACTCTCCTGCTGCTGTTGTCTACCTGATGTTGGCCAGGAGGTGATGTCCACCCTCTGCTTGTGCCATTGTCTTCCCTAGCCATCGTGGAACTTCCCCTCGAGTCTGTAAGCCAAAATAAGCCCTTTCCTCCTACAAGCTGCTATTGGTCAGGTGATTTCTGCCAGCAACGCAAAGCTGAGTACAAGACTCAGAATCCCTAGGCTGGCCTTGAACTCACTCACAGTGATTCTCCTACTTCAGCCTCCCTAGTTCTGGGATTAAAGGTATGCAACACCATGCTGGTTTCTTTCTTCCTTCTTTTTTTTTCCTCCCTTCCTCCCTTCTTTCCTTCCTTTCTTTCTCTTGCCTGTATATGTGTATGTGGTGTGCATGTATACATGCATACATTTTTGTATTATGTGGACACATATGTGTGGGAATGCCTTGAAACCTGTGTATGAAGGCCAGAGATGTCTTCTTCAAACACTTTTCTCCTTAGTTTTTTTTTATTTTAATTTTTATTTTTATTTATTTATTTGAGAGCTACAGACAGACAGAGAAAGAGGCAGAGAGAGAGAGAGAATGGACACATCAGGGCCTCCAGCCACTGCCAAGGAACTCCAGACGCATGCGCCACCTTGTGCATCTGGCTTATATGGGTCCTACCTGGGGAATCAAGCCTTGAACCAGGGTCCTTAGGCTTCACAGGCAAGCACTTAACCACTAAGCCATCTCTCCAGCCCTCTCCTTAGTTTTTTGACACAGGGTCTTCCACTGAACTAGAACTCACTCGTTCAGCTAAACTAGCTACCCAGCAAGCCCTAGAGGTCCTCTGTGTCTGCCTACCCGGTGCTGGGACTACAGACGTGCGTGGCTACCTGTGGATTTTGTATGGTTTAAAGGGTCTGCCAAGCACTTTACTGACTGAGCCATCTCTCCAACCTCCAGGCATTAACTCTTAAAAGAAAACTTCCCACTCTCTAAAGATTTGTGAACTCTCAGAACAGCAGTCACTGGATTCCTCAGGTGGCCGTTCTCCATGGTTAACCAGAGGAGTGAAGCTGAGGGGTGGAATCTCAGACAGACAGACAAGCCGCCGAGAACTTCCGCGCGAGGGCTGGGGCCGCGGCTGCCGTGGCCTCACTCGGCAGCGGCTGGGTTGCCGTTGGGCTGCGCGAAGCCCTGGGCTCCTCCGTGACTTGGTCGCTCGCTACCTTCAAACCTCACAGTCGGGTGGTGCTCATTATCACGGGAGCATGACCTGCACATGTCGTGTCCTTCCCCAAACCGCACCATACTACAATCCAGCTGGAAGCATAGTAGGTAGAGAGGAAATATATTTCCCTTCTAGATGTCTCAGGAATAGGATGCATGCTGCTCTAACTACAGATTCCAGGCTTGGGAACTGGGAGGGGAGGTGCTCAGATACAGCAAAGACAGCTGCTGTCAGGAGCTACCCACAGTGAGTAGCCTCAGTGGAGTCACGGGTACTGGCAGAGCCGGACCATGTCCTGGGCATGGCTTGAACTACGTTAGAAGAATAGGAGACATTGACAATGCGGTTTAAAAAAAATAAGTTATTTATCTGTATTTATTTATTTATTTGTGAGCAGAGAGAGAGAGAGAGAGAGAGGGAATGGGCACACCTGGGCATCCAGCCACTCTAAAGGAACTCCAGATGCATACCCCACTTTGTGCATCTAGCTTTACTTGGATACTGGGGAATCAAACTCAGGTGATTAAGGCTTTTCAGGCTAGCACCTTAACCACTGAGACATCTCTCCAGTCCCAGGCAATACGATTTTTTAAAATTTTTTTAAAAATTATTTGATCCAGCCTGGAGAGTTTGCTCAGTAGTTGAGGGCTTCCTGAGTAAGCATGAGGAACCCAAGGAGTCTGACACTGTTGAGCTTGACTTCCAGAACCCATGTAAATAGCTGAGCATATCCACACACCAGTCCTGTGGGGAGCAGAGACTGGAGAATGACTGGGGCTTGTGGACACACTATGGCTCTGGAATCGATGCAGAGAGAATCAGATGAGCAAGTGGTAGAGTGTGGGGGAGAAATGTTCTTAGGCCTTCACTCACAGGCATGGGGTACAACATCTGCGCACACATGCATACACTGCACATGTGCACACACACACACACACACACACACACACACACATACAAAACTAACTTGATTGACATAAATTAACAAAATAATTCATTTTGTGCATTCCCACAGCTTTGCCAGAAACATCCATAGCCACCTCCACCCTTGATTGAAGGCTGTCAGGAGATTGGGTGTTTGTAACAGGGCGTTCACTAATTAGCCTCTGGGATATTTTGATTTAGCTGTTTCAATCACAACTCACTATGGAAAGTCCAGAAGGAGCAGGGACCAAGCCTGCATACTGTTTCCCCATGTGCCAGTCCCTCCCTCTTCCTGGGAAAGCTGAGGGTGAGATGGCCCTACACAACCCCCCCCCCATTGTGGTGAGCCAGGAACCCCCACAAATGTGAGTTGGCTCCCTCCTTAGTTTCTTATGGGTTTCACATGTCATGGAGCACGCCTGTCCACTCTGGCCTTGCCTTTGTCCTTGGTGGTATCCAGAGTTCACTTCCTGGCAACAGGAAAGCCCCTCACTCTTCTGTCAGGCCCTGGATTGTTTGCGCTGGAGACACCTAACAATAATAATAATAATAATAAAAAGGATTCCATTCTATAGCAAGGCTCCAGGGAGTATTTGCCAGGTCTCCTGGGAGAAGCATCAATTGCCTGCCTATCCTTGATTTTTCAAACTTTGCTTCTCTTATAGGTGTGACTATGAGACACTTTTCTGAAGGTGTCATTTCTGAATCCTGGGATGTTGGAGAGATCTTTCAAGAGTCCTTATTAGAAGCTGGGCTTATATATGCCTCAGCAGTTTGAAAAATCCAGCTGCTTCTCCTGCCTTCTGGGTAGTATGTTAGTTAGCAAGCTTTCTGAACTCTGCCTGTCTCAAGAATATGAAATGATAGTTAAGTATTAATGAAGTGGAATACCTTTCCCAGGGATTTATACCCATTTGTATATTTTATAAAACATTCATATTTTGTGTCTGATATTCTATTTATTGTTGGTCCCTGCTTCTTGATCTATAGGAGTTCTTTGTATTTAGAGGGAATTAGACCTTTCTCCAAGATGAGTTATAAATATTGTTTGCCATTTCTGCACTCACGTTTGGGCAAACTCAGAAGAATAGTTACATGACTGGATCTATGACTCACTTTCTAAAAGTTAGTATTCAAAATTAAGATCTTCCTGAAGCTAAGAATATTTTTAAATGGTCTTTAAACATTCTCATGGTTTCTTCTAGTACTTGCATGGTTCCATCTTTTACAATTAATTAAAAAATACATTTTTAGTTTTTAGATATAGAGAGAGGAGCATGGGTTTGCCAGGGCCTCTTGCCTCTGCAAACAAACTCAAAATGCATGTTGCTACTTTGTGTATCTGGCTTTACATGGGTACTGGGGAATTGAACCCAGGTCAAAAGGATTTGTAAGCAAGTGTCTTTAGGTGCTGAGCCATCTCCTTAGACTATTTTTTGATCCACCTAGAATTTATTTTCATATCAAGTGTAAACTATGGAATGCATATTATTTTCCAATTTGTATGTGGTTTTCCAAATAATTGGCCCAATTCATCTCAGTCTATTTTATTATATTTAACTTCTATGACTCTAAGAGGTGATACTATTACTCCGTGTTCTGCAGAGAACTGAGGCTGAGAGGAACCTAGGCTCCCAAAGCCAGAGCAGTCAGGTGTGAACCATTGAGTCTATCATACTATATGGGCCACCAACACCCTTCTTCCTGCACATGGTTATCCTCCTAGTCTGGACGTGTGTATAGCTGCAAGATTTTTTAAAAAAACACATAGGAGAGTGAGAGATAAATAGAGTGAAGGTAAATGAGGGACAGTGATAGAGAGAGAATGAGTGGATGGATATATTGGATGATAGGTCATATAAGTAGGTAGGTATATAGATAGATGAGTATAAATAGTCAGATAGATAGATAGATAGATAGATAGATAGATAGATAGATAAAAATAGATGATTGATAAGTAGATGGTTGATAAACAGATGAAGGAAAAAGCTCTTAAGGTGAAGTACTCTTGGCCTGAGAATCTGTTTCATTATACATATGGCAGAGAAAACAGGGGAGAGCCAATGCTTATCAATAAAACAAAAAGAAAGCCAACAGCCCACCGTGAGACTTCCCACCTCTTCCACATCTTCCAGGGAACAGGAGAAATTTCAGAGGAAGAGATGGCATGAACACTGCTCGTACTGCTAGCCTGACAACCAGCTCTAGGTTGATGGTGACAGACACAGTGATCAGCCAAAACCCATCAAAGAAGAAATTCAGATGCTACAGAGAACTCAACACAAATCAGACTGCCAACAGGCCTGCCATGGCTCAGGGAACATTGTGGAAGATGGAGGCAGAAAGATAGTAAGAGCCACAGAGTGGGTAGGAATACCCTGAGACATGGTGCCCCTCTACCTGACATGGAGTAATTGAAGCCTTCATGCCCCACAGTGGATACCATGACACCACAGGGGAGGGCCCCAGGGTAGCGTGGGCTGGGGTCAGGGGATGGAAGAGTATAACCTGTTATATTGTATATAAAATACTTTTTTAAAAAAAGTAAGTGAAGTAAACAGCTCAAAGAAGACTGACCCACAGAGTATGCTCAGTGGCAAGTAGAAACCCTCAAGAATCATTGATTAGGGGCAAGCTAGTGTGTTCTCAGGGGCTCACACCTAGAACTGACACTTCACAGTCCAGAGACTACTAAATGGGGTTCCCCAGGATTGAGCCCCATGGAGCCCTATGACAGAGATGGATGGACCTGTCAGGGTCATCTCCACTACAGCAGTCTGCTGCACAACTGTCTTGGGTACATGTTTGAAAATAAGGTGCCAGGCTGCACCCCAAGCCTCCTGAAGTAGCATCCATGATGGGGTTCCCATTCTTCATGTATTCCTGTATCCTGAGACAGGAGACCACGAGGACCATGGGATGCACAAGAAGCCTGGAATATTCTCTCACTAGAAGAACATTTAAATGGTAGATGCAACTCAGCCTCTTCTTCGAAGATATCTATTGCTTCCCAGATCCAAAATTTCAAACTCGATTTCCTTTTTTTTATGAAAACAAATGACCTGAGTGATTTCTCCTAAAATCCTTCTGACACTTCACTTTGTAGACAACTACGACCATTGAAATATTGGGATAAGGCCTGGAGAGATGGCTTAGCAGTTAAGGCACTTGCCTGCAAAGCCTAAAGACTCATGTTCAACTCTCCAGATCCCACGTTAGCCAGATGCACAAAGGTGAGGCAATCGCAAGGCTGCACATGACCACGAGGTGGCGCAAGCATCTGGAATTCGATTGCAGTGGCTGAGGCCCTGGCACACCAATTCCCTCTCTCTCTCTCTCTCTCTCTCTCTCTCTCTCTTTCTCTCTAAAACACAAAAAGGTGATAGAATTATGACACAATTCTGTGAAAGTTAATTTCCTTAAATTATTCTCTCTGAAGAAGTTGAATCATGTCAGACCCTAAAGAGATTAGTCAAATGGCAAGTTGAACATCACCAAATAACAAATGCTAGCATTTCAATGGGTACAAGTCAATTATTTTCTTAAGGGAATATTGGGTCCAATTTCTAGCTTCCTAGACCCTATTACAAAGGAAGCGCCTGACAGCACCCTGGCCCTTGCCTGCCCTCCAGACAGGCCATGTATTTTGTAGCAGTTGCGTTCTTGTTGCTGGGACAAAACACTCAACCAGAAGCAGCTTATCTGTCATAAAGGGGTTTATTTAAGGCTTAAAGGTTTGAAAGGAAGGTTCATCATGGTAGACAAAGCATGGCAGAGCACGGCCAATGGTTCACATCTTCTCTTTACCAGCAGCAGGGTGAGGGCAGCAAGTGTGAGCTAGCTAGTGCATACCTATTTGAGCTAGACTGATAAACCTCAAGGGTTCCCCTCAACAGCTCACCTCACCTGTCAAGGCTTCACTTCCCAAAGGCTTAGTCGCAAGTACATGAGGCAATGGACAACATTTCACACTCAAGCCACCACACTTTTATTTATTTATTTATTTGTTTGTTTATTTATTTATTTATTTAGTTTTTCAAGTAGGGTCTTGCTCTAGCCCAGGCTGACCTGGAATTCACTACGTAGTCTCAGGATGGCGTCTCGAACTCATGGCGATCCCCTCCACCTCTGCCTCCCGAGTGCTGGGATTAAAGGCGTGCGCCACCACACCCAGCTCCACCACACTTTTTGAGGTAGTTTGCAGAAGCTCAGATGAAGAAAGGCTCCCGTGGTGTGGGGCATGCTCTTGGTTTCCACGGCCGCTCAGGCCGATGACTCTCAGGCACACAGCAAGGCATCTCCAGAGCTCTAATCTAGAGTCCCTCCTGCGCTTGATGTCCCTACACCTATGTCCATCTGAAGCCCAGGTTTAGAGAACCTCACCTTGCTTGGGCACACACCAGCATTCCTTCTTCAAGATGCCTTTCACCCTGGCTGCCATGGCCTTCATAGAGGGGCCTGAGGATAATGCTGACCTCTAAATGAGTTGCCTTATATATCCGTGTGCATCCAGTCAAGAGGCGCCTATCTGAGCTGAGTGGCTATGACCCTGGGCACTCAGCAGGTGCCTGAGAGGCTAAGGAAGAGTGAGCTACAGATAGTCGTCACCTCAACATCAAGCCAAGAACCTGACCAGTGTCCCCTTGGTGCACACAACACATCCGCAAGCCATCCAAGATGGCCCTTGTATAGGCCTCTCTCACGCTACCCATGGTGACCAGTGATTCTGCCATGCCAAGGACTACTGCCACCTAGATTTCCGAAACCCCAGCTTGTGAGAATGACAAAACAAAAGCCATGGCACTCCTCCGAAGGAAATCAAAAGGTTTTGATTGGGGAAATTTTCAAGGGAAAAGCAGGTGAACATCGATCTTCAGTTTAATTCAGTTCTATAGAAGTATAACTTCCAGGGACGTGGAGGTGGCTCAGCCAATAAAGTGCATGTACACTACACTCGGTGTGGCAACATGCCTTTAATCCCAGTGCTGGGGAAACAGAGCCAGGAGGCTCTCTAGGGCTTGCAGGCTACCCTAGTCTAGCCAAATCCATGAGCTCTGGGCTCAATAAAAGACCCTATCTCAAGCCGGATGTGGTGGCGCACGCCTTTAATCCCAGCACTTGGGAGGCAGAGGTAAGAGGATTGCCATGAGTTCAAGGCCACCCTGAGACGACATAGTGAATTCCAGGTCAGCCTGAACTAGAGTGAGACCCTACCTCGAAAAACCAAAAAAATAAAAATAAAATAAAATAAAAAATAAAAGACCCTATCTCAAAAAAATAAGGTGGAGAGCAATTGAAGAAGACACTTGCCCTTGAGCTCTGGCCTCCATGAGCACCCCACAAGCGCACGTGCACCCACACACATAGGAACACACATGCACACGCACACATACACGGAGCACACACACACAAAATAAATAAAATAAAATTAAACTATAGCTTTTGTTTGGTTTTGAATTCGTTGAATACTCTTCCAGAAGGATTGTGTGCTACTCATTCTCTGTCCTGACGACTTCTTAAATCGACGGGTGACCTTTTCCTTTTCTTGGCTTGCTCTCCTGAAATTTCCCTCAAATGTCTCCTCAGTTAAATAAGGCCCTCCACGCTCCGTGTGGCCTCATTCGGCGAGGTTCCACACGGCGTATTTACAGGCACAGCGGTGAGCTGGAACGCAGTGTTGGCCAACACCTCATGAGATTTTTGTTTTTGAGGAAAATTAGATTTTTGTGTTGTTGCTCCTTTTGATTCGGTCACCAGGGTGCTGATTTTGATTAGGGAACGTTCATTTTGGGGGAACAAACCTTCCAAAGTCGGAGGCGCCTGAATGGATGAGATGGGAAATCAGAGGCAGAGACTCCTGCGTGGAATGGGAAGGGGCAAGAGGGAAACAGAGAGCAAAATCAGAAACACAGGAAACGGGACGGTGCTTATAGCCTGTTGCAGGAGTCACAGCGTCGTGTGTGCAGATATGCGTAAGAGCACAGAACGTTATAACCCTAACGGTGGTTCGCTTTGTGCCCATAACCCTGCACTTCCCCTGGCTTCATTCTTTTCTTTATTATGATCTTCACTGTACAGACACGTCACATATTGGTCATATTTCCATCGGGTTATATTCTTTTTTTTTTTAAGTTGCAAATGTTTCCTTTATTCCATAAAGCCAGTATTGCTACTTCTAAGCTCAACTGTGTGTTCATCTCTACATTATTCCATGTCATGCCTGCGATGTTAACCAATCACTTCCAAGTTCCATGGTATCCACCCCCATTCCCCCCAGTTGACAAACCGCTCTAGGAATTTACATTCTCCCACACCCCCGAGGAAATATACTCAACGTTCTTCTTACATATCCTTCCCAAGCTCCCATGCCACAGACGGCCCTCCTCAGTGGGGTTATTGGTATTCACTGTGGGGTTATTGAATGTATCAGTCTCTGTGGGAAGAGGGGCCACAGTGCCTCAGTCTACTCCTTCCCACCCTGTGGCTCTTACAATCTTTCTGCCCCCTCTTCCACAGTGTTCCTTGAACGTTGGCTGGTACATTGTAAGTCTCTGTTAGCGTTAAGCTCTCCGCAGCTTCTGGATGTCTGTTTGGATGAGTTCTTCTTCGTCAGGAACCTGCAGTGCGCAGGCATACGCACCAGCGTCATCCAGTCCATACCCACCCTTTCTGTTCTATATTCTCCCTCATCCTCAGCACCTGCGCAGACATCTTAGTTGTGAGCCGGTGTTAGACACCCTGGAGCTGTCACTGGCCCAGTGGCCTATGCTGTCCTAGTATCTGTGCCCACACAGCCACCAAGACACTCAGATAAATGTCAACTCTGGACAGAGTGTTTCCACCAGCGAGGGTAAAACACACAGAAGACCCGATGCCCCACATGGAGGACGACTGATGGCGACCCAGGAAGTTCATACCCACAGTCCCAGTGAGCAAAGACACTTCCAGGAGCCGGTGAGTCCAATACTCTGCTGGTCTGTGAGACGGATCTGGACAGGTGATGGCACCCAGACTCCCAATATCCTGATTCCCTGGATCCAAAGAGGGTGACACACAGCATCATAATAGACACTGTTGTTGCTTATTGTGAGGTAGATAATGGAAATTGAGTCCCTTGAGGACCACCTTGAACTCCATCTTGAGCCTCATGCTCAAGACCATGAAAAGTGTATTTGGTGCCTGGTACCCGATATGCACACTTAAAAATAAAAGGAACAGTGGGGGCATGTACATGAGAAGATGGTTAAAGGCTAAGGAGTAATGACAGTCCTACAAAAGAGCAGCGGGGGCTAGCCTTTTATTTCAATTTTTACCTATTTATTTGCACGTGTGCTGTGTGTGCCAGGGTCTGCTGCTACAAACAAATGCCCACCTGGCTTTATGTGGCTGGCTGGGGATTGCAAGCAAATGCCTTTAATTCCTGAGTCACTTCCCTACCCCAGGAGCAAACTTTTGAGAGAAATATACTCCATCCTGGGTGCTGTGCTACATCTTCCCAGGGACATAAGGCTTCCCTGTCTTGTGCTTTTCTTTATGGATGAAAGGGAAAAGGGCTGAGTTGCCTGAAAGAAAAATCTTACAAAAGTCAACACAGTGGAGGAATGAGCTGTAAGCCAGTCTTCCTCACACTAACACGAAGAAGGTATATATTGAAATGACTTCCTATGCACATATAATCTACAAGCTGCATCTAATTTTCATCGTAAGGTCTCATTTGTGGCTATTCCGAGTCAGATTTACTAATGAATCTGAATACATGATGCAGTCCTTACTTTAAGGGGCTGATCAAAGGCTTTCTCCCAACTCCCTGTCACAGGAATATACTCTCCGAGTACCACATTTGATTCAAACGTGAGCACACGAGATCATGTGCGCATAACGCGTCGGGTGTTGTGAAGCTAAGACATGGGCAAACTAGCTCCAGCAGGAAATGCTCCAGTGCAGCCGTGAGGCGACACGCCGCTCCGGCTCTGAGCAAGGCGAGGCCTCATGGAAGAAAGATCTGGCCATCCATCCATCCATCCATCCACACTGCAGCGGATTAACAGCCCCAACAACTTCCCTGGGCAAGTTCTGGCTTCCTCTTGTGAAGTTTCTTCCCGCAGCCTGGTAAACAGCACACTGTCTCTTTAACTGATTTGATTTTATTTCTTTTCTTTCTCTCTCTCGCTCTCCTTTTTTTTTTTTTTTTTAGTTTAAAGATTACATTTAATATCTATTTCCCAGCAGTATACAAACTGACATCATCTACTCATAAAAGCGGAATGCTTTGCTTTTTTAAGCTTCAAGCTGAATAACAAATTGCCACAGATGACAGCATAAAAGAATAACAGAATGGAATCAAAAGGAAATTCATTGTCAACAGAAACCCCCTGCTGAGGAATTTCAATTTCATATATCTAATTATCCCTGTCAGTTGGAAGAACTGACAAAGAGGGCTCTTTGTTCCCTCGTTCGCCTCCCGCTTCTCACTCTCAATTAATTCCGGCATACAAATATGACTAATTGTCTTTGCAGTGCTCAAGAGCTCTGTATATAAATGTTCACGGACTGAAAATGATTTGGAGGGTATTCAGGCACCGATTTATGATGTCTGAACAATGGCCATGCATAATTCAGGTGATCATGTTAGCACCCTCGCATGCCCGCGTTACAGGGATTAGGCAAGACTCTCTTCCCACATCCTTTTTCATATCTGCTTTGTGACAATAACTCACTTTGCACCTATTAAAACAGGAAGCATTATATGTCTGCTGAGGCTCATTGAAATTACCACCAGCAAGATCATCAGCATTTCAATAACATATGGGCAGTGAAGGGACTGAGTGACGGGAGGGGTGCTCAAAGCTCAAAAGGTAGTAAGGACTTTTCAGCGGACAATCCGAGAGCTCTCTGGAAGGTTCAAGTTGGAGTTTTTTGTTTGTTGATGATGTTTGTTGTTGGAAAGACTCGCTCGGGTTCTTCTGTTTCTCTGGTGTTTGCTTTAAAGCTTTCCTTTCTTTTGCTTTGTTTTTATTTTTCATTTTTGGCTGGCAGGGGTTGGTTGTCTGTTTGCCCCTCAGGCTTAATCAATGCCGTCCAGATGCATTTCAATTAATGTAGCTAATGATTGCATTGTTTCCCTTTAGTCAAAAAAATAACTAAAGATTTAGCTCAATTATTTTAACTTTAGCAACTTATCTTTTTACTATTTGCAGCAATAACAAAATCTAAATGCATTCAACACATAATAAAGAGGAAATAACATTTAAGAGGACAAACATTTACTCTATATTTTAACAAAATCATGTCTGTAATTATAATTTAGAGTCAACTCTAATTCAGAAAATGGAAGTTAGAGTTCTGCCCAAATTATAGCATTAAATAGACTGTTAAAATAAATCTATAACACTACCACATGTATTTAACTGTTAAAAGATATGTTTAATTGATCGCTTGATCTAAACGTATATTTTATTACCATCTGTGCTTTTGTGTTGCAAAAAACTTAAAAATAAAGCCTGCTTTGGTCATAGCTCAGTAGCCTCTTTAAAGTTTAGAGAATGAAAGCTATTCACTAACAAGTAGACATTTTTTGGAGACTAATCATATTGTCAAGGTTACTAATAAAAGACCAATATGACATTCTAAAGGGCTTAGTATAAATTACCAAAAAGAAAAAGAAAGGAAGAAAGAAAAGAACTTTGGAGTAGTGAAAGAGAATTCTTTTTTTTTTTTTTTTTTTTTTTTTGTAAATTGCTTCTCCTGAATCTTTTTAGTGTGGGAACGTTAAAAGGCATGTTTCTGGAATTGTTTTTATAGGGAAAGCAGCATTTCGAGATCCATAGTGCTTGAGCAGACACTCCACCCATTGCTGATCACCTGTTGGAAACACGCAGCATCCGGGGTGACAGCCTCCTCTGCGTTCCACATTTCTGGATTCCTCCTGGTGCTCATTGGCCTCAGAAAGTCACCTTTGGCTCCTGAGTTCCTGCTCCTTCCCTGGGAGTGTGTCCATTTCACTGTTCACAGAAGGAATCAAGTACAAACTGCAAAAGTCCCCCTGAGAAAATGAGGACTAACATTAAATATCTATATTTTTAAATAGATATATGTTTAAGTTTAAACTGTGTGTGTGTGTGTGTTTAGCCAGACATGGTGGTACATATCTGTAATCTCAGTACACTGGAGGCTGAGGCAGGAGGATAGTGAGTTTGAGGCCAGCCTGAGCTATGCAGTTGAAACTCTGTAACTCTGCCCCAAATAACAATGATGACAAAAAGTTCTCTCTCTCTTTCTGTCTCTGTCTGTATGCACACGCACACACACACACACACACACACACACACACACACTTATTTTTAGTGTGGAAACTTTTGAGGCATATGAAACACAAAACAATATGGTTTCTCCTTGAGATCTGGTGTCAATCCCTGAAGTTTTATAAACCAGCTGGTGCTATAGAGAGGATGGAGTTGTGTCTGTCAAGAATCTCTGCTGTTCCTCTGCCTCTATGCTTCGTGCGTGCATGTGTGTGCACATATGCATCTATGCATTAGCACATGTAAAGATGTTTAAGTAATTATAAAAGATGTTTTTAGATAAAAATGCAAGCTATGCACCTGAATTCACTCTGGTATCCAGAAAGAAGAAATTATTCCATGAATTCCAGTGGCAAAGCCCAGGGCTGAGGGCGAAACAGATGTAGGTGGCAGCCTAGCCATCTGTCAATGCTTGGGAGTGTATGGGTGACATTTGACAAGGTGTTCACAAATCTCATGTGAAGATGGAGTGTTCCCTACCTCGGCAAAATGTTAGGTTTCTTCATGAACACCACAGTCAAGCCCATCACCTTTTCTACCATGACGAATTTCCATGAACTTCAGGAAAACTTCGATTCTTCACATTACAAACCTACCAGAGCAAAGCAGTAAAACAATGGAACAAATTGAAGCCTAATCAAGAAAAAATAGGTTTGTTTGTTCTCAGAAGATATCTAAAGTTCTACACAGAGTGGCAAGTGTGAGCGAGAACGAGTACCAATCTAACAAGAAAGTGTCATGGTGCTAGGGAGACGGCTTGGCTGTTAAAGGAGCCTTGCTTGCAAAGCCTACAAAATCCAGGTTTTACTTGCCCAGCCACCCACGTAAAGACAGGTGGGCATTTGTTTTCAGAGGCAAGGCATCCTGGTGTGACACATACACACACACGAATTTTCTTTTGAATCAAGAGCACGGTACATGTACAGAAAGCCCACCCCACAGAGGTACGTCTTACCAGCTGCTGAGCTAAGTTCTTATATGTTGTTATTCCCATCTACCGTCCTCATGGCTGGAGCAGGAGGCTGGCTGGGTGAGAGACTTGGGGCATTAGATAGTCCAGTGAGCCAAGGACTAGAGCTCGGGCACAGCCAGGATACGATGGAGGTGGGTCCAGGATGGTCAGGAACAGGGAGCTGGGAGAGGGTCTTAGTTATGTTAAACATCCCAGGAGGAGGACAAAGAAGCCAAGAGGCACCGTTGCAGGGGCTGGCACCTGTGGGAAGAAAAACCAAGATCTAAAAGCCTGGGAAATCATACCCACAGAGAGAGAGAGAGGCAGCGTAGTGGGACCTGGACCAGGGAGAGGTGGAAGCTCTGACCAAACATGCACCTCACTGTCACGGGAGCCAGGCAGGGCTACAGGCAACATGAATGGGAGAGCTCCTTCAAAAACTCTTGTCTCCTGACAGTTAATATCTGGGATATATAGAATTTCTTGGCAGCTTAACTTTTTCAAGCAAACATGTGATAAATCACTCAAATGTGTATTTTTGCCTTGTCCTAGCATGTAAAGTGGTTGTGTCCCTTGCGCCTACCTGATCAAGAATGTAGCACTGGGCATCCATCTCTGAGCCCCTTCAAAGGAGGCTGGCTCTCAGGAGTGAGCTCTCTAGAACATACAGTGGATGTTCAGGTTAATTTATAACATGCTGTCTTCTAGCTGTTGTCACCACACTGAAAATGGAACATTCCTTTTGAAAAGATCCTGCCCAAAGTGATTGCACTGGGTTCTAGCCGTTTTATTTACATGAAGACTGTAATTACTAGAAATTTCCTCCATTGTAACTACGGCCCCGAGTCTCTCACCTTCAGCCAGCTCACACACGAGACTGGCTTGTCATGAGGCTGCACGGAGGTGAGCCCATGCATGGGGACTGGTGACAAGTGAGAACCCACGAGCAGAGGGCTGCTATTTCCTTCCCAGCTCAGAGGTGAATGTTCTTCCACTGGCACTTGGTCAGTGAACACCAAGCTCTTTCCTCGAGTCCTCGTGTTTCTAAAGTAAGAGCCCCTCAGTGACCTTCTGTGATGATTTTCTGCCATGAGCATTATTTTCAAAGCTGGTCAAACTCCCCATGGGTTTTACATTGCAACGCTGTTTCATCACTTTCTCTGCCAAGGTTTTAAAAATTTAAGGTTGTGATAGAAAAATTGATTTGTCAGGCCACCCAGAACTTCCTATCCTAAGGCTGTTGGCATTGACCGCCCAAGTCCTGAAATCCTAGTAGGCACATCCATAGGTGGCAGGGAGAGTCAAGATGGGTCCTGAAGATTTGAGTTAGGAGCTGACAATCATCCTGAGACTCACTCCATCTGAGGGTGTCAGTTGGAGTATGTGTAGAGCTTAGATGTGGCTCCCCATCATAGGAAGACTGGAGACCCCTGAGTGCCATGACTTGAGAAGAGAGCAAGAGGGAGGGAAAAGGAAGAAAAGAAAGACAACCTTGTTAAAGCACAATAGGTCCACATTGATTTAAAATCCCTCCATCCCTTACTTCTGTCCTGGGGAAACACCTTCAGACAGGTTCCACCTCTTAGGAGCTACTCAGACAAAAAGGACCTAGGACTCCCTCCATGAAAGGAGAGCTCCACAGTCATTGTTACGGTTTGAATCGTAAATGTCCCTCCCTCACAGGCCTGTGTTTGGAATGCTCGGTCCTCCATTGGTGTTATTTTGAGAGGTGATAGAAACTTTGGGTGGGCGTAGCCTGAGGAAGTAGTTTATTGGAGTAGGGGGGGGGGTCCTGGCAGTAGGTATATAATGCCTAATATCTCTCTCTCTCTTTCTCTCTCTCTCTTTCTCTCTCTCTCTCTCTCTTTTTCTCCCCTCTCTTCTTTCTTCTCTTTCCTCTCTTCCCTCTCTTTCTCTCACCCTCTCATTTTCCTTCCTGAACCCCCTTTCCTGTCCTAATGGATGAACCCTCTGAAATTGTGAGCTCAAATAAATCTTTTGTCCTTTAAGTTGCATGTGTCAGGTAACTGTGGAGAGCGGGTGTGGCAGCCATCCCAAGATGGCCGCCCAGGCTTCCTGCCAAGTCTCATGACTAAGCACCATTTCCTGCTTCCCCTTCTGAGTAAACACGTACACACTGCAAAGTGCGCATGTACAGCGCTATGCAAGATCAGACCACCATCAGGTGGTTGGCTGCGCCCTGTTGTCCACGCCCACGTGGCAGCTGCTGATTGGGTCAGGCTGGCTATATTTAGGGTGGAGGGTTTGGTATCGGGGCCTCCGCTTCCTGATGTAAATGGTTCCTGAATAAACTGCTTCGAGAAGGGTTCCGATTGCCGTTGCCTTATTCCGCTGGATGGGAAGGGTAGCGACAGGTAACTTGGTCTCAACAAGATAAAAATAACTAACACACTCATGTTGACACACACTGTGCCCTGAAATCAAGCCTTTCTCATCATTAGTGCCTGGGACATCTCTCCTACCTTCTTCTTCTCTTATCCATGCTCAGGGAAGATCACAGGTATAACCACATCGCTGTGATAAGTCCGAACTCTCTCTACTTCCCATGGGCTTTCCACACCAGCTGTGATGTCACCTTCATTGTCAACTTGACTGGATTTGGAATCACTGTGGAGGCACTCCTCTGGACGTGTCTGTGAGGACATTACCAGAGAGGTTTAACTGAGGAGGGAAGACCCACCCTTGAATGTGGGTGACACTATTCCATGTGCTGGGGTCCCACACTGAATAAAAAGGGCATAAGTAGTAAACCATTCTCTCTCTCTGTCTCTCTGTCTCTGTCCCTCTCTCTCTCTCTCTCATTCCTGACTACAGGATACATGACCAGCCATATCATGTTTCTACCACCATGCCTTCCTCACCATGATGGGCTGTATCACCTCAAACCTTGAGCCAAAATAAACCTTTCTTTCTTTACATTGCTTTCATCAGGTATTTTGTCATAGAAATGAGAAGAGTAAACGAATACACCAACCCACCACAAGTTGAGATTGACATAGTGTTGTACTGCCAGCCTAAACCTATCACATTCATGAATAAAACATGCGTTCATGCCTGCCATCAAATCATCAGCGGCCTATTCTCATCAGTTTCTGTCCCGTCACAAGAGCCAGAGCCCGAGGTAAGCGTGGAATGGCAAGCAGGAGCCAGTCTGCTGAAGCGGGAAGGGACCCGTGCTTGGTGTCGGAAGGTGGCGGGATGCTGTGCTCCCAGCTCTGCGTGCCTTTACTCCATCAGCCACTTCCTTCGCCTCCTCAGTCAACATTGTCAAGGTCCTTCCAGGTAAAGTGAAGCTCCAATGACCCAGGTAGGACACTCATCACACCACAGAGGGGACCACTCTGCTCATATTCCCCCTAGCTATAACACCTGTGATTGCAGTACATTGATTGCTAAGATAGGCCATTGTACTTTAGTTCACCAAGCTATGAAGTAATAATCATTAACACAGAAATTTCACCAGAACAATACTATTTTTTTTAAGTTTCAAATACAGAAAGAAACATATTAGCCTTGACAATACACAGGTAAGGTCAGGTGACTGAGTTCAAAGAAGCTGTAATCACACACTTGTGTTTGAGACCTAATATTCATTGACCATCTATTATTCACACTTACAATACATGGTCCTGGTCTGGAGGGAGGACATGAGAATTGGTAGAGGAACTCTGCTCAGAGGTCTTTCCATGCAATGAGGGCTCAAAGGGTCACCAATATGTTACTGAGCACCCCATCACTGACAAGTCACATTGATGATTGGTACATGAGGATTCACACTTAGGGAAGAAAAGTTCATTTTGGCTCCTGGTTTCAGAATTTTCAGTCTACAATCAGATGGGTCCATTGCTGTAAGACTGAGTTAAGGCAGAGCAATAGTGTGGTGAGAGTGTGTGACAGAGGAGGCAACTCGCTTCATGTCACCCACAGGGGTGGAGGGATAGTGTAGGCACTCCTCGAGTGTACTCTCCCAGTAAAACCCACTTTTTCTGATTAGGCTCTACCTCCTAACAGCCCATCCCCTGAACTCATCAACAGGTGAGTCCACTGGGGAAATTAGCACCCTTGTGATCTAATCACCTCTCATCTCGGACCAAGTCTTCTACACATATCCTCTGGGGTCATTTTAAATTGAAGCCATAACAGCCCATCAAAACTCAGCCTGTGAATGTAAGAGAGTGGATTGACCAGGTCAGTACGCTAGGAAGTCCAGGCAGGGTAAACTGGCTCTGGTGGACCAGTTGGGGGATGGGGAGCTCCTGTAAGAAGCAGAAAAGTTAGAGAAGACCAAAGCCTGTGAATACAGAAGACAAGATGTTACTAGTAAACAGGACCAAATTCCATATATAAGCATGAAAGACACTTGATAAATACACCTTCACTAACGAATTTGATTAATTGACTGATTATCTGATCACCAGGTGGTGTGATTTGAATGGGAAGTGTCACCCCCCCCCATACGCTCATAAGCTTGAACAGCTGGTACCCCACTGGTGGTGGTACTATTTGGGAACTTTTAGGAGGTAACGCCTCACTATAGGAAGTGTGCCACAATGGGCAGAATGCCCACTTTTCCTTACTCTTTGCTTCCCGAGAATGCATTTGACCAGACAGCCTCCTGTTCCCGTTGCCCTGCCTTCCCTACCATGAGGGACATTTCCTATGGAACCGTAAGCTGAAATAAACCCTTCCTTCCTTAAATTCCTTCTTGTCATGTATTTGGTTACAGCAATAAGAAGAGTAATACACCAGGTAACGTTCTTCGCAGAAGCCAGAGCCGCATACGGTGAGGTGGGAATGAGAGCAGCCCAGGTTCTCTGCCACTCCTGAAAACAGAAGCCTACAGATTAAACCCAGCATCAGGAGTCAACCAGGAGATGGTATGAAGAATCACAGGGCACTCGCGCCTCCCTCAAACAGCAGGCCAAATCACAGAAGGCTAATCACCTCCCGTCTGCCCTACCCTCAAAGAGAAAAGGCCAGAATGGGTCTTGAGGAGACATCACCCATGCCGCTGCTGTTTCAGGAGGTGAAATGGAGAGACAGTCCATCTTAATGATGGCAAAGTTTGTGTTCTTGGGCTCCTGAGATGGAGTATCAAGGAGACCAGATCCTGTGGCGAATCCTTGAGCCAGGAATCTAAGCCATAAAAACCCATCAGAAGAGGAGACGCTCTATGCTCTCCTGGCCTTCACGGTGAAGCCACAGGACCCCGTGTCTCTACGTGGGTCAGCAGCATTGCAGTTCTCAAAGACAGACACTGGACACCCTGCTTGACAGCTGTGCCACCACCTCTCAGGGAAGAACCCTGCCCGGTGTGTCAGCCACAGCTCCTCTCAGGAACCTTGGTCTCTTCTAGATGGAATGGTTCTAGGCTGCCTAAGTCACGTAAAATACCATGTGGAATCACAGAGGTCCCAAAACATTCTTATTAACTGACTGATGTTGATATATCTCAAGGTCATAAGTTCAGATTTTCATTTTCAAGGGATGGAGTGTGGGAGCTTTGGGGATGACATGTGAGTGGGGCCCTTATGAATGGGATTAGTGCCCACAAAAGAAAAGTTATGAGTGCATGCCCTCTTTCTCCCTCTCTCTCTTTCTCCCCCACCCTCTCTCTCTGTCCTCCCCTCTCCTCCTCTCTTCTTTTCTCTCTCCTCTCCTCTCTCTTATCTTCTCTCTGTCCTATCCTCTCTCTCCTCTCCACTTCTCTACATCAGCAACAAGACAGCCAGTAACAACCCAAGAAAAGCCCTCACCAGAACTCAACCACGCTGGAACCCAGATCTTGGACTTCTATCGTCCAGAGCTATAAGAAAACACACTTCTGTCATTGAAGCTCTGGCCTCTGGTGTTTTATGATCCTTTGACTGACTGATCATCAATCAAAACGATATGAGAAATTAGTGACTTGAAAGCACTCATTTGTTTAAAAAAAATCCATGCAAAAAAAAGTAAAATTTGTGGACTGGAGAGATGGCTTAGTGGTTAAAGTGCTTGCCTGTGAAGCCTATGGACCCAGGTTCAATTCCCCAATGCCCACATAAGCCAGATGCACAAGGTGGCACATGTGTCTGGAGTTTGTTTGCAGTGGCCAGAGGCCCTGGCATGCCCATTCTCTATCTATCTGCCTCTTCTCTCTCTCTCTCTCAAATAAATAAAGGAATAAAAATAAAATAAAATTTGTATATTAAGCTAGCATTATTAAACACAGGCAGAAATTTAACACTCCTCTATCAGGCTACATTTAGATTGTGAACAGCTTTTCCGAAGGCAGCATCACTGATTCCTTCCGAATGACATGGCGCAATTTGAGCCCATAATAAAGTGAATAACAAAAGCATATGACCATGCTCCCTGGAAATGGGAAAGATAAATGAAGAGTTATTCCTGATTTCTGATGCTCAGTGTTTGATGAACCTGATGATGGATCTGGAGATCTAGGAATTTCAGCAGGCAACAAGTCCCATGTCAGTTCTTACTACATAAGTATCCTGCTTCATAAATAAATGGAGTGGTCTTGCCTGCATGTTAATAATAGATCTAGAGTCTGAAAGAACCCACACTGCGAGCTGCCTCTGGTGTGTTGTGAAACAAGCCCACACCTGAGTCCTACAAAAACAATAACTGAGGGGCTGGAGGGATGGCTTAGCGGATAAGGCATTTGCCTGCAAAGCCAAAAGACCCAGGTTCAATTCCCCAGGGCCCACATTAGGCACATGCACAAGGGGGCACACGCATCTCGAGTTTGTTTGCAGTGGCTGGAGGTCCTGGCGCGCCCATTCTCTCTCTTTCCCTCTCTTTCTCTCTCTCTCCCTCTTTCTCTGTCAAATAAGTAATTAATCATAAAAAAGAGTTTTAAAAAAGCAATAACTACACTGATGAGTTAATTGTTCAGTCAGTAAAGTGTCCACTATGCAAGCATGAAGATCTAAGTTTGATCCCCAAAAGCCATGTTAAAGAAAAGTTGAGCATGGTGGAGTGCCCCTTTTATCCCAGTGCCGGGGAGGCAGAGGAAGGTAGATCCCTGGGGCTCTCTGTTCAGTCAGTCTAACCTACTTGGTGAGCTCCAGGTTAACAATATACCCTGTCTCAAAAAAAAAAAAAAAAGATGGAAAGGGAAATGGCTCAGGGGTTAAAGGTGTTTGCTTGCAAAGCCTGCCATCCCAGATTCCATTTCCAAACCACCTACGTAAGCTGGATATAAAAGTGGCACAAGTGTCTGACAATTGTTTGCAATAACAAGAGACCCTGGCATGCCCACACACACACACACACACACATTCACATCCATGCACACAGAATCAGTAAATAAATAAAGGGAAAGGATGTACACATATACACACAAAATAATAATCATTTCTATCTGCATGTCAGACATTTGTCAGAATGCATTCATGAATTGTCTCCTCTCAGGACCTCAATAAATTGGATATTAATCATGTTTATTTTCCAAATTCATGGAGAAGCCATTGGCAGAGCAGAGACTTTGATCCAAAAGTGAACCACCAAGACAGGTCCAAGGAAATTTTGCTAAGAGAATTCCTATAGTCAATAGGTAGGGGCAGGTGGAAATAAATGAAAGCTGAAACTCAAACAAGAGTTGGTCCAGCCCCCAGCCCCCAGCCCCCAGCCCACCAGAGTGTACTGCTGTCCATGGTCCTGCTCCCTCTGTTTCAAGACCACTAGAGGGCTGGAAAGATGGCTTAGCTCCTGTTAAGGCATTTGCCTGTGAAGCCTAAGGACCCAGGTTCGACTCCCCAAAACCCATGTAAGCCAGATGCACATAGTGGCTCATGTGTCTGGAGTTCAGTTGCAGTGGCTAGAGGCCCTGGCATGCCCATTCTCCCCCCCACCCCCACCCATCTCTCTCATCTCTATCTCTGCCTCTCTGATAGATAAAATAAAATAAAATATATTTTTTTAAAGACCACTAGAAATCCTGCCCCAGTCTCAAGGTCTGGCTGGCCTGTGGGTGAGAAGGGGCCCTAAATGCAATGAGGGTGATCCCGGTCCATTCCCCCTCCCAGATGATTCAAAGTAGAAAGGGAATTTATTTAGAATAACTATTTGCTATGTTTGTTCTTAGAACTCTGGATCATGTGTCTTTGATTTACAATTTATTCCTAAAATAAAAATAGAGATACAGGGACTGGAAAGATAGTTCAGAGGTCAAAGACGCTTGCTTGCAAAAAGCCTGTTTAGGGCTGGAGGGATGGCTTAGTGGTTAAAGTGCTTGCCTGCAAAGCCAAAGGACCCAGGTTAACCCATGTTAGCCAGCTGCACAAGAGGGCGCATGTGACTGGTGTTTGTCTGCAGTGGCTGGAAGCCCTGGCGCGCCCATTCTCTCTCTCTCTCTCTCTCTCTCTCTCTCTCTCTCTCTCTCTCTCTCTCTCCTCTCCCTCTAATAAATAAATAAAAATAAAATATAAAGCCTGTTTGGCCCGAGTTTAATCTCCCAGCCAGCCATGTAAACTGGATGCAAAAAGTGGCACAAGAAGCCGGGCATGGTGACACATGCCTTTAATCCCAGCACTCAGGAGGCAGAGGTGGGAGGATCGCCATGAGTTCGAGGCCACCCTGAGACTAAATAGTGAATTCTAGGTCAGCCTGAGCTACAGTGAGACCCTACCTTGAAAAGCCAAAAAAGGAAAAAAGAAAAAAAAAGTGGCACAAGCAGCTGGCATTCCTTCATAGTGGTAAGGGGCCCTGGCTTGAGTACACACACACACTCTCTCTCACACACACACACACAAACTTTTAAAAATAGTGATTCACACTCTAGAGCTATATCTGTGTGCATTCTCCATTTTCTCCCTTTAGCTAAAGGCTCTTGAGCCCTGATCTCTGAGCCACACAGTATCTTTGCTATTGCACAGTCTTAGTAAATAAAGTCATAAAACACTGCATTGGGTACATTTAAGTGGCCAATTGCAGTTTCTTTGCCCGCATTGCTGATTTTCACTCCTCTTCAGTTACTCAGAAGGTAAACTTTCCTTGCCTGTGTCTTCGAAACTTAAATAAAAGTGCTGCTGCCTTCCAAGCATCTCACGGAGCAAGTGAGAGAGGTGGAGGCAGAGCCAAAAGCTCAGGGTGGCGGCGGCCCCAGTGCCCGCCGCCCACACTGCACACGGGGCAGATGTGAGGATAAAACTGTCAGCAGGGAGAACACTTGGAGAAATAGTGCTATTTCCTATTATCCACATTCTTCTGGTGAGCAGTTTGCCCAGTTGCCATGGCATAGGCACTGAGATTCCATAATTTTTCCCCTGCCTGCCATGTGCTCATGCAACAATTGAATTTAATCAGCCCAGACAGTTGGTTGGGTTTTGTCCATGTGAGTGGAATAAAACCTTTCTCACCAGCTAAACCCACAAAGTATGGAAAAGCCATAAGAAATCGGTAACTTCTAAACCTTGCACCTGCCTGATTTATTTGATCCAGAAGGCGTGGACACAGACAACAGCATGGGGTTCCCAGGGCTGGCCGGCATGGGTAGGCAGTTCTGGCTGAACATACTTGTGTTGGAAAACCTCTCTTTTGACGGGGAAGTATTAATCTTGAAGGAGAGAAATAATTCAGATCCAAAAACAATAACACCAAACAGAACACTCCTAACAGATATTCACTCCTTCCACCAGGCAAAGAAATGAGAAATAATAAGAGAGAAAATACTAAAAGGCTTTCTGGATAATTAGAGTGCAGAAGAAGGGTTCAAAAGTAGATTATTAGCAATGGACCCCACAGTTACCTCAGCAAAAGAGAGAAATATACTATGTAATACCAGACAGCAAGACAAATACGGATGCTCAAGCTAGACTTGCTTGCCACACCTAGAGATGTGACATGATGTTTGAAATTAATTGTATCCTTTCAGAAAATAATTTGGGGGCTGGAGGGATGGCTTAGCAATTAAGGTACTTGCCTGCAAAGCCAAAGGACCCAGGTTCAATTCCCCAGGACCCACGTTAGCCAGATGCACAAGTGGGCACACACATCTGGAGTTCGTTTGCAGTGGCTGGATGCCCTGGGGCACCCATTCTCTCTCTCTCTCTCTCTCTCTCTCTCTCTCTCTCTCTCTCTGTCTCCCTTCCTCCCTTCCTCTCCCCCTCCCTCCCTCCCTCTCTCTCTCTTTCTGACTGTAATAGATAAAAATTTAAAAAATAAATAAAATGTTCAAAACAAGAAAATAATTTCGGGGCTTAAAAATATTGTGATATGAGATTGGGGAGATGGCTTAGTGGGCAAAGTACTCACTGTGCAAGCATGAGGTTGTGAGTTCAAAAACCAGCCGTCTTATAAAATGGCAGGCATGGCAGCATGAACCTATAATCCAGGCACTGGTGAGGTAGAGACAAGTGGATCCCTGGGGATAGCTGGCTAGCATTATCTAACTGAATTGGTAAACTCTGGGTTTAGTGAAAGACCCTACCTGAAATAAATAAATAAAATAAAGTAAGATGAAGTATAACTGAGAAAGACATCAACCTTTGGCCACCACATGCCCACACACGCAGATGCATTTGCACTCACACCCAGATAAACACACATATACACATGCATTAGCACAGTACACACAGAATGATATTTAAAATTTAAAAAGAAATATCACAACATGATGAAGAGGGATGGCTTCTGAAAAATGATGACCTGACATCTGTACCTCATAAAAATATGTTATATTTAAATTAACAGCATTAGAGATTGAAATGTGTGCATTTTTTTAATCTCTGTATTATGCTGCCAGGTTGTTGAAATTCCAAGGCCCTGTTTAAAATCCATTCACTTTATGACCAAGTAATCATGAAATTCTTCATTGTGTTTTTAGCATACTAGAGGGCTTGAAAGATGCTTATTTAATTTATATTGTATAAATACAATTTGCATACAATTTGTAATTGGACATGTTAAATCTAATTTATAAATCTAGGAACCAGGATGACAATAAATTTATTTGTTGGTACTGTTTCTCCAATTAATAAGTTTATTTTCTTTCATATATTGACCTAGTCACTTTTCCTGCCAGTAACCTAGAGGAAAAGAATAGATGACTGCTTAAGCCAATTCAGTTCAGCTGGAAATTAGGAAGAAGAGCCAAATCATGGACATCTGCGCTGTGCTCGGTCCCTAGTGTGGCTGTGAGGGAGGCAGTGCGACCTTTAAGGAGGTCTAGTAGAAGGGATTAGATCACGAAGAGAGAGCTATCGCCCTCAGAGGGGTGAGTGGGGCTGTGCTCAGAAAGTCAGTTCTCACATGAGAGTTGTCATAGAGAGCAAGACCAGCTCCCTCCTGGTCTCTGGATTCTTGTGTCCATGTTCTCCATCCCTGCTCTCACACACTCAGCCACGGTGCCGTCCACCATGATGTGATGCATCCGAGGTGCCCTCACCAGAGCCCGTACCCTGCTGTGTGGACTTTCAGAGTCCAAAGCTATGAAGCACATAGACGGTTTATAGATGACCAGTCCCAGGTATTTTACAATATGGATGGGAAACGTACTAATGAAATAGTTGGTTCCACTCAGTTTCTTTACCCTGTCAAAAGTTTTTACCTTTCTGTTTCCAACCTTTCTGATGCCATTACCAGTTTACAATAGACAATATTAGCTGTGTGTGTGTGTGTGTGTGTGTGTGTGTGTGTGTGTAATTTATTTATTTATTATGAGAAATTGAGGGAGAGAATGGGTGCACCAGGGTCTCCAGCCACTGCAAATGAACTTCAGATGATGCATGTGGTACCTTGTGCATCTGGCTTATATGGGTTTTGGGGAATCAAACCTTGGTCCTTAGGCTTCACAGGCAAGTGCCTTAACCACTAGGCTATCTCTCCAGCCCGTATATTAGCAATTTTTAAATCTGGGCTTTTGAGTTGAAATACCATTCAGTCAGTGTTTTCTTCATGAGGGGATCTTTAGACCACACTTAGAGTCACTTGTACACTTGAACCCCTGGTTGAGGGCAGCCTGGGGGTAAGGTGAAGAGTCTCCCTTAGACATTTGGAGTATAAATGCTGCTCAAATCTGAGCAAGTATCCTCCCAGATGTGAGGAGGTAATTGTGAACGCCACAAAACATTATCAGGATTAAATGAAATTCACATACTAATTAGACCAAAGCAAAATCTGGGATGGTATCTCTGATACACCCTGTTCTGAAGGTGACTGGACAGTGAGTGAGGTCCTGGCCTGCAGTGGGGGCTCGTGGTCAGTTCTGCTGTCTCTGCGCAGCTTGTTCCTGCAAGAAGAAACAATTTCACTAGCAAACTAGCTCCATTATCTAAGTTTAGTTATGTCCAATACAAAAATGAGCCTGGTATTGAACTGTATTACAATATTGTCTCACGTTGTCGAGCACAGGAGGCAGGATCTATTCTCAACAGTTTGTTTTTTTTTTTTTCCTCAAATCTGTCAGCTTACATTTATGAAATTTGAAGCAATGAGACTTTTTTTTTATAAAAGGTACTCCATTGAGCAGAAAAGTACAGGAGGGGAGTAGAAAAGAGGGAGAGATGAAAGGAAAGGCAAGGAAAGGAGGAAGGAAAGGAAGGAGGGAGGGAAGAAAGAAAGAAGGAAGGGAGGGGAAAAGGAAGTGGATGAAGGGAGGGAGGAAGGAACTGGAGGTAGGAGAGGAATATAGGTTGAGACCCAGTACCACCCAGAAGTGTGTTGCAGGAACCTAGCTAGTATACCCCTGGGCTTTAAGAAGCATTGTTCATCCCAACTGGGAATGAAGGATCCCAAACCTCTGTGTGATTAAACAGTTCTGGCAACAAGTTGACATGGAAGCTTCAGGCATTCTGAGCCAGCGTCCCCCTTGAACTCTTTCTGACCTCCATCCTCAGCAGTGGACTGTGCCCCTGGGTTTCTCCTGGGTAAACTGCACCAGCTACACTGACAATGTACAAGCTTGGTGTAGCCAGTGTCTGCTCACAGGCCTGTGGGAAGATCTGAGCAATACCTGGGGCTACTGGAGCTGGGAGGAGCTTGCGACTGCGGATCTCAGGTGAGGACCCCAGCAAAATAAGCCGGCCTCACACTTTTAGCTGTCATCTACTCCAGGCAAGAATGAACTACGGAAGCTGAGAGTGGCAGGGACTTAGTACCCCTCAGGCCTAGTGTGTTGGTCTTGTGTGTTGAGTCAGGTACTGGAAACACAATCAGCTCTCCTCTGTGTCTTCTTTTCTCTGTTCTCTGACTGAGAAGGGGAGCAGCAGGGGTCCCAAATGAAGGTTGCCTACATCACTGAGCAGCAGGTAAGAGAAGGGAGGATGGAGATGAATTAAGATAGAAGCAATGGGGCTGGGAGGTTTCTCAGTAGGTCAAGTGCTTCCTGCATAAGCATGAGGACTTGAGTTTGGATTCCTGGAACCTATGTTGAAAATGCTGAGAATCAGGAGCTGAAGAGATGGCTTAGCGGTTAAGCACTTTCCTGTGAAGCCTAAGGACCCTGCTTCAAGGCTTGATTCCCCAGGACCCACATAAACCAGATGTTCAAGGTGGCACATGCATCTGGAGTTCATTTGCAGTGGCTAGAGGCCTGGCGCACCCATTCTCTCTCTCTCCCTCTCCCTCTCCCTCTCTCTCTCTCCCTCCCTCTTTCTCTCTCTGTCTGTCGCTCTCAAATAAATAAATAAAAATAAAACAAAAAATTTTAAAAATAGAAAAAGAAATGCAAGTGTTCTGAAAAGGGAGCTATCTTTTCTCTGGCTGATACTCCATGGGTGGGTGAACTTCCTACAGGAAGATGGACTTTCTATGGGAAGGTGGACTTCATATAGGCAGTTTAACTTCCTATAGGGAGGTGGACTTCTTATGGGAAGGTGGACTTTTATGACAAATGCACTTCCTATGGGCAGGTGAACTTCCTATGGGATGGTGAACCTCATAGGGGCAGGCGAACTTCCTCTGGGCAGGTGGACTTTCAGCACGAAAACTGTACAAGTTTACCCATTTCATAAAGGCTTCCTTTCCTTACACTGGCTCCAGTATGACATGAAGCTTTTTACTTTAATTTGTATGCACTTTCCCTCAATCTGTCCTCATCAGTTTGACTTCAAGACCTGCACACAAGGATCCCCAAACCATTCCTCCCCTGCAATTTCTGGCACCCAAGGTAGGCAGCACCAGGTGAGGAAGCCACGCTTGGTCCAGAAGCTACGATCTGTAGATGTGTACCTCAGCCAAATCATGGTTGTGTTCCACGTCTACCTATAGGAGTGGTTCAGACAGAGCTCTTAAAAGGCTTGACTGTCAGGCTCAGCCAGGGGCCCTGAGAACAAATGACAAACCCCTCTATCCCTTTAGACTCCAGCATAGCCATTCCTGGGGCTCAGGGAAGTATCATGCATCTCTACCTTCCTTATCAAGTGACATTCCCCCATGAGCCTTTCTCTGTCTCCACGTTCTTCTTTTCCATAGGAAAACTCATGCTAGATTGGCACGCCCCTGAATTT